>VXAA01005009.1:447-94386 GCA_013399115.1 Anseranas semipalmata | reverse complement strand
GGCCTCGCCCGCTGAGGCGGCGCTGGCTGCCTCGCCCCCAGCCCGGCCCTCGAGCGTGGGGCGGCCGCCCAGGAGCCCTCTCGGCCGCGCCTCGCAGGCCTTGAGGGTGCAGGCCTTGGCCCGCAGCCTGGTGAGGCGTGCGCGGCGCTGGTGCCAGCCTCACGGGCTGTCCCGCCAGGTTGCTCGCCCCGAGGTCCCCCCGACTCGCTGGCGCTGACGCCCCTTGGCAGCGGTCACACCCCGGTCCGAAGGGCATGGTCGCTCCCTGGGAACACGTGGCTGCCAGGCGTCTTCCGACTCTGGGTGCGCTCGCCGGTGCTGGCCGCCACGGCTGGTGACCTGCAGCGACAAATCCAAGCGTGGGGCAAGCAGCCAGCGGCTGCCATACTGACCTGCCCCTTCCATGCCAGAGGTGAGCTCCGACACGTTGGAGCAGGGGTGAGGCGACTGTGTGTTGTGCTGCCTCAGTATATTCTGCAGATCGATATGAGTCTTGAGACTCCTGGTAAGGTGCAGTCCAGAGAATATGTTAAATTTCATCACTAATCGCCACACCCTGTGTTGTAGCAATGGACAGTGACACATGCACTTGTATAACATGGACTCATCTTAAACCAGCACAATTCACCAGCTCTGCTCAGCATGGAGAGAAACTTGATGTGGCGTTGGGGCCACACTATTGCCATTGCTTGGCAAAAGAAGATCTGGATGTGAAAAAACTAGTTCCCATTTGTCATTCAAGAAGATACTATCTTGTCCTCTATCTTAAAGCTGAAAAGGTTGCCTTGAAAATCAACATCTTTGCTTACAGAATGTGCATAATGTTTCCTTCCATACAGGTGACTCTGAGGGTGGTCAGCAAATGAATTAATAATAATGCAGCCAAAAGGCTTCTCTGTTGTAGGTCCCTTGAAGTCAATGGAGTTACCCCAATATAAAATTTAACCCAGGACACTTCCTGCACAATCCCAAGCAGCACCTATTGGAACATGGTGAGATTCTCATCTCCTCTATTTCAAGTCTTGCTGTCTATACGCAGCACATCTGCATACAGAAGGAAATTAAACTCGTGACTGTCAGAGCTGTTGCAGAGTTCCTGCTCTCTTGCTTGCATGAGGATGACCATAGCCTGTTACAACTCACACCCTCCCATTTCAGTTAGAAACATGTATACTTTTTCCTTGAGATTTTATAAAACTCCCATTGTAGGTCTCATGGGAAGTCAGGTCAGTCAGATAGAGGGACACAGGGAAGGTCTGCACCGGGGTTCACAGGTTCTGGATTCTAATCTTGTCCTGCCACACATGTGAGTCACTCTCATTATTTCCACCAGCAGAATGGTAAGAACAAAGGAGACCTTTTTTTCTGCAACCTAGTGAGGTCTGCAGGAAAAATCATCGGCTGCTGGGGAGGCTTGCTCTGAAGTTCTACCAGTGAAACCTATAACCATTTTGTGGAGAACTGTATTTGCAGGCTCTCCCTTTAAGCTGCAGGTGTGTAACCTGCATGTGGGTAGCGTGTGCCACTTCCTTGGGGTCAGCACAGCTCAACTGCCACTCTGCTTCCTAGGGGCAAGTCCCCTTCCTCTGCTTGCAGCATGTATAAATGTGCCATTCGAAAAGTTATGAGCTTTTTATTGTCACTTGTGGAGTGAGATATTGAACCATCGAAGTGCTTATTCATTTCTGTTTATCTGATTGTCGTAATGTTTCTAAACTGCCAGTTGAAGGTAAGAGATAAACTCCAGCCAGCCTCAGACTGAAAGGCGCCTTTGACGTAGCTAGTTTTTTTTCATTAGAGGATGATATATTATTTATTGACCCACCCAGGGTCACCTGGAAATACTTCATGTAGGGAATCAAAAGGGAAGAGTAAATATTGAAATCAAAGGCCTGCAGGACCTCATTTTGCTGGTGGGACAGTTTTTCTCTGCTTTTGTAGAAATGGTGGACCCAGCCCCGTGGCTGATGGCTCTGGTTCTCACAGGAAAAGAAACTCCTGTGATCTCTTTCGTTCAAAAAGGAACAAATGTAGCACCGAACAAAACAAGCATTATATTACTTATTTCTCATAGAATTCCCTGTTCCTGTTTGTATGATCTCACTTTCTCACACCAGCTTGGCAATGATAAGCAGAGAGGTAGGGACCAAACCACTGTTCACAGCTACTCAAAGGAGTGAACTGCCGGGAGGGAGGGAAGACCAGGCATCATTGCTGAAGGAGATCAAACGAGAGGGAGCCTTGCTGTCCTGTAGATTTCCCTGGGTTGCTATATGAAAACTAATACCAATGCATCCCCGTGAAATAGCATTCACATTATAAAATGAAAAAAGATTTTCTGAGGTTCAGGGGAATTGTGTGCATGCAGGGGGTTCAGAAGGAACAATTTTCTGAACAAGTCTTTGATGTTAGCCTTTCAGCATATGATTTCCATGGAAGACAGGAGAGCCATCCATCTGCTAAAGGGAATATTTACCTCTTCCATTCTGCAGCTCTGTTCACTGTTGCTATGGTCGCGTGTTGTTATAATTGTCTTTTATGAAAGGCAATCTCCTTTTTAAAGACATTTGCACCAAATGCATCTTGCCAACTTTCTGGTTCATGATGTCTATTTACCTATTTAGTCTGCCTGACGATGGCATTTTTAAGGCCCCAAGGTATTTGGTTTCCAAGCACTGATAGAATTAACAGAGAGGTTCCCAGCATTATCATGATTTCCTGAAGTCAAAGGCAAATTGAAAGTATTGGGATATGAGTTTTCTTTTCTTTTCTTTTCTTTTCTTTTCTTTTCTTTTCTTTTCTTTTCTTTTCTTTTCTTTTCTTTTCTTTTCTTTTCTTTTCTTTTCTTTTCTTTTCTTTTCTTTTCTTTTCTTTTCTTTTCTTTTCTCTTCTTTTCTCTTCTCTTCTCTTCTCTTCTCTTCTCTTCTCTTCTCTTCTCTTCTCTTCTTTTCTTTTCTTTTTTCTTTTCTTTGTAAATAAATAAAATGCCCCTTTCTGGAAAATGTGTGAAGATTCTGCCCAACTGAATAACACTTTTCTACATGCAGGCATGTAGTACCCCCTCAAACAAAATACATGCATCTAATGAGGACATAAACTGCACAGCAGCACACACCTGCCTACAGGTTGCTCTTAAAATGGCTCACAAGGAGCCTTTATACCCAAAGTCCTCTTCCAGGCCATGGCAAAGCTCTGCTTTGGCTTTTTACAAAACAGAGATCAAATGTAAGAGACTGCAGGAGATAACAGTGTAACTCATCTGCTTGCATGCTTTCTGACAGAATTTAGCCTGTTTTTCAAAGGCCTCCAATTGGCCTACTGTGGTCTAGATATGGATTCTACAATTTCCCTTGAGTCATCAGTACCCAAGGAAAAAAGTCTTGATTTCAAAAGCAAATAGCTTTTTATACCAGGCTAAGTATTAGCAGTGAAGCCAGTGCATTTGCTACAGGAGCTCTTGGAATAAGTGTTATCTCTGTCCCTGTCCCTTGCACTTGGCCATCCTTCCAAATACAGGACATCAGGGAATGAAGGAATTGTGCACCAAGATCCCATCACAAGCTGCAGTTGACGCATGAGCCTGGGAAGTGTTCCTGCATCCCACAGTTTTCACAGAAGCCAGGTTACTTTTTTCCTATTGCTGGTAGAGATAGAGAATATGGTCGCTATACTTTTTGTAACGACCTGCTACTTGCCTGAAGACTCTTGCCATATCACCCTCAATTGTCTTCCTCAACTCAAACTGCACGTTATTTTGCATGAATTTCATCTTTCTGATTTCAGACCATTTCTGCAGTCAGTCCAGATCATTTGACATCCTAATCACATCTTCCCAAACACTTCTCCTGGTTTGCTGACGTGGGCCAGTTGTATATAGGCGTCCTTTACTCCAGCATCCCCATAACCACACTTATGATACCTAGTCAGAGCAGACCCATGTTAGGCTTCAGTTCACGTGTACTCCAAGCTGGGAAGTTAATTGTTGGTAACTACTAATCAGCCTTGTTTCATTTAAGCGTGCAGAGCTGTTGAGCTCTCAGTGTCCCCTCCATGTTGAGTGTAAAATGCTGGCTGAGTTCAGTCTGACCTGGCAGTAGGACAAAGCTTTCAAAGAAAATTGTGTCTCTGTAAGTGTCATGAAAATAGATAGCCAGATAGAGACAAGGACACTTTTAAGTAACCTTGCTGAGCGAATATCTGTAGCTGAGCTCTCAGCCTATTGGACACCAGAGCACCTGCACAAGGGAGAGCTCTTATGGACCCTCCAGCTGGAAGAAGAGCTTGAGTCGGGTGTTGTCTTCAATACTGAAGTCAGTCGCAAGGCAGGTCTGCAGGCAGGCTCCGGGCTCACAGGGCTGAGCACAGCTCCTGAAGCAGCTCCAAATCAGCCTTGCCACCATTGTGTCTCCTCTGCTCGGGAGAGCCCCAGCTTGGACGGGGTCAAAAGCAGCATTTTGGTCAAAAGGGACTGAAAGCAGTGAGCCTCACCCTGCAATGGGGCAATGATGCTGATGGTGCGGGGGTTGCTGGGCAGCCAGTATTGCAAAAACAACTTCATCCTAAACAGAGCAAACCCAGCTCCATTTGTGTCTGCTCCTGAGGTGTCACGCTATGCCCTAAGTGAATGAGCAAGTACGAAGGGCTTTGTGGACCAGCATGTGCCTGCCATATGTGGCTGAAGAAGGCTGCCAGGGCTTTTAGATCCCTCCAAGGGAAAGTTCTGGGTTCTGTTCAGCTCAGCACGTCCTTGCCTGTGGCAGTTCAACAAATGCATTTAACATGCATGCTGAGGCTCAGTGTCATGCTACAAGTGCTGGTCACAGCTGCAGCCTCCCCAGACTTCATTGCCATCGCGATTTGTGCCCCCACCTCACCCCTCTCGCTCACCCGACAAACAGCAAGTCTCACTCCCCTCTCATGTCTCTCATCCCTCCTGCCCTGGTCTCCACTGCATAATGATTTTTCTCTCCGTGACATTTTATAAGACGAGCCTTCGTGGTCCCCAGTGGGGCTCTCCACACCTGCTGCCCTCACCCCAGCCTCCTTTTAACGGGGAGCAGCTACACTTGCTTTTACTGAGCTGCTTCGCCGTGGTTTGCTTGGCAGCTGCACTGAGAGTGGTGACAGGGGCGGCTCAGGCAACATGGTGATTACATCTTATCGCTCGTGATAAATAGTGGGATTGTGAAGCCAGCACTAGAGGCCAAACTCAAGTGGATTTAATGGTTATGAGTTTTGTGATCATAGGTTGCTGCAAGGGTAAAATATAATGGGGTTGCTGACATTTTGCTGTTATTGCAAAGAGTATTCACTTTCAGGGGAAATGGGAAAGAAAGAAAACAGCACTCAGCTCTGAGCGGCTGAGTTTTTTGGGCAGAACCAGAATAATTTTATCTTGCCCAATACCAGTCACTGATCATTGGTTCCTAAAAATCTGCCTGCCCAGTGGGTGCTACCTCTGCCGTTCTGGTCATTGTACACAGATGTTGCGAAGCGCAACGTGGATAAGAAAAACAGCTGATGGAGAGGCAAGGGGGAAAATCACACAGCAAGAAACTTCCTTCTCCTGGGGTTGAGGAGGCAGGAGGAGAGGTTGAGGGACTTGTGTTCCCCCTCCTACAGCAGTAGGTGCAAGGAGCACTGCCAGTCCCTAGACAGCGTAAGAGTGCAACTCGGTCCAATCCTGTGTTCAGCTGTGTGGTTATTTGCAATTAGCAGCCTGTAAATCCAGCAGCTGAAGTATCATGGGAGTTACCTGACCCAGTTCCTAAAGTCACTGAGCTGTTCTTGAAATACTTATAAGAGCCCTGCTTGTCGCTAAGCCAGGGTGGCACAAGGGTGATGGTGAGAATGTGGGAATGGCTGTACTAAGCCAGCCCCAGCCACCCCACCACCCCGTCCCCAGCAGGAGGCTGAAGAGAGGAGGACGGTATTTAGTTTTGTTACAGTTGTGCTGGTGCCCATTTGTAATGGAGAAAATCAACAGAAGTGGCTTAAGGAAAAGTAGGAGGACCAAGCAAGCATATCGAGATAAAAAAAAAAAAAAAAATCTGTTCCAGCACACAGCAATCAATGTCTCCGGGGCCTCTGGGGCCTTAGTAGCTAGGATGGATTTCACCTCCATGAGGATGCCCAAAACAGATTGGAACCAGTGTACATTTACCTTATATCCTGTCACAGGGAGCTCCACAGATTTAAACACTGTAAAACTGTATAAATTCCACACTCTATAAAAATAAATCTCTTTGTGTTTTTCTTGAAATTGCAGCCTGCTGGTTTTACTTGAGTCACCTTAGTTCTTGTATTTAAAAAAGTGATGAGTGGTTTCTTCATCTTCTCTGTGTTGATTATAATTTATAACCCTCTCACACATCCTCCTGTCTGCTTTTTGGGGGCTGAAGAGTTCTCTCTACCTGTTTTTTTCCATGCACAGAAGCCTCTCTGTACCTTTGATCACCTTTGTCAGCCTTCTCTGTATCTTTCTAGCCATAAAGCAATATCCTCTGTCTTCTGTCTGTTAATGCTGTGTAAATGCTAAGTGAGGCCAATGTGTACCATTCATTAAGCCCAAAGGAAATCTTTGGAGGTGTATAAACCACACAACACAAAGGTGCACACGGAGTGTGTCCCTGCGCATGGGAGTGCAGATTCAGAGCAGGCAGTGGAGACCAGAGTGGAAGAAATATCTGTAGGACAGGGAAGTGAGCAGATTCTCATCCTTGCAGGGACACAGCATCCTGCCACAGCCTGGAATAACGTAAGAAACGTGAAATGTTGCATTAAGTGCTTTAAGAGAAATGAGTGGCTCAAACACTGCAACTGAAATACATTAGGAAAAAACAAGATGCAACAAATCCTCTGGGTGATAGCAATCACTTAAATGTTCTGTGTTACCTCATTAGGAGCAAGTGACAAATGGCTGCATCTCACACATTTCTCTGATCATGGCAGACTAAGGAGAATGAAGTCTCAAATAGCTATCGGCACTGAACACTGGAGAACACCTGCTGAACCCCTGGAGAGAGACGTGTTAAACGTGGGAGAGGGTTGGACACATCCCCAGAGTGACCAATCACATTTCTAGGGCTCCTGTGGACCAGACCCTGGAGATCAAGCTGCATCAGAGGGCTAAACCACTCTGCAACCTCCAAGTGTGTGCAATGAAATGCAAAGAGCCTGTGCAGGCATTTACAGGTAAATGCAATATTTAAGCACCTGCCTTAAATTCCAAGCCCATGGCTGTGTGTAGAAAAATGACTCCCAGCTTAGAAGCCAGGCTGTGGGGCCTGTGAAGCAGTGGGAGAGGCAACATCCATATCCACTCTTCAGAACTGCTGCTTCTTTTCCCTGCCATCTCCGTGGTCCCAGCTCTTGGGCTGCAGGAAGGGATGAAGAGCCAAGAGCCCTTTGCACAGCAGAGCAGCCCTGACACCACCACATCACTGCTCATATGATTTGGCAGCCTGGATCCTAGTACAGATTCTTAGTACAATCCATAGAGGAGTGACTGTCAACTATAATGGCTGTCATTGGAACATGCCAACATATAACCACAGAAAACTGACACTCTTATACCAAGATCATAGCCCTTTTCTACCTCCTAGAGCTAGAAAAGACACCTGCTGCTCAGGGTGTCTTTGCAGACACCACACACTAGTGACACCACAAACCAAGCTATAACGACACCTTCCTCTAATGCTTCCCCCAGTTTTGCCTGCCCAGCTCGGTGGTGACTGCACACCTCGAGGGTGGAGGAGATGCAAGTCCAGTCCCTGCCTGAATGCATGTCAGCCCACATCTCCATCTTCCCAGAAGGACTGTATGGCCTAACTTGCAGCTAGTGCCTCTGCATAGGAAAGAAGAGTGCAACAAAGCACTTCTAGGTCCAGCATTAATAACTCTTGTATTTCTCACTGAACAGCTTCTGGATAAAATACCAAAGAGTGAACTGGACCATCAGACTCCTTCCTTCTCTGTTTAATGCACTAACAAACAAAAAACCCATTTCCTCCCTTTGTTACTCTACCCTGTCCCAAGGTCTTTGCCTCAAACCTCTGCACAGAGGAGCAGAGTTAGACCAAAGGGGAGAAGGTGTGACAGAATAGTTTAGATTCTAGTGAAATGGGAAATGGGAAATGGGAACCCACCAGGAACTCCCCTGTAGCTGACAGTGACCTGGGCACGTCTCCAAGGGCTTCAGTGAGCATGTTCTTGGGAAAGGATTATTGGGAAAGAGAATAAATAGGTGCTTGAGCATTTGGAGAGGAAAAGGTCTATCTTGGGAGCGATTCTTCTGCCCTGTTGCAGGTGGCTTTGCTACAGGTGGAGCTGTGTGGGACTGTTTCTCTCCACATGCTGCAGGAGGAACCCCAAGGCTCAGATGCAGACCCTCATCTGGCCGTGAGCCCTGCCCAGTGCCCCAGCGGGCTGGCTGGTCCTTGGAAGGACCTCTGACAAAGCAGCGTCTGAGGGAGGCAGGGGGAGAGGTCACCATCTTAGAGGCGTGATGGGAATTAGGCCAGGGACACTGTTTTTGGTCCTAGGTGCCCAGCCTTGCTCCTTTCTGACACCTGGACATGCTGTTATTTCCTCTCCAGTTGCTTCTCTTACCATGACATAAAGATCAGCTAAACCGAAAACTGTGCGCTTGTGTCTTTACCCAGTGAATATTGAGGCGTAATGACAAAAGTGTGGGCACTGTTGCCTTGAAGATGTGTTGCTAAGAAGCAAATGAAGAGGCTGAAAACTGCAAAATACAGGCAGCAAGGGAAAACACAAGCACAGCTATGGAAGGAAAGAAGAAGCTGTGCTCATAGTTTCCTAAATTCAGATACTGCAAGGTTTAAAACCTTGCCTTCAGGAAGATCCCAAAGCCACTTTTCTTTGAAGGCCTAACACGCAGGTGCCGTCATCAACAAATATTTTAATTGCAAAGTAGAAATCAACAAGTAACTGAAAAACAAATTCAATAGTGTCTTCAGCTACTTCTCAGAGATCTTCCTGGAAGGCTAGGGGAGGGATGTGGGATGTGTGAACAAGGGACTGAGTCTGTCTGAATCAATATTACATTTTTTTTTTCCGTGTTATTTATTATTGGACAATACTTAAGTGTTCAGTGAAGAGCGTTTGAAACATCCATTTGATCCTCAGCAGAGAAAAGAATGGGGTCCAGAACATTTTAACCTTTCATGTCAAATATCCCAAAAGTGCTGCAAGCTGCATGCAATGACTTCTACATAAGGTATGAGCTTTTATAGTGCTCTTCATATTTAGTGTGCCCTGCAAACACCAGCTAGTTAATCTAAATAATACCATAAAGCAAATTAAATTATTTATCTACTCAGAGATAAACCAGTAAGCAGAGTTAAAATAATAATAATCAGATCCCTCTTAGACTGTTAATTTCAAAGGGGAAACTGTTATGGTGCTCAATTTATTTCGCCAGAATAAAGAAACTTCCTGGTATTTCTGCTGAGGACAAATGCAGAACAAATGAAATGGCTGCATTGCATTAATTTGGAAGGCTTGTTTTTTCCCTTCAATGTTTCACCAACCTCAGCCCATTGTTTTCAGAAGAGATGCTTTTTCAAACTGGCATAAGCACGTGGAGATCTGGAGTCACAATTCCAGCGATTGCTTCTTCAGCTATTGTCTTCCTCTTTGATATGCATACAAAAGAAGACTTAGCAATATGCACAAAAATAGTCTGACGCCGAGACTGGGTTCAGCTGTCTTTCTGTTCCCCCCACCCGCTTTGCCTAAGCTAAACGAAGTGTCTTTCGTGGGGCTGGGTTCCCCCAGCCCAGCAACAGTGTCTGGGAGCTGGGCATTTCTACTGTTGCAGCCTCGGGTGAGCACACGGGCAAGGCTCAGTGCCAGAGCAGGAGGTGTTAACGGGAGGCCACAGCTCCCACTGCCTTTCGGACCTGCACCTGGCCTTCGGCAGAGGCTCGCTTAGCTGCACAAAGGCTTGGAGGATGTGGCCATATAAACTACTGTAAACACTATATAACAGCTAATCTTCATTGTAGAGGAGGAAGTAGAGCAGCTTTATGAGTGGGAAGGTCAAGGAATGTTATCCACTTCTATTCGGGAGTTTTGTGGTCTACATTTACATTTTATCCATTTGCTTTTCTATTGACACTGGCTTGGGATAGAGGAAACTTGTGCAAAGATCAGATTGCCAGTCAAGATCCTGACAAGGGAAGGAAATGGTCGTTGATTGCAGTGGACCTGAGCTGGCATTCCTCACGCTTCTCCCTGCCCCGCTGCCTGCTCTGGGTGCCTCGGGAGTGCAGCGCGGAGCCTGTTCTTGTCCAGGGCTGGCAGTGGCTGTCTGGTGTAGGTAATCTGTTAGGACCATGCTTGGGCAATTTCAGCTGCGAGAACAAGCAGAAGTGTTTCTGATCACTCAGAAGAGAACTGGGCTTGAACCACAGAAGTGTCTCTGTGCACCTCTTTTGCTGATCCCTAGACCAAAGGGAAGCTGAGAAGGGTCAGGAGGGAATTCTGTCTCCCCCGTGCTTCCTTTATCTGCCCCAGTGTTTCACCTTTTGGAAGACTTTTTAATATAATGGGAGAGTGACAATAGGTACTTCTAATGATTCAGCTCTCATTATGAAAGTTATTCTTTCCAACTGTCCATCGAACAACAGAACACATTTACATACCATTATAAATCCATTATATGTGGGTGTATAGAACATATATAGAATATATAGAATTCTAAATATAGAATATAGAAAGGTAGAATGGTGTGCTTTGTAAAACGTGTGGAAAAATCCTAGACTTTATGATTTTTAAAATATAACAAGTAGAAGTTAAGAACAAGGCAAAAATTTGTGTGGGATCCACAAGCAACAGGAAAGTTATTTCCCTTTGGAAATAAACAATTTCACAGGTAACCACTTGGTTTTAGGTTATGCCCCGATGCATAACAGAACACTCAAAAGTTTATGTTGTATCAGTTCAGGTCAGATTTGCAGATTCTACTCTCAGGGGTTATAAATTTAGGAAAACTCCAGATTTACATATGTGAATGGGAGGCTGGAATCTGGTCTGGCATATTGGTCCATTACAGAAGTGAGAAAAATGGCAACCTGATCCCTCACCCTTGTTTCTGTTCTTTGGCTTGAATGTAACACTGGGGAGTTCTCTGCTAACCCAGAGAAAACCAGGGACACTCAGCCATAGCATCTGTTGAGTGAATAGCCCGCCACGAGGGAGGGTTTTCCTCTGCAAAGGGTTTTTCTGGGCTTGGGACAGATAAATTTTCCCATTGCCATATGCACGTGTGCCTACGGAGCCAGCCAAAGCCTCGGGGACTTTTGCCACCATCCTGTTAATCATTATTGAAGCAGAGCAGTATTCTTTGAGATCTCTGACCTGTTTTGCAGCCCTGAAGGGTTTATTGCAGCCAGCGCAGCCTTGGCCAGTGTTTGGATTGCGTGCTGACAGCCAGCCAGCTGGCCGTAGTTCAGAGCTCAGCGATACGGAGCGCTGCAGGACGGCCCGTTTGCACTGCGTGGCCTCTCGGGGACGTGGAGCAACCCCAGCTTCTATCAGCCGAGCGGGAGCGGGCGGCCCAGGGGACACGGGGTGAGGAGGAAGGAGCCGGCTTGGATGTTCATGAGGTCAGATGGAAGCTGTGGGTGCAGGAACATGGCTTGAGGAGAGGCCCGCAGGCAAGCAAATGGGTAGAGCAAAGCGAGCCTCTGGTGCTCCTGTCAGTGGGCTGGTGTAAAAGTGGGGAGACAGGTTTAACACGGCGCCTGGTAGCGTGCCCTGCACGCACACCGGCTGTAGCTCACATCCACAGTTAGTCCTTCTGCCCCACCATTGAAATCGACAGGAGTTTTATAGCTCATTTCAAAAAAGAATACGATTCTGACTGTTCTGAGCACATGGCATCTTGGGCTTAAGTCTTACTAGATTCATGCATATAGAGAAGATTTCTCCTAAAGGTCTTTGTTTATGTCCATTTACTTTCTTTCTTTGCTCAGGACTCTGGAATCTTGTCTTGAAGACGTTAGTGATTTGCTGAAGTCTTGAACTCCAAATTTAAGTACTGTCCTATTTCCATTCTCCTAAATTGTAAGTAATTTCAAAAAAGAGAGAAATCAGAACTATTTTGCCAATTGTTTTGATTAGCCAGTATCTTGGTGGCTCCTGCATATCTTTTCTGGCTGGTGACTGTCAGTATAGACACCTGCTTCAAATCCCAAATGTGAAAGTGGCACAGTGAAAAATCCTTGAAGAAGTCAGGTTAGGAGCAGCCTTGCTGGGTAAAGAGGCCTGTGACCAGTGCGTGACCATGCAGTCCCTCAGAGAAGCTCCTCTGTGGAACACGTTCCCAAGAGGACATAAATGAAGAAAATGTTTCCTTCTCATTACTGAAAAACTCATGAAAATCATCTTCTGCGTCAATTCTAAAGAAGGGCATCACCCATGCTACACAGAAGACATCTCCATGGTGTCTAAAGGAGTGAGCAGAGTTAGCTATTTCCAACAGAAGAGAGCCTACAGATGCTGTCTGCCCTCCTGAAGAGCATGTTCACTCTACTCTGACTGGTGACAGGCTGCTTAGGCCGAGACATTTATTCTTTTACATTTACAAGGTGTCAGGAAATGGAAGGATGTTTATTTCCCACCATCACCCAGTTTCAGCAGTTTTGTCATATCTCCATCCTTGCAGATTTTATGGTCCACCAACTTTCGTGCTTCCTATATAAGGCACTGAGCTCTGGGAGGCACGAGCACATAGTAGCAGGCAGCAAACCCCGTATCAGCACCAGCCAGACCTGTTGGTAGGCCAGGCAGACTTGCTTCTGCTTGAGCTAATGAAAGTCCTGCAGGAGCTTCCAGAGAGCACCAGGTGCTGCACAGCGCATGGTCCTGGCTGGCTGGAGCCCATTAAGGGGGCTGGTTTCCAGGAGGCTGAGCCATTGCAGGAAAGTGTGCTGCAATTGGGGTGCTATCTGCTGTAATCCTGCTCTCTTGAAAACATGGAAAGGTGCCACTTTTTCATGAGACCAGGAAAGGGCTCTATTGAATTTTTGATTGTGTGAAACAGCAGCAAAATTTTGAGCCTTCCCTGCTGCCTCACTGGTTTGAATCCCAACCTTTTACTGAAATGACAATTCTGTGCTGCATGAAATCACTAGGAACTAACCGGTACAAAGAACGCTGTGCACTACTGACAAAAGCCCTTTCGTCACTTACAGCCAGCTGTCTGGGTACATATTCCGAAAACCTTTGAAATTCTAGGGGCTGAATCACTTTGGTTG
This sequence comes from Anseranas semipalmata, assembly GCA_013399115.1. Classification (NCBI taxonomy): domain Eukaryota; kingdom Metazoa; phylum Chordata; class Aves; order Anseriformes; family Anseranatidae; genus Anseranas; species Anseranas semipalmata. The sequence continues at coordinate 81,100 of VXAA01005009.1, read as the reverse complement.
CATTTATCCATAATCTTCTTTGGCATTACTCAGGAGTTTGCGGTAAGCAAATTTTACTCATTTGGTATAATGAGTTTAATTCGTTTGTACTTCCGCTTCATTTTACCAGCTACATCACAGGCAGTCATCTTTAAGGTATAAAATATACATGTTCAGTGAAGGCTTATTCTACTGCAGTCAATAATATATGAATGCACCGTGTGCTCAGGAAACAGCAATTTAGGCAAATTAAGAGCTGTTTCATGAATGCAAGAACAAAGCTCACTGCCAGCACCTCTCTGCCCTATGGGTTCACTGGTGCCTAACAGAAGACAGCATGTGTCCAGTGGGGACACACAGGGTGTAAAACCTTCACTCTAGCCATCTTTATAGTTTGAGGATGGAGCTGTTTCATGATTGGAGAGAGGGCATGAATGTGTACCCAAAGCAGCACAGCTATGTATGTTAGTTTCCAGTAACACCCCATCTCCTAACCTTCATCCTGTACAACAGCAGAAAAAAATGGCTAAGGTGTCCTCATCAAACTGGTCTGAATAGAGAGCTGTGGGTCCTTGGCAAATGTCTTCAAATTCTGCTCTTTAATGAACCAGCCCTGGTAGCTCTGTGAATCCATCACCTGCGCTGATGCTTGGTGGGACAACAGACTACACTGGTTGCATATACCTTTATTTGTATAAATATATAAAATAAAATAAAATAAAATAAAATAAAATAAAATAAAATAAAATAAAATGCCTTTAGCTTTTGCTAGGATTTGGCACAGAAACCCTCTTGGCATATAGCAAAGTAGAAAATCATCCACACTGCACTAAACTTCTGATGGTGTGGGGAAACAAGATTTTATCTTCTTTTGCTATGGATCAGTATGGATGCAGCGATGCCACTGGAAAATTGTATTAGAGGAGGGGATAACCCAGGGTGCTGCATATTGCTTGTCTCTGCCCCTGAGGAGGGAGCACTATAGGTGTGTACCCCTGTGCACAACGCGCAGAGATGCTCTCACATTTCTACCATATGTGCCCAGCTCAGTTATTGTGAGTGGTGGTGTTTGAGGCCAAGATTGACAAGGAACCCAAACTGCTCTTCAGGGCTGCCACACATTTCCTCCCTCCTCAGTCAATGGCAGCACTTAAATAAGGCACTTTGAGTAAGCAGCCTAAATGCAGCCCATGGTGTAGCCTGTTTAGCATAGAAAGAAAGAGGCAAGTAAGAGTATGGAGGGTGTAAAGGGAGAAAATGGTAGAAATGGTGTCAGAGACAAGATAATGCCAAGGTACTGCAGGATTCTGAAGAGGAGCAGATGAGCAAGAATTAGACATTGAGATGTGAAAGTCTGGAAGCGTGTGAGAGACTGAGGAAAGCAAAGGTAGAAGTTGGTGGCAGTTTTCTTTAAATAGTGAGAGGAGAGAAGAGCTGAAAAGAGCAGAGAAATGAGGAACAGATAGCAGAGTTGCCCATCCTCTGATTTATAGGACTCATATAAATGCTTAGTCACACAGCGCTTTCATTTTCCAGAACTGCCTGGCCATAGTGCAGGAGGCACTCGTGCCATCGTTGCACAGGATCCCTCGTGTTCCCGTTGCAGCACCAGGAGCTCCATCGGGTGCGTCAGCTGTCCCTGCACCACAGTCGCAGCACCAACCATTTCTGCCACGTTCAGAAGACACACTGTAGGCATGTGTTGGCTAGAATCTACCCATCTATTAAAAAAAATTTCTAGACACCTTGCTCTGCATGCAGCTCTGTGTGCATGTCTCATCGTTATGGCACACAGGATTGTTCATGCATGTAATTTAATGTAATGTTGTGTCCCACATCCTGCAGCTCCCCAGTAGAAGTGGAAACCCCTGCTTGCAGTGGACTGGCTGGAGTCATGCTGTTCAGAGCGGGAGGTTCCCATCCGCTTCATCAGTTTACTGAGCTCAAACCCTTCTTTCAGATCCAAGAGCGAGCCCTAGAACTGCTGTTTCATGATCTACGATCACCTTCAGACCACTGAGGGTCACCTAGGAGGCCACCAAGCAGGATGATGGGCACTTAGTTTGCATCAGTGTGCACAAATGGCCATATTTGACCAATTTTCTGTAAACTATCATAGGACAGAGTAAATGCATTGCCTGTATCCCTCTGAGTGGTGTTAAATAATGTGTGAACACTGAAATTTTTTTTGTTTGGTAGCACAATAACCTGATACAGGGACAGAGCACATTCACAAAATTAAGACGTGCTACAGAAGTGACAGTGTTTGATCAATCGACTAATTGCATCTGACTGCAGCAAGTAGAGATTCTTCCATCATGAGGCTGCTTGCAATGAAGCAAGAAGAGCAAGGTCACCTAAATGGTGCGTGGCATAGGCTAGCCACCACAATCAGTCACTTTTGCTGATGGGAAAATACAGGCAGCTCTGTGGTACCCCTGCAATTTTCAAAATCTCGCAGGCAAAAAAAATATGCTGGATTAGAAGTATGTTGTATTTATGAGATATTTCTTAACAGTCACTGTTATTTTATCACTTAATTAAGGTATATAGTAGTGGGTTATTACCAAATCTGAAATTTATTACAGTTACTTTGTGGTTATACACAAGGGTTGAATTAGTGCTTTATTACTATAAGGAACTGATAACACATATCTAATTAAGGTATCTTTGTATCTATCTCTGTTGTTCAGATTTGTTCTGACATAAATTTCTTGCTAGCACTGAAAAATTGTTCTGATTAGTTACTTCAATGACCTGAAACACAACTGAATTGAAGGTAAAGAAGATGATTATACCACCAAACTTCTAGGTAGTTTAATTGGTAAATAATACAATAATACCAATCAGAACATCACAGCTGCTTATCTCATGGAGATTATACAGTAAAATAAATATGTAGCTGTAACTACATCTTGTTATGGTAGGGAATAGTCTGCATGCTTTAAATTACTCATAAGAAACAATTACACTTCTTTATGAAGTCAGATATCAGAAACAAAACTGGTCTGCACCCCAAATTCAGGAGTATATCATCACACAAAACACAAGCAAATTAAAAAAAAAAAAAGAAGCATGTGGGTCAGGTGATTTACCAGATAAAACCTTGTGTTTCTGAGTTCCAGGCAATATTTTACATGCCTTTTTGTGTCTTTGCAGGAAGAACAAAAAAAAAAGAGAGCTAGAATTAGCATCAAAAATGTGGCCTCATTACACCAAAGGGAGAATAGTTTGATCTTGGTGCTAACCAGAAGTGGGTCTTTGAGTTGTGAACACAGGCCAAAATTTTCCAGGCCAAAATTTTTCCAAAGAACAAGAAGTAGCCCAGTGAGTGATCAACATGGTCACCGGAGTGGTAAAGCTATATAACTTCTAGGTCAGGAAGATCATTGTGCTAACGTGGACACTGTGCTTCTGAGGTGTGCTCCATGCTGCTGAAGGAAGAGGAAATCAACGCACAGCACAGACTGCAGTGTGGTTGTATTTTTGAGACATCTCAGGGTGGGCACTTGGGGCACCTAATTTTCTAGTAGGGATTTAGTTTCTTGGAAAAAAAAATGTGGAAGAAAACGTATGCACAAAGAGCATACAAGTCAGCCCGACGTAGTTTCCTTGTAAAGAAAATAAGGGAGAGAGAGGGGCTGTGAGTTGTCCAGAGTCATAGCAGCAGTAACTGGGGAAGCTGGGAGCAGAAGGGAAGTTTCGTTATTTGCCATCCCATGCTCAGCCACAGGACTGAACCCAGAGGATCTCACAAAATTCACCAAGACTAGAAATAAACGCAGCAAAAATATTTCAGCTCAAACTTCCATTTCTCCCTCATTCTAGAAACAGTCCCACTGTCTGTTTGTAGATAACTTTCCTTCATCAATTAGAATTTTATTCAATTTCTCTCCTTTTCCCCTCTTCTCCCTCCTATTCTAGAGTTGGTGAGTGGGAAAGGCAAATGTTGAAGGCCAGTACATGCCACACAAATTCAGCAAGCACAAGGGCTGGTGAAAATTCCCTGCTCCGAACTTTTATGGCAGGGTGCAATTGGTGGTGTGTGTTTGCTATTTAAACAAAGGAGCCTTGGAGTTAGAGGAAGATCTTCCCCAAGAAGCTGCTGACTCCCGAAACCTAGTGTCCTGCTCCTTATCAGGCTTGTTTATTACAGGTTTCATAAATGTTTTATGACTCCCTGCTGACTGCATCGCTGAGCAGGGTGGTGGCAGCTGCCTCCAACTTTGTGCGTTGTTGACAAAAGATCAAAGACCAGATTTACCACCCTGATAAGATTGGATGGATAAGAATCCTGAACTGACTTTTTCCTTGTTTCCTGCACTGACAAGCACATTGCAGAACCTATTGACAGAGCAATTCTGCCACTGGGGACTCAATCTTGAAACCTCGTTTGGACAACACTCCTACCAATTTCACAGAATCACAGGATGGCTGAGGTTGGAAGGGACCTGTGGAGGTCATCTGGTCCAACCCAGCGCAGGTTGCCCAGGGCTTTGTCCCTGCGGCTTTTGGAGATCTCTGAGGAGGGAGACTCCACAACCTCTCTGTGCAATGCCTCTTCTCCTGGGCTCAGTGGAGATTCCTTGAAATGATTTAGGGCAAGCCACCACTTTGACTGAAATCCCTCCTTCAGAAACTCCCTGCACAGAGGAGCACTGAGGTGATGTTGGTGTTGGTGGGGTAAGATCAATGAGAACAGCTGTGGCATTGCCAGCATCCCAATTTTCTGATGCTCTGGTGCACAAGGCCTCCCTCCAGCCATTGCAGAGCACTGGCTTGCTCCTGCCTGTGGTCCTGTAAGTCCAGCTCTGCTGCCTGGCTGTGTCCCACAGCCTGAGCCCAGTGGAAGCAGCAGCTGGGAATGCAGGTCGCATGATGGAGGCCAGCTGAGCCCGTCACACACAACACGTCTGACTTTAACAGGTCTGGTTTTCTAACTGTCCATCCCCCAGGAAGGTCCTGGGGTTGGAATGAGATGGGTTTTGAGGTGGTATTTGGACTGGAGAAGGAAACATCTCCTCTGGGCATCTCCACCAGAGCCTCCAGTTCTACAACATGAGGGGGGCCACTCAGTGCTGTCAGAAGCATGTCACATGCACCATCATTTGCGATATTAGAGGCATTAGCAAGCTAAAGGAAGCAGATGGTAAGGCTGGGCTGCAGTGTGTTTCAAACATAACTTGAAGTCAGAAGACTAGACTGCTGTTAGTATTTTCTGCTGTAAACTTTCTGAGTGAATTGTTAAAAAAAAAAAAAGTCTCTTTTCCTTGCCTGGTAAGAGAACTATTTTTAGTTTCTTTTCATTAGTCGTAGACAGACATTCTGAGAGAGCTAAAAATAAGATACTGTAGAAACACTGGGCTCAGTGATTCGGTGTTTGTTGACTTTTTTTAAGCAAATCATGACAAGAACAACTGTAATGCAATGACACAAGGCATGCCTGAGTCCAGAAGTTTGTTTCACAAGAAGTCTGACTCCATACTCTAAAAATGTCCCATAACATGCATTAGCAAGACCATAATATCTCAGAAATAGACTTCAGAGCCACTTGAGCTGCAGAAAAGATGGCTCAAAGCAATAGGTTAGCCCACAGCACTCAAAGCCAGGCAACAGTATGAAATAAAGGAAAGTAAAATGAGATCTAAATTTCCAACCCTGAGTTCTCAGACCCAGACCCCGTAGTAAATTGCAGAAAATCCATTTCTTCACTGCCAGTGATACCTGGTCATAGAGAGAATGATGCCTGGAGAGCAGGGAAAGAGAGCCTGATTTGGTTAGGAAAGACTTAGATTTTCTTGAGCTGCAAGTGTCAAACAGTACCTTGCTGGGGGCTGTTGCCTGTTTTGAGAGTTACATTTTCATCGGTTTCATTGAAAATCAAAGATCCGAAAACAGTGCAAGTTTAAGCATTTTTCCTTTGTCCTTGATGCCAGAACCTTGCTTTTCTATAGCTCAAAGAAAAATGCTTGTGTGGAAAAGTAGGGCTTAGTGGCCATTAAAAAAGTCTATCAGATGGAAAATGTTGGGTTTTGCACCCTCTTTGTAGAAGTGAAAGCAACTCCACGAAGTGATGGAGAGTACAAAATCAAACCTAGTGACCTGAAGTACCCAAGGGACTTGGTTTTTAAAAAACAGTGCATGGAAATCTGACACACATAACCTATAATGGTTTTACATGAGCTAATAAGGACAAATACCCTGTTACACACTTAGGTAATTATTTGGCATCCGATTACTTAATCTGCATGCTTGTTTGCTGCTACTGGAAATAGAGTTAAGACTCTGCAGGGGGTTGGCAGCATGGTTATCATCCCTGTGTGAGCGGGGACACCGGCAGAGCAGAGCTGATGGGGCCACCACCATCCCCTGTTCCTGGCCCTGCTCTGCCCCAGGGATTGGTCAAAAGGGGATGCCAGGGAGAGCCGCTGCTCCCCAGGGGTTGGCTGATGGGTGCGCGATGCCCTGACCACCCTGGGCTTCAATGAGACTTTGTGCTGTGGCTGCTTCTTCCCATTTGCCTGCAGCAGGTATCTATCACCAGAGATGATAAACATGCACTGGTATCCTTGGTCCTGACCCTCCTCACAGAATCACAGAAATGTTGAGGTTGGGAAGGACCTCTGGAGATCACCTGGTCCAACTGGACCTTGCTCAAGCAGGGACACCCAGAGCAGCTGCCCAGGGCCATGTCCAGGCAGCTTTTGAAGATCTCCAAGGAGGTTTCTGAAGATCTCCACAGCCTCTCTGGCCAACCTGGGCTCAGTCAATGCCTCACAAGGGGCACAGAAGCTGCTTCCCTATGGAGCTGCACGAGCAGCAGCAGCGGGTGCAGCAGCTCCGATCGGGGCAGGTTTTGCAGGGCTGGCGGGCAGGCAGCAGCTCCCTAGAGAGAAAGCGAGCACAGCCTTTTATAACAAGCACAGGCAGGTGGACGTGGATCTTTATCTCCTCTGCACTTGTTTCCTAAACATTATCAACTCAGATTACTGTCCACAAATTTCACTCCAAAACTTAAGAGTAATAGGCTTTTACAATGCCGTAAAAAAGATATTAACTGGTTCTGGGATTGACTAGACAACCATTTACACCACTCTTTTATCAATATTGCCATAATTTGACACTTCTGAATGGAGGAGGATTGTAAAGCGTCTGCAGACCCTGTAAAACATGTTAAATGGAGATTAGTCTTACTGCTTAGTTTAAGCCTAGTAAAAGATAATTAAATTGACTGATGCAGCTGTAAATCTCACTTTTATCAAATCCTGGCTCTCTTTGTCCTTATGATTTTACAGCATCATTAATGTTGTTGTGACAATATCATTAATCTCCTCCTGCTGCTCAGAAAATGAAAGGGAACCAGCAGACACTATATAAATCTGCTCTCTCCCCGCTAGCATTATCTTTTCTCACTTCTTGATTCTCCTGCAGCTCAGACACATATTTCATTCAGGAGGTGTTTTCATAAGCCGAAAATTAATTGTAAATACGTCGTACTGTTTCTTTTACTTCTGCTTTTGTGAAAAGGTTTTATTGGATTTTTTTTTTTTTTTTTGGTGAATCAAAAGGAGATTAGAAATAATTCTTCAGTGTTTTTCTTTTTTTTTAATTTAACTCTTCGTATCAGCAGTACAACATGAGAGACCATCAGGCCTACAAGCTCAGAGGTATACCATTGGTTTTGAAACACTGGGAACTCCAGCTTAAGTCATCAGTGGCACATTTTCCTGGATGTTCAAGCCACATACTCAGTGACTCTGAGTCACAGCACAGCTCCGAGTGGGTCTCTCAAGTTCCTCTGCCCAGGTGCGTCTTGATGACTCCCTGGTGTGCAGAGGAAGCAGGATGTCCCCAGGTGACCAGCGGTCCAATTCAGCATTAATCTCCATTACGGTTTCCCACATGGCTAAAATGAGGCCTCCCACCATGCCCATCCCCTGCTGCCTGGCCACCTGCAGTCCAAATTCCCACGCGAGGCTCAGTCTGGTTTCCCATTGCGGGGAGGCCGTTGTGATAAGTGGGTTATCGATTAGATCCTGTCTCCTGCTCCCTCTTACCTCACCTGCTTCTGTTCGTGCTGAGCTGCAGAACTGTGCTCACAAAACTGGCACGGATTCCCAGGGGACATCTGCTGAGGTGCACCATGAGATGAGAGGTGTTACAGCAGCGTTCATTTGATGGAGGTCCGCCCCAGAGCAAAAGCGGGCTGAAAAATCTCCCAGTGAGAACTGGGACTGCGCTAGGCATGTGGAAGGAGTGAATGGCCTGTGTGGGGAGCATATAGCCCAACAACATCACGTAAGAGACCCCAGCGTAGCACCTAGTCGTGTGGTCTCTGAGCATGCAGAAGTGGAGCTCTTCACTGGTGCAACGTGGCTGCTGGGGCCATAGCTCACACCCTGCATGCTGCACAGGGGCTTCCTTGTGTGGACAAGCTCTAAGACACCTCTGGTTTTCACCATGCCTTTCCTGCACCACATCAGCTGAGTGCTTGTGCAAGGCAACAGAAATCTGGACTCTCAAAATCGGCCTCCAAAAAATGTACGCTTTCAAACATTAAGACACCTTTGGCTGGGAGGCAGACAGATTTCAAGTTTCTTTATGAGCCTCTTGGGTCATATTTTCATGGTTTTCTCTGCAACCAGAAGGACTAAAAACATCACTAAAAAGTAAAACCCCAAATAAATCCTCCCAAAGAGTGCCCAAGCAAGGCACACAGGACAGCACATCCCAGCGACAGTTCCCAGTGGGCAGTACTGATGGGACAGTGATGGTGCAAGGGCAGGGAGTTTAGCTACATTGACTCTGGCCAGCCATGGCACTGGTTCTCAGGGCCTGAGGACTCACCATGGTCAATTTTATACACTAGTTTAGGTGGAGCTGGTGCATCTCCCAGGTTCAGGCTCACCAAGGAGGGAGTTGTTCTGCTGGGCATAGCCATGGGAAGCCTGGATGGAGATAGGTACAGGGTGCTCCAAATTCCTGTGATAGAGTGAGGAACCAGCAGGCTTTTAAGAGGCAACTGATAAAAAGTGATCACAGCAGTGACCAAAATACCTGTCCTGGTGTCTCATAGCACTCACAGAGCCCTTGGGAAAACCCTGGACACACAAAAGGCTCTTTGAGTGCCTGGGGGCTATCTCACCACATCATCAACTTCATCTCGGCTCAGCCCCTACCCAAAATGATTCCAGCCTTCTTTCTTCTGTATGGTTCCTCCCTTCATGACTGCGTATGAACTATGCATCCTGAATCATACATTTCTAAAACACCTTGTTTCTTTACATTTCTGAAACACTTTGTTCTCCAGAAGAGGGTCACTTGCCTTCCGGAGATTTAACTGTGGACACTAGGTCATGCACCTTAGATTGATCGAGGAACACAGAATCCCATCTCCCAGTTTGTGGAGGGCAATATAATCCCACATCAAATAACAGGGGATTTCAGGCAAGTGAAGTTCAGATAACCATGCTGTCTGCCTTCCCCAAGGTCAGCTGGCTCAGCAGGGCTTTATCCACATTGTTTTACCTAAAATATTTACCTGAGACCCAGGACTAAATCCCTTCAAGCTAGATTTCCATTGAGGAACTTCACCTTAGGTGATGCGTCTCACATGACTGAAATTTTGTGGTCTTTCTGGAAAAAATAAAAATAAAAAAAAAATCCCAACAACCTGAATGCTGATTGAAGCCAAATGGCTCCTCATAACAAGGGATATCAGCAGGCACACCAAGAGGTTTACAGCTAGGACGTTCTCACCAGCCGTTTTCTTTGACTATCTGTATTTCTGTGGTTAATTTGAGACTGTCCTGCAGGACCAACACATAGGCAGAACTGTACTGTGCTTGGCTGAAGTCAATGGAACAAATTGGGTATTTCAGTTTGCTGTTGGGAGAGGGGAGAGTTTATGTAAAAAATATTTTGGAGTTCATAATCCAGTGCTTAACTTACAGTGAAGCCTAAATATAGTACTTCAATCAGCAGCAGCTATAATTTGCCTCCAGTACGTCTTTAAACTCAGTGGTCTGAAAGTCCAAAAGATAAGAAGCACTTCTCAGCAATGCAAATAGATGCAGAGCATCGGGTTCAAGCAGGGAACTCTCCTCCTTTCGAACCGCAGATAACTGGGAGGCAGAAAGCAGGGAGCTCCCCCTAACCTCGTCTCTCTCGGTGGGCAAGGTTTGCCCCTCTGCAAAGATCCAGGGCAGCTCCAGCATCTCTGTTCCATGGCAGCCCTCTAGATAAGCAGTAAGGGAGCTGGCCCCTAAGCTCTGCAAAGGGGAATAGTCTATGGTGAGAGCACAATAAGTGGAATGGTCTGGGATAAAGGGGTGGTGGAAAGAAATTGATAGTTTTGTTTGGGTACACTGTGTGCTAGGCTTAGATATATTCTTACAGGGGGTGTGTACAGAGGGGGCTGAAAAAGATGATTTATTTCTAGAACCTGTGCAGTTTGTGCCTGTCAGATAGTGTTCTCACTATTCATCTCACTAGATGGCTAACTTCAGTCTTACAAAATGGATGTGTTTAGCATTAGGCTGAGATCTCTGAGCAAATGATGGAGAAAGACAGGCATCTCCCGAAGGCAGTTCATCAGAGACCGGGTTTAACAACCCCCTGGAGGCACCTAACCCTCTCTGTTGACCATGCAGGGAGGTACACACCTGGCTTGGACTAGATGCATGACATAGTGTAGGTCCTGTCTCATGAAGAACCGACCAGGAGGGACAAACCCACATAGGCAAAACACAAGGATGGCTACATAGAGCTGCAGGCATGTCATGGGCCGTTCCCTTCCTTCTGCTGCCAGCTGGGCTTCTGGTTCACGTGGGCAGCCCTTGGCTCCTGGTGGCTGGGCCAGCAGGACAGGAGATGGGCTCTTCCAAACCCAGGGCTGGGCATCCTCACAGGGCTCGGCACCCCAGCAATGCCCCGCGTCCCGCTCGTTTCACAGGTGCCATGACCCGGAAAATCCTCTCACCCGGCTCAGCGGGTCCAGACGCATGAAAGTCCAAGGGCAGGATTTTGCCAAAGTCCAGCCCTTTATGGCGCACAAAGGTTTGCCGGCTCCACATGGGCGGTGAGAGCTGAGCCCTCACTGCGCAAGGAGGCGTTTCTAGCTCGGCAAAGCAGTGCCTTTGTCAAAACCTGCTATAAACCAAATGCCCGGCCATATCACTGGGTGCTGATGGCACCGACACCTTCTGCCTGGCCACGGTGGTGGCAGAGGTGCAGTCTTGTGTTGGCCAGAGGGACTCCAGATCAGCATCTAGTCCCAAACGAATGACCGAGATTATCTGGAAGAGTAAATACCATAAGGTGTTGCTGCCTCTCTGAGTGTTGTTACTCCTCAATAAAATGTGCACATTATTTGATTCTAATTATATTTGGTTCAAGTTGCTTCCTAATGAGTAGCATTTGAAAGAGATGTCAAAAATTTTCACTTTAAATTAATGGTGATAGGCTTTTATAGCAGAGTATAAAGATATCAGCTGGGAAATCTATGGCCATCAATGTCTTTATTTTTTCCCTTTATCTATTGATATTGCCCTAATTTGACACTTGTCTGTTGAGGAAGCTTGTAAAGAGGCTGCCGACCCTGTAATGCAAGTTAAATTTAGATTAGTCTTACAGCTCACTTAAAGCCCAGTAAAGTGATAATTAAATCCACTGCTGTGGCTGTAAACTCTCAAGTACCTGGAATTAGCTCTGTTCCTGCCTCTGACGATAGGGCTTCATTCGTGTTTATCCTGTCCCCTGCCCCGGGGCCCATCCAGGCGATGCAGGGCTCCCTTGTCCCATCCAGCCCCGTGAAATGACGCATCCTAGCTGCCACGAGTTGCTCCTGAGCCTCAGCACGAAGCGGCTGTGACCATGCTTATCTCTAAGTTCAAACCAGAGGTGACAACCTGGGTCAAACCCATTCAGCTTATCAGAGGGAAAACATATCCGTTGGGGCAGGCAACAACGAACTCTGCCTCGGTGGTGGTGTGGGCTCCAAAGCAGCCACCTTGGCCAGGGTGACAAATCTTGGTTCCTGAAGCCCTGTGGGACCCTGTGCTGTGTCAGCCGGCTGCCCAGGCACACAGCCTGGGGCCACACAGGTTTGGAAACAGCCCCCTTGTCTCTTTGGTAGATAAAAGGGCCTAAAATACCTCAAAACCGCTTTTGCAGATACCTAAAGGAAAGCATTACACATAGAGAAAGTCATACAAGGGAGAGCAGATTTCGATTTTGGTCACTGTAACTCAAAAGGCATCTTATGATGAAAAAAGCTTGAAACACATTCAGTACTCTTTGCTAGGTCTTTCAAGCTTTGTCTGATCTCTTGTATGAACTTCAATCATTATGATAATTAAATTTTCAGGGAAGGAGCAGATCGCATTTGCTAAGAACAACTATTGATTACTTTTATGATTTTCTTGGCATCGTGGTTCCCTGCAATCCATTAGATAGGTAACATTTTGCACACTTCATCGCTGGAAGGGACGTAACGCTAAAAGCCACCAGTGAGCTGCAGTGGCGGAGACGCGCGCGGCACGAAGCAGAGCGGCCACCTCCGTATTGCTGCTGCATGCCAGCTGAGCCCCGGGCTCCTCTTCTGGTCAGCAGGGCTACCGGGCTTGTCCTCCGAATCACAGCTGAGCTCAGCCAGCTGCATGGACCCCAGCACCTTTATTATGGGTATGGTGTGTGCAGGTGGACACCTACACATGGATGCCTTAATCTCTGGCTGAACGCTTTTGTTGTAAAAAGCGGATAACTCACGTAAGTGACAGTCGACACAAAAGCTTTTAGAGCCTGATCCTTTCAGCAGATGTTTTGCGATCCAGCAGACGATGTGAGGCAGTAAGAGAGATTTAAACTGTTTAGACAAGGACAAGGATATATACAACGTTATTTCTAGAAAGTTGTTTAATGCTTCCGAAATCTGCGGTGGCACAAAATAAGTGCAAGCGTAATGAAATTAACCCCATAGCAAGGAAAGGAACACCGGTGCCAGCCAGAGCCTGCGGCCGGCTCCCAGCTGCTTAGAAAGGGAGCCTGTCCCAGCTGTGCAGATTGCTCTGTGTCAGCAGACGACGGCAGACGTGCAGGTGGAGTCTCTTTCCTTCGCCTTTTCCCCCAGGACCGCATTCCCGAGCGAGGGCCGATGCTGCCGCCCCGCGGGGATGCTGCCTCCCTGCCGCCGCGGCCCGGCAGGGATGGGAAGGAGGAATGCGGCGGGAGGCTGCGCCCTGCTGTTTTCCAGCTTTCCGGCAGTTATTTTGCCCTCCCGGTATGTCGAGAGGAGGAAGAAGGAGAGAGCTCGGCAGCTCCCGGCAATCCTGGGGCGAGGATGCTGGGCTCGGTTCCCGGAGCCCCGCGCGGGGACCTGCTCTCTGCCGTGCTGCTGCTCCTCTTCTTGGCTTCAAAGCACACACGCATCCGTTTTTCCTTTCTCCGGCCTGCACCTGTGCAGCTGGAAAAAAGTGGGGTGGCCCTGCCTGTAAAAGCTTTTGCATTTGGGAGTTATTTTCCCTTGGGACTGTCACGCACACACACTCACTAGCCAGGGCCACAAGAAGGGACAAACTGTCCCTGCCCGGGGACTTTGTGTCCCATGCCAGGGCGCTTGAAGCTACCACCTCCTGGTCACCAGGGTGGCATCCATCACATCCGTCAGCACAAACGAGACCGTTGTTGCTCACTCTCTGCATCGGGGCCACATGGGGAAACCCTTTTTCTAGCCCAGTCTTTCCAATCCTGCCTGCCTGCAAGGCATGCAGGTCCCACGCCAGCGATGTGCGATGGAGAACCAAAGCAGCCCCGTGATTCCCAGCTTCTGCCTTCCGCCCCCCTGCACCTGCCTCTTGTTCACCAGTGATGACAAGAGAGAAAAGTCAAGGATGGAAAACACCCAAACAGGGACATTTTAATGAGAGGAGGGAGCAGAGCAAGGCGTGAGTGCTCTCAAAGCAACCCAGAGCTAGACACTGGCCCATGCTATTTGAAGACATAATAAAATTTAATTCATTAGCTTTTGCAGAACTACCAGTGCATCTCCTATTGGCTACCTTCAGAAACACTTTTTAAATATCCAGAATCCCACTGAGTCTTCATTATGAAACTTTAATGGAGACTGATTCTCTGAGCCTGCTGAAAGGATTTCTCTGCAGCACATACTGCTGCATTTCGGTCAATTTACTGGGCTTCTTTCTCCCCAGCACCTTTCTTTTCAGCATCTTCCTTCTCTCTCCCTCTCAAGCACTAGTTCTGCTCTTTGTTTCATTTCTTCTTATCTTTCTAGCCAGCATTAGTTAAGCCTTCTAGCCACCTTTTTTCGTTTTCATCTTAGGCTAGGTCTTTTCCACTTTCCCCTTTGGCTTCTACTTTATATCTTCTATTTTCTGTGTCTTTAGATGAGTGCTTTTTCTCCTCTGCCTCTTTCTGAGTTTCCATATTTTCCCTGAAAACCAGGTTTGCAATGAATTGAGTGGGTTAAAATGACCAGATCAAGCCATCGTCTGCCAGACCGCTGGAGCCCAGGATCCAGCTGCTCAATAAAACGTGACCAAACACAGGGTGAAACATAGGTTGTGGGAAAAGTCTTTCAGGGCACCTCAGGTGCTGGTAACCTGCCCAGTCCACTGTGAGCAACACTTTTCATATCACTGCTCAGACATGAGGCACCTCTCTCTGAGGGACTTTTCTGATGCCTTTTATAACCAAAGGCAAGAAATAGGCGCTCTGGGGCATGTTTCATTGGGCTGGTTTTAGATGTCTGTTTGGATGTTAAATGGCTCTCTGGCAATATCTATTTTTCTTTGCCTTGAGGGACCTTCGGGTGACTAGCTGGACCTTTGGATGTAGCTGGTCTGCCCCTGGTGATATAAATCCCTTCCACCACATGAGCTCATCACTCCTAACAATAAGATCTACAGCAGGATCATTAAGCGTAAGCAGATCTTTGATTATCTGTATTCAAGGACATTACCATATGTTTGAGCTCTACTTTTTTCTTTGCTATTCCTTTGCCACATCTCTGCGGCACAGCGTTGTGGCTTAACCCAGCAGGCAGCTAAACACTACACAGCTGTTTGCTCACTCCCCGTTCACAGGGGCATAGGGGAGAAAATTGGAAAGAAAAGTGCAAGAACTCGTGGGCTGAGATAAGGACAGTTTAATAAGAAAGAAGAAAAAAAAAAAAAAGAAGGAAAGAGAAGAAAAAAAATAATCAAAGCAAGTGATGCACAATGCAATTGCTCACCACCAGCTGCCCAATGGGCCGAAGTCCATCCCCATGCAGTGGCACGCCCCCAGCCAGCTTCCCAAGATTTTATTGCTGAGCACGATGCCACAGGGTGTGGGACATCTCTTTGGCCAGTCTGGATCCCCTGTCTTGGCTGCGTCCCCTCCCACCTCCTGGTGCACCCCCAGTCCCCTCTCTGGCAGGGCAGCACGAGAAGCAGAAAAGTCCTTGGCGCTGTGTGAGCACTGCTCTGTGACAGCTAAAACATCACTGTGTTATCAGCATTGTTCTCATCCTGAATCCAAAACACAGCACCACACCAGCTACTAGGAAGAAAATTAACTCTATCCCAGGACACACAGACACCTTCAGATTGTGACAGAGCTACAGCAGTGTCTACTATGACACTTTCTCTAGCACACGTCATCTTCTTCAGCTTTCTACGTTACCTATTCCATAGAGCTTTAGTCAGGAACTGCTTAGGTTTTCTTGCTGTGATGACTTACGTCTTGTGGCATTTTCTCTCAATATTCTCAGATTATTCAGTATCTGTGGACATTAGACATGAACACAATATCCAGACAGCACTTGGACCGTGCAGGTTCATGCATGGCACGTCCCATGCCTGGGCAGTGGTGTATGGTGGTGTGGTGGATGGAACTCTTGCCACCAGATCGCTAGCGAAGCTGCAGCATGTAGACCTCAGGTGCCTTGCTTGGTGCCCCGTGTCCTGCAGCACTGTAGCAGCTGGGAATGACCCATTTTGATGAGGAGAAGATCTCTGGTTATCCATAATGAAATATTTTATTCTGAAAATGTGACTATAAAGGAAAGAAGAAAAAAGAACAACAGAACTATGTAGAAGTACAGCTGTCATGTCTGCTGCTGTGTCGCCTGTGAGGAGAGCTGCCAAGAAAATTTCACTTGAGATGAAGCAGAAATGACCTGTTGCCCACATTTGGTGTCTGATGCCCCAGTGTTAGTTAGCTGGAGATTTGGCTGGAGCTCGTTAAAGCACACTACTTCTGCAAGACTCATTCCTGACCTTCCACTCTGAAGCTGTTACCAAGCCGAGGGAGTGGGACTGGGGTGGGCTGACCCCAGCCAGCAGCCAAGCACCCCCACGGCCGCTCGCTCTCCCCTCTCCCGCTTGATGGGGAGGAAGAAGAAGGATGACAAGAAGACTCATGGATTGAAATAGAGACAGTATAGCGGGTGAAGCAAAAACTGCTCAAGCAAGCAAAGCAAAG
This sequence comes from Anseranas semipalmata, assembly GCA_013399115.1. Classification (NCBI taxonomy): domain Eukaryota; kingdom Metazoa; phylum Chordata; class Aves; order Anseriformes; family Anseranatidae; genus Anseranas; species Anseranas semipalmata. Next base: position 64,639 of record VXAA01005009.1, on the reverse strand, counting down.
AGAGGAAATTGTTGATGATGTCCCTTTGACAGGCAGATGGTTTGCCTCCTCCAGGAAAGCAGGGCCTCGGGAAATGCAAAGGTTAGTTGGGAAGGCAAATGCCATAATGACAAATGTACCCGCTTCCTTCTCCTTTCCCCCATATCTATTGCTGAGCATGATGCCATATTGTATGGAATATCCCTTTGGTCCATTTGGGTCAGCTGTCCTGGCTGTGTCCCCTCCCAGCTTCCTGTCCACCCCCAACCTCCTTGCTGGTGGGACAGAGTGGGAAAAAGAAAAACTCTGTGGTATACAAGCACTGCTCAGCAATAACCAAAATACTGGTGTGTTATCAACACTGTTTTAGTCACCAATCCAAAACACACCACCATAGAGGCTGCTGTGAAGGAAATTAACCCCACCCCAGCCTGACCCAGTACAGGGATGTTCCGCATGTAAGCGTGTGTCTCCAGCTGACCTATCCTCTGAGCTCCCATGATAGATCAGGATGTCTTCAGGAGCTCAGATGTCACACGGGTGCCTGCCAGGCCTCCAGCTGCTGCTCCTGAAGAGCATGGGGACATAAGCCCTGTCCCACATCTGCCAGTCCCAGACAAGCATCTCGGAAACCCTTAGAGACAGAGGGGTGGTACCAACACACAAGTACAGACACCTGCATTTCCTCTCACACTGGTTCCCACACAGGGACACCTACAAAACAACGGGGGCACGGACCCTTCTTGGTGCTAAACCCAAGGCCTGCCTGCCTGAATGTACCTGGCACGAGGCAGCTGGCAGAGTGCCTGGGAACATCCCCCACCGGAGAGGTTCAGGAAATTACTTCTAGACTCAAGCACACCTATTAGATCCTGTTCTCTCTACTTTGCATACTCACATCTAAGCACTCCTTAACTACTGTGGTTGACATATTAAGCTATAATTTTTTCTAGCACCTGCTATCATTTTATCAGTGATACATTATATCATAAATTAATCTTCTATGTTGTTATTTAAAAAATAGTAATCTAACCTTCCACTTTGTTATCTAAAAAGTAATAATTCTGTTCAACATTCCCATTGTTCATACTCAACCATGCATACAAAATATCATGTCTTTCTTTTTTTCCATCTAGCCAATAAATAAAGATACCATCACCTTTCTGGACAAGAGCTTAACTTCCATATATCAACACAATTGAGATCAGTTCACTGATACCAAATATATCTCTCAGCCATAAATTTTCCCTGACGGCATTTCTACAAGGCTAAGAAGTGTTTATATTGTGTCACACTCTGGACTCTGTGCTGATGGATAAAGCTGCTGCAGAGGTGAGGCTGAGCTGTATCGGCTCTGAACAGTCTTAGACTGGAAAACTGAACTTGCCTGAGCCTCTGGGGATGCACAACATAATCCCTCCTCTTCCTCGGCCAGTGCAGCTCCTGATCTGAAGCAGCTGCTGCTATTTCAGCCCTGAAACCACTTCACACTCCCGTCAAAGTATTTCAGGGCTGCCACGTCTTTCTCATTGACTCATTGGAGCCAGAGAGACCAGCAAAGGCCAATTAAAGAGAAGGCGTAAAAATTAAAGGAACTGAGAAATGAAAGGGAATGGGTGGAGAGTGTCTGTCTGTTTTTCAGTGGTCTGGTGATTGAAGACAAAATATCAGCATTCCTTCTGATATTTGTTTCCTTGTCAGAAAGACAGCTTGGAAGGGAGAGGCCCCACAACAGAAGGAAGAAAATCTGTCATTGTAGGAAAAAACAGAGGCTCAAACCACAGACAAGATTCCTGGATCATGGGAACAGATGGATTTAAATGATATGAAACGTCATCTGAATACTTTTGATGTTGATTCAAACTGATACCTTGAGAAATAATTAGTAACAAACTGGTATGACAGACCTTTATTCCATCAACCTACCATTTTCATTATCCAAGCACTAACTCTGTCAGACATTTCTTCATGCTCACAAATTTCTCTTTGTTCCCAAGCATGTAATCAGGCTGGAGAAATAGAAATTACAGGGGGAAGAGCTGGGAGGAAATTCATGCATGTCATCTAGACAGAAGTTGCTTTACCTAATTGCAGCCATCTGAAAATGGTCATTTGAACAAGAGGTTCTGGTACGTGGGCAAGGAAGCTGGTCGAGACAGCAGGATGGGAATCTCGAAGTGTCTCTTTCTGTCCCTTCACTGACAAAGGAACCCAGAGCTTGGGCAATTGACTTCAGCTGGATTGTGACCTCTAGGTTAATGTAGCCAGAATGCTAAACCACGGTGTGTTTGTAAATAGCTTCTTTTAATAAAGAAATTGATTTGGATTTATTTGGTAATGATGTTCTCATTCATCATGGGGCATATAAAATGATGGTCAGGAAATCCTCTACCCTTCGAGTTTTACCTTGTTTTCCTGCATGTAGGAAGATGCAAAAAATGTTTCTCAGTGGACTTGTTTTTTCACCTACAGAGCTTCCAGAATTACAGTATCTTAAACGTCAGTAGGGATCACTGATCCCTGAGTGAAACACGAGTGAACGCCATCTGACAAAATCTTCTGTCTGGAAAACTACACCTGACAAACTGTGCCCTGCAAATGCTTGCCTTTCTCCATCACTGAAGTGTGAACAGCTCACTTCTGAGGTGGGATCATCCTGCCCTGCTGTCTTGTTAACCATTTCTATTCAGAGATGTCAGCCACTGCCCAGGACCATTTGATACCTTCAGCCTATTTGCACCAAACTCAACAGTTTGTGAAGATTTAGTGGTGGTCACTGAGTGGGAGCTGGAAAGACAAGCTGGTGCATGCAGGGAGGGAGATGCCTGTGCAGTTCAGCCCAATCCCTCCTGAGATGCAGCACCACCAGCCAAGGGGATCTTCCCACCTCCTTCTGGGCGATCTGCAGAGGTGTTGCTGCAAACCACCCCCAGCACATGGGGCTGCTGCCACATGGGTGGACACAGAGGAGAGCTTTAATGTGGGCGGTGAGATGTGGGCAGCTGGGGAGGACCTGGGATCCCTGTGATGGGGCTTCCTCCAGGGACACCAGGCTTTATTAGCGCTCATGGAAAACCCTGGTTAGCTGTTGAGGCTTTGCATATATATAAATGCCTGTGTTATTTCTCCGTCTCTTAATGACAGTAATAAACCTTTGAGCAGATCTGGTTTGCACCAGACCCCTGTGTCTGGATTGTCTATAAGAATGATTGCATGATACGGAAATAGGTCTGTAAGAAGCCATCTAGAAATATATAGCTATAAAACTGCAATTAAAACATGAATGAGCAATCCAGAGCCTCCCTCAAGGGAGATGTGGGAAAGTCAGATGTCTTTCCCTGCATCTCAAATTATCTTGAAGGATTTTGAAACAAAAAAAATGCTAATAATAATAGTCAAGAAAGCTACTAACTGCAGAATATAAAATTGCCAATAATATCCTGAGCTCTGAGATAAGTAACATTGTTAATAAGGCAAAAACATTGGCAGACCGAATTCCAAAAAAATCCCTTCCTATTAAAAAAAGACAGATTAACCATATGGGTTATGCAGTTTAAACAGGAACAGAGACAGATATCTCTCTTAACCTGTTCCCTAGAGATACCGGTTCCTTCTGATTCCCTTATAGCAATCCTCTTCAGCAAGGTAGCCTTGCTATGGCTGCCTGAGACATGAGGTGATGGTCTGCCTTGGGTGTGGAGGACACGTGTAGCTGAGGAAACACTTGTTCTCGGCCAGACAGCTGAGGCTGAAACATCAAATGCTCAGAAGTTAGGAAATGCCAGAATTAAGACTGTCTGAATAGATGTCAGTCTGTCCCTGCATGGCAGAGCTGGACCAGAAGTGATCTTCTGGATCTGGGGGAACTGGGCCTGAGAGGGTCATGTTAGGTATCAGAGAGGCTGAAGGCAGGTTAAGAGCCAAAGGGAATTTAAAAATTTTCCTAAGTATGCATTTTAAGTTAAAATGCATCATTTTCACATTCTGTATTATTTTCACATTCTGCATTATCTTATATAATACATGAGCTTACATCTAGCAAAAAGCATTGAAGGTAGGGATGCAAGGAATGGACACCATCCCTCTTCTGCACCCTAAAACAGTGTTTTACTTTTCACAGGACTTCACGTAGTGGAAAAACACATAAATTCTGCATATTCTTATTTTCTACTTGCAGTTTCATAACTTTTAGAAAGGAAAACTGAATAATTCTGCCTCCTGCCTCTACACCAAATGCCATTATTTCCATTTTTCTTGTGCCCATGCCTGTTTGATAAAGTCTTCAATTCCCTTCAAATGGCCACTTAAGCAAGCAAAACAAGTTTTGAGTAAAACCCAGAGTTCCCCTAACCATCCCCTGGACACCTGGGCTGGGAAAGGAGGAGGGAGGGCTGTCTGAAGGCAGAGCCTCAAAGAAATGTCACCTTGCATGACAGGGAAAGACGTGTCAGTGCTGGGCGGTGGCAGCAGGAGTACTGGGGCTGTCCTGGCTGAGCGCAGGCTCTCCAAGTATCCATTTGCCATTTCGTGGACCCCTGGAGGTCCTAGTGTTGCTGAGTGTTTTCCAAGTGCTTCCAGGGGCACGCACTGTTCTCTGCATCCCCACTTTTTCACCCGGGTCCCATTTCTGAATGAGGCACATCTGCTGCTCACGTTTCATGCATAGAAATGAAGCACAAACAATGCTCATTAAAAAAATACAGCCTGTGCCAATTTTTATGTAGCTGAAAGAAGAAGGCTCAAAAGATGGTGAAAAAATCATACTTTTTGACTCCTTATTTTGATTGTTTTCCTTTCAAAATATTTTCTTGGTCGTGAGAGTTATTGAGCTTTTTTATGTTTGCTTCTAAAAAGAAATGTAGCACTCCTCAGAGTAATTTGACAGTGTGTTATCTGGAGATGATGTCTCTGCACAGGAGTGAACTCCAGGTATCAGAGAGGTTGCCCTGCATGGGGTTGATCGAACAGCTCTGAGAGCAATGGAGTGATTCCCACCTTATATTACAGAAACAGATCAAGCTTGTCATGTACAAATAATTTCTGACACTAGAAACCTTATCTTCTCAAATCATAGCCTGTAGCTCAAGAAAGTTACAAATCTTTTTCTGTTCCTGTGGTTTCACACAAGTGGTAAATAATAGCGATGGATATTCCTTCCATCGAATTTTGAGATGAAACAATAGTTTAAGTATGAACTGCTGAAGTTGAAATTGTTCCTTATTTTACTGCTATTTCACAAGAGCAAGTAGCACCTTGAGATGGAGGTAACGCCTCATCTGAATTATCTCTCTGCTAATGCACAACTCATCCTCCCTGTACATTTTCTAATGTTCTTTCATATGCTGCTTTAAAAGCCCAAAGATGTGAATGCTGTATGACCAATATTTTTTTTTGTCTTAGCTTATCTCTGATACTTCAGGCCAATCTTAAGATCTCCAAGATCTTAGGTATTTCCTCCCTCACTCTATGCACACCTTCCAAACTGATATTCCAATATCCACTCCCAGGTTTGCCACCACATCTTTAAACTTGTGATAATTTTGCTGGTGCAGCTGGGTATGGCCCATAGAACAGGAGCTTCCCACCACTGCAGCAGAGAACTGGTGAAAGTCCCCTTGCCTGACTTCAGCCCCTGGTAGTGACCGAGTTAGTTACTCTGGGCTCATGACCTGTTTCTGGCCCTCTTTTGGCAGGATGTTGCTGAAGGCAACGTGAGGTAGGTCAGGTTGGACTTGAGCCTGGGACCTCCTGCTTGGAGGAGGTCCCTGCTTGGGACCCTTTTGGACACCTGAGGATATCCAGGATGTCCCTCTGGGGCTGGCAGAAGTGACATGAGCCCATGGAAGAGACAGCTGGAGGAAAGACTGGATATTCTAATGCAGCATTGGTGGCAGGAGATGTATCTGAACCCTCTTAACAGTTACTCTCCATCATTGCTGTAGCAAGGTGGCACCTGGAGATTCATCTTACACGTGACAAAAAGCTACACCTCATTTCAGGAAAGAGCAACCACTGCTCTGCCACACATGGTGAGCCCCCACCACCGAGGTGCTCGGACCAGTGTGCCCAAGGGGAAATACGCCTGCACCGCCATAGCCAGGAGCAGCTCCACGTTCGGTGCTGCCTTATCCTCTATTTTCTCTTGTCTCCCCCTCTTTCATTTCCTCCAGGCCTTTCCATCTCTCCTGGCTTTTCCTCGGACAAGGATGAGGTCCTCCAGCCTGCGCAGTCTGAGGAGGGTGACGTGAGGGAAATTTTCACCTTGTAAATCCAGATCAACAACTCTTCAAACACTTTTTTAGTATGTTTGTGATCAGCCCTGGGTTCCATTATGTTGTCAATATTACCGTCATGATCCCAGCCTCCTTGCTCACAGATCTCATTGCTATGTGGGCAGTAGCAACCAAACCTGCTCCCATCCAGATTAGCTCCAGGATGGTGTGTTGTTCCATCAAGGCTGCATCCAGCTCCCACTGGAATTAAACAAAGCTTTTCTGCTGGCTATGAGCAAGTCAGATGGTCCCTCAGAAAACAGACTATTTGATGCTGGTAAGGAGTAGCTGTCACTGCAGCTTATCACCTGTGAGCATTCAGCTAAGACTATTCTTCATCCCAGCCTTGTGGGGTTTGACCCTACATCTTCACTCCCCCAGCAAGTCCCAGGTGGTTCATAGTCCCTCACCTTCATGCTCCTCACTTTGCCTAACAAAAAGGATGAAAAAGACAGGAATCTAAGAGTCCAACTCCTGAACAAGCATCCGTGCTATGAGCATAGAGCCATGCTTGTGTTCTTCCCTATTTCCCTCCTCAGGAACAGAGAGCTCAGCCAGGGTGGAGGGCAAGCTGTCACCCAAGTGCTGGGGAGGGTTGGTGCGAATCCTCCTGCGATTCGGATGGCGTGAATTCTCCTTACTCCTGGATGACACATGCACTGCACTGGGAAGGATGACGGCTGTGGGGTTTGGGGGTTGTTTTATTCCCCATAATCTATCTTTTCTCTGCATCTAGTAGTAATTCAGTCTGAAGAACATTCTCAGCCCATACAGACCAATACTGTCTCAGACAGCAGCCAGAATCAAGAAAAGCCATAGTAGACAATAATAATAGAGCTTTGCAATGAAAGACAAAAATAAACATACTGCAATATGAATGCACATCAGGTTTCATTATAACAAGAGATTTAAATGCAGATTGGCTTTTTGCTAAACTGCCTTTTTTTCAGGCACTTCAAAGGCTTTGCCACTAGATGTAGCAAAAGCTCTCCTAAAAGTTGTCTGCTGTATTTCTCTTTCAAATGGGGAAACAGACTAAAACTCAAGTAAGATAAGGATAACCTTAAACAGGGAACAAAAGTGTCCAGGAGAAATAACACTGAGAATAATCTGCATCATGTAGGGCACAAAAGGGCTTTCCCTAAAACAAAACAAAACAAAACAAAAAACAGAGATGAAGATGGGGTTGGGTCATCATTCTTCAATGCTCCTTGTTTGGAAAACTCTCTGCACAGCAAATTCTCCTCAGCCTTCTCTGAAACAATCCAGTGTTTTATGAAGCCTGCAGATAGGAGTTAGCAAAGGGGAGTCCACCATGCACTTGGATCAGCAGCTGAAAAGCCAGTGCAATTAGGAAGGTCAGGGTGTATTCCTGACATGTTTCAGTTCTTCCATGAAGTGTGGTTTACTCCAGAAGTAGGTGTTTTCAGACAAAAAAACAACAACAACAACAACAAAAAAAAGGAGTAATTAAATATAATAAATAACAATTAAAGTAATGGGTTTTGTTGCATTTACTTATAGGACTAAACAAATCCTAAGGATCTCCACAAGAATGTTCAGCATTTAAAACGAACAAACAAAAAAAATGTTGAAAAAAATCTGTAAGTTTTTTTGTTTTTTTTTTCTGTGGAAAGAGTGTTGCTTAGGCACTCTGAGTGTTATAAATATGTAATCTGGAAAAATAAAGCATCACAAGTTAACAGTACAATTAAGGAGGCAGCCATGTGAGGCATTTGAACTTCTGAATCCAATACTTCTCCAAGCAGTTTATGTTAGAGTGGAGATGCCAAAAGTGGTCATTTCTCCTCATTGAGCCACAGAAGGAGCCTGGGCTGAACAGTCGAGCTGCAGCTCTTTACTTTGTGTGTATCTGGAAGGATGTGTGGGACAAACCCTACCTTTTCTTTCTATTTAAAGGCAAACTGATTCAAACCAAACCAAACAAATAAAAGCTGAAACTTCAATGAACAGAGCCAGGGTATCCAGGGATGCCTACCACCTTGGCTATGAAGTGTGTAATTCCCGCTGGAGCCCCAGGCTGGAGAGGAGCAGGATCCAGGCCACAAGGGTGGGAGATGATGCTCTTCGCTGGGACCCTCGTCACCACCTGCCCATGCTGACCTGGCTCAGCCCAGGCTTGGCTGGTTCACCCTCTTTTGTTCTTATCCTAGGTTTTCCCAACAGCAAACTGCATTTGGACATTAAAATAACTTCCTCCATTTTGTTGGGATTTTATTTGAAATCGAGAGGGAGACTGCGAGCTGCAAGCTGCAAGCTGAGGAGCTGAGTCTGGTTTCTGTTCTGTTAACTCAAGGCGTGACTCTGCAGTCCCCGTGCACCCGGTGCCACGCAGTGACAAGGAGGGGACAAGCTGCTTCCCAGCTGCTTACAGGGAGGGTGGCTTCACAGACGGTCTTGGAAGATGGCATGAGGAAAAAGATGTATATCGTGCTATATACCCCACGGGGAAAGGGAATCACCTGAGGAGGGCAGTGCAAATGTACACCTCCATCCCGTCATAATTTATCAACAGCAGTCACTTGATAGCATGGTAAAAAAGGACCACTGAGTAAAAGTAAGTTGGGCTTTTTTTTTTCCCAAATTCAGAAATAGTCCTTTTTGAGAACACCAAAAGTTCCAGACTTGCAGACTGAAGAAGGGGGAGAGGAAGCAATTTCTTGTCTCCCTAGCACAACCAAAATGGTGCCAAATGGGTCCCTGCAGCACAGGATGCGAATGGAGCTGCAGACCCTGCTCCCTCCTGACTTTGTGGGTCTGGCCATTAGCTACAGCAGCCAAGAAACCATCTTTGAGAAGCCTGTGTTTCTTACTGTGGTTTTCCCATCGTGACGTGCCCTACAAGAGCAGATTAACCCAGGCTAGGCACAATGATTTGGAAACAGATGGCCGGGATGCTGGACGGCAGCTCTTGTACTGATGGAGCGTGGCACATCCGGCTCCTGGGAGCACCTTGACGAGAACAGAAGCTTCAAGATTTACTAGGGAGGTCAGGACAACCTGTGCTTAGAAAATCCTAGGGATGTGTCAGTGACATACACAGTCTTGCAAGGGAATCAGACACACAAATGTATAACTGGGGTGATTTTCTTTGTGTCATTCTCACCATTACTCTGATTTCTCATCAGTTTTAAGTTGACCTCTGCATGTGCAACATGTCATGCCCTCAGAGTGCCACCACATGAGCTTGAAATAAAGTTAACAGGGTGTTATGAACTGTTTAATTTATTTAATCACATATAGTAGAAAACTCATCAGATAGCAGGATCTACCATGGGTTATACTGCTCATCATCTAACGTAACCCTGGAAATTAATCTAAATATTCCTTGCAGGAGGACAGTCCTCCAGAAAAGACAGGCAACTCGACGTCAGTGTGTACATGGGAGGCATTCACCCACCGACTTTTCAAACCTAGGTGAGGCCCAGGGCACCCAAGGCATGGCCCAGCTCCAGCCTGAGCCCATGTGCCCGGGAGGATGGGGTGCAGGAGGGACAGACGGATGTACCCAGCCTGCAGCCCAGGTGTCTCCTCCAGACCAGGAAGCCCAACTCTCCCCTGCCTGCTCTTTTCCTCCCCAGCTGCTTTGGCATCTCGACCCCAGGGATGATGGCCAAGGTGGGCTTTCCCCATCAGCCGCCACAGCGCTCTTTTTGCTCAGGTATCCTTGGGATGCAGCGCCACGAACTTCCCCTGGAGATGTCTGGTCTCCCCACTGCTTGCGGGGGAGCCCAGGGCCAGGACCCCTTCATGCCACGCGAAAGGTGGGTCGGGGTTTGCAAGCCAGCAGAAACACCTGACAGTGGAACAGCGCTAACATCCACTCATGCTGCTGTTTATTCCTCCCATGCCAAATTCCTAACTAGAATTTGGGAATGTTCATATTTTCCTCCTTCCTGCTGGGTAAATTAGATCATGTCTTCAGTAGGATATAAAACCCAGGACTTTGATGGAAATCAAGAATTGTGTTAATACAAAAGCGAAAACTGCCTTTTTTTTGTGTGTCTAAAAATTCCAGCAGTGCTCAGAGAAGCACAAATGGAATAAGAGGTCTGGTTTTTTCAGAGTTTTATTTTGATCCTAATAACACATCACAATTCTTGCGGCAAGTGCTATAGGAGATTTTAAAAATGTGTTAGCAAGCAAACAAAGCAAAGAAAAAAGAAAAAAGAAAAAAAAAGCCTTTGCACGTTACTAAAACAATAGCAATATCTATGGCTCTTCAACCCTTATTAAGCAGGGACTCCTTGCAATAACGTGGAATAGCGTATGGATGTTGCTAATAATATGTCACAGAGCTGGTTGTTTATATGAATTGCAAATGGCTGGCATTTTAAACAGAGGGTTTTAACCACTCAGGGGCAATTTTCACTTATGTAACTGTCAGCGTCTCCGGTTCATCTTTCCTCCTACAACCAGCCTGTGTGTGTTCAGGTTAGCCAGGCTGCAGTGGCTGCTGCTGTGTGCGGATTCGTTCCTGACCCAGCTGTGCTGGAGCTGTCACATGCTCATGCTGCTCACTAGTTCATCTCTGCCACATGTGAAGCACTGAGCAGCTTCCAGAGACTCACTTTCACAGAAGGATGTGCATGGATTTGTCTGTTGGTTATTGCTCTCGTTATCGTTAATGGCCCATAAAGGTTCTCCACCTTCCGTTCTCCCCATGTAAGTGATACTCGGAGAAGAGAGGAAGAGAGGAAAAAGTAAAATGGCCTCTGGGACAATAAAACAACACTGGTACCATCCCCGGCGTTGAGCTGTGATGCTCAACACAAAAAAAGCGGTGAAGGCACCGAAGACTCAGATTTAACAACGTTGTGCTTGCTTGGTGAGGCCGCACCTCGAGTCCTGCATTCAGTTTTGGGCCCCTCACTACAGGAAGGACACCGAGGTGCTGGAGTGGGTCCAAAGAAGGGCAACGAAGCTGGTGAGGGGTCTGGAGAACAAGTCTTACAAGGAGCAGCTGAGGGAGCTGGGGTTGTTCAGCCCGGAGAAGAGGAGGCTCAGGGGTGACCTTATCGCTCTCTACAGGTACCTTAAAGGAGGCTGTAGTGAGGTGGGGATTGGTCTCTTCTCCTACATGTCAAGTGATAGGACAAGGGGGAATGGGCTGAAGTTGCGCCAGGGGAGGTTTAGGTTAGATATTAGGAAAAACTTCTTCACTGAAAGGGTTGTGAGCCATTGGAACAGGCTGCCCAGGGAAGTGGTTGAGTCACCATCCCTGGATGTATTTAAAAGACATTTGGATGCAGAGCTTAGCGACATGGTCTAGTGGAGGGATTGTTAGTGTTAGGTCTTAGGTTGAACTAGGTGATCTTGAAGGTCTTTTCCAACCTAAAAGATTCTGTGATTCTGTGATTCTGTAATTTTCTTGCACTTGTCCAATATCTGCCTCTGCCTCTTCTCTGTGCCCCCCCCCTCCCCCCCAGGCTATTTTCTTTTTCTCCCCTACTTCTTTTGTGATTCCTCCCAGCAGATTTTCAAAATGTTGGAAATCATGCAAGTTTGATAATGAGTATTTTTGCAAACTTACAAGTCATAATCCTTAGTGTTAATGCAAATATTTGCACCTTTCTGGACTAGCAGGGGGTGGTGTGCTCATGCTGGAGGTTCAGAAGAACATCACATCCTCACGGAGCGTTTCAGCTTCACTATGACACTAGCTTTCAAGCAGATTTTCAGTAGTTCCTCCACTTGTCTCTTACAAAGTCACCTTGTATTGTCTTTATGCTCCTCATTTGATGCATACTGCTCTAGTGTATTCCTCTAGATAAACTCATTTGTTACAATGATCTTAGCTCTCCTGGCTGTGTAGTTTGGTCACTGCTATAGACATTGACCATCAGCTCTGAAATCTGCACAACAGCAAAAAAAATAAATAAAAATAATAATAATAATAAAAAATCCCTGCTTGTTTCTTAAGTTTACTAACCACTGACCCCTGATTTCCACGTGGAACTTATGAGGACTGGCATGATGTGTGACCTCCTTGAGACATGGGGCGGCCACAGGCACACCTGGCAGGTGGCCATGGCATCTGGGGACCTCACCACTTCCCCAGCAGTTGCTGGGACCTCCAGGCAGAGGTTACCTCCTCACTGCCCAGGCTTTGCACCACAGCATGCAGCAGCCTCAGCAAAACCATCAGGTCATGGGCCAGCATCATGAGGAGCAACTGCCAGAGCCCATCCCACCAGTGCAGCAGCCCTCGTGGCTGTGGAAGGACCAAAAATGTCTAAAAACTCCTTAGCTGCTGGGGAATGAGTACAGGTCTGTGGTTATGTGATGTTGCGCAATGGGGTGAGGTGGGAAGATGTCAGCATTGGTCCTGCCCAAATGAGTTGCTGTACTAGGAGCAGACGATTTGCATTAGAATGATGCTAAATCATTTTCTGATGTTTCCTGCCTGGAAGAAAACAAGACCAGAAGCGAGATATTTACTTGGTCCCCATTCTCCCAAGCAATTTCCTCAGACCAAAAGTCAGCACCCGCAGAAATGTTATTCTCCAGAACACCCATTTTGTTCTGGTTGCTACCAACAGCTTGTATCCTGAAGCACTACCTGTGATACCATTCATTAATATAGCCCTACTCCAGTAGCCCCTCTGCATTCAAGACTGCCATTCATCTGGGGAACTACTATTGGAAAATATCAGCACAATCATCCCAGGAGAAAAATAGCCACTCAGCTGGTGCATAGAGGATAATGAAGTTTCTCTACAAGGTCCGCTATGACAATAATGTTAGATGAACTACACTCTGTCCAGGTGAATGTCACATTAGCAGCTTCATGGAAGCCCACGGACCATTTATAACTTCTTTTAAATAAAGTAGAGATGACTAATCCTTAATGAAAAAGTGCAGAAAGTAAAGGAAATGGTCTCTTAAAATAAATAAATAAAGACAGATATTCTCTACCGGAATCCCCAGTTTTACAGGGATTATTTTTGAGGATGGAAAGAAAGAAAAGTGCCCTTGATGCATGAGTAGGATATACAGCTGCTATGAACGCTGCTTCATTTTTTTGTATACCTATCTAGCTCTCCTGTAAACCAAAAGACCTACATGCAAATACATGCAGTTCATTTTATAATGTTAAGTAGTGACGGCAAGCCAGTGTGTAGAGATGCATTGTACAGTCAGTCTGAAGAGTTAGTTATGAAAGAAACATTGGGACCATCCAGCCTTTCCCCCTCATATGGAGGCTTTAGTCCCCTGCAACAATGATCTGATATAACATTTGGCATTATTAACTTTCTGTGTCAAGTCAACTCTGCAGGGACACATGCTATTAAGCTTAGGGATTAAATTTTATCAGTCAGAAAACTATGTAGTCAAATACTTTATCCATAACATCTTTATTTTCTCCAAATTAAAAAGAAATGTGCTAACTGCCCTGCAAAGAAGATATATAGATATACAGATATGATACAGATATAAATATATAGATATAGATATACAGGTAAGATATACAACAGTGCCTTTTCCTGCCATCAGTGTGAAAATGAACACAAAATGTGAGGGTTCACAATAGCCTGACAATGAAAGAGCCAAGGGAAAGACAAGGGAAATGACAACCAGACCATACAGTTACTTGCTGAGGTTTATCTTGGCTGTCCTGTTCAACCAGGGGATTTGTGTCCTCCATCTGACTCTTATTAAACTACATCATAAGCTTAGAATCATCAAATCATCTAGGTTGGAACAGACCTTCATGATCATCAAGTCCAACCAACAACCTGACCTACCGAGTCCCATCACTAAATCATGTCCCTTAGTGTCACATCCACACATCTCTTAAATACCTCCAGGGATGGGGACTCTACCACTTCACTGGGCAGCCTGTTCCAATGCATTAATAAAAAGATTTGGACCTAAAATGAGGGATTATTTTAGGATCTTATTCTCAAAACTGTACCTTCAAAATTCCTGTGAAGTTGCCAACTGACCTGCAAACACCTGAATTTTTTCACCTAACTTTGTGCTCCTGGGCACTGGCCCTGGGCTGCCTTACTGCACCCTATGGAGCCAAACAGGCACTGCCAAAGGAGACTCTTTGCACTTGTCCAAGGATAAAACCAATCCCTTCTGGAAGTGCATATTTCTCTTTGCTGACTTCAGAAATATGTTGGAGTGACTAGCTCAGACTTTGACAACTGACTTAGGCACTGGAACAGGTTGCCCAGAGAAGCTGTGGATGCCTCATCCCTGGAGGTGTTCAAGGCCAGGTTGGATGGGGCTTTGAGCAACCTGGTTTAGTGGGAGGTGTCCCTGCCCATGGCAGGGGGCTTGGAACTGGATGGTCTTTAAGGTCCCTTCCAACCCAAACCGTTCTGTGATTCTATGGCTTTGACTCCGACTTAGGTGAGGCAACTCACCAGGTAAATCTATGTTCCTCCCAGGTGAATTTCATTCTTAGAGGCACACTTGCTATGGACCTGCTTGCTGTCCTGCCTTGGTGCCCTCAGGAGCAGGTCAGCCTGATATACTTAGTGCCCGTCACATCCTCAAGCCCTGTAAGATACCCTGCTGTGTTTGCTCCCCTATGTGTTAGGCTCTCCATAAAACAAACTGCTGGAGATTTCTCAATAAAATAAATCAGGATTTTGAATTCCACAGCAGTTTTAACAGTGACAGTCATGCACTTTGCCAGATTCATTTCCCTTACCTTCACCTGTGTGTGACATACACCTCCACAACTGAGATAATTGCACTGGGCTCCCTGTGTGCAGTGAAATAAGAAATTGTGGATTTGTGTGTGTGTGTGTTGTGATTAATTTTCTCCCAAGATAGACATCTGAAGGTGATCAGGCAAGTCATCTATTTCACCCCTCTAACTATGAAGGAAGCCTGAAGCTACGCTGTGGATATCTGCAGTGTGTAAACCATATACCATATGCACATATAAAGTGTGTGTATGTGTGTCAATCAGGAGAAATTCACAACAATTTTCTTCAGTTAATAATTCTTGATTAAAGACATGAAAGCTGCAGTTTTGTCAAATCTAACCTTAAATTCTAGGAACCTTTGGCCGATTTTACTTTGAAATGCATTTCCTAGTATATTCATGGAAAAATAATGGCACAGCAAGTGATCAGTAGCATCTGTGACTAATTGCAAACAATCACAACATGAAATTATATTTTCAAGTCTTTAATTAGCTATAGAATGAGTCCCTTGATTATTTCTGGTATGCTATGTACTGCCTGACCTAGCAGACAGAAGCCACTGTTTTATTTCAAGGTCATCATAACATGTATTCCTCTACTGATCCCACAAACTGCAAAACAAGTTATCTGTTTTTCAGCTTGACTATGAAAAGTAAAAAGACTGGCATAAGAAAGCTCTCTCCCCTGCCCAAAGAAAGTGGAAAAATGTATACTAGACAATAACACACCCTTACATGCATTGCAGATTTGGCCCCACAGCTTTTATTTGACTGTTACCTTTTGCTTCTTGATGCAAATCCTGAATCTACCTTCTATAAACAAGGCACCAGTCACAATTACTGAAAATTATAGACAGCATAGTAGTGGCATGGCATTGCTGCGAAATATTTTATTGTGCATGCTGTCCTAACATGTACTTCTCTTAAAGCAGTGGCTGCAGCTACAGAAATGCTTGAGGAACAAAATGAGCCAGTGGCTTTGTCTCCTGCTAGGGGCCAGGCTGCAGGTGGCTGTGTTGACCTGACTTCTCCAGACTATATCAGTGCAGGAGAGTTATCCTGGGGTCATTCTGCACCCTGCTGTCCAGCAAATATCTCATCCCCCCCAATCCATTGTGCACAGCTATAAACTGTGATGAATTTCGGTGACACCAGCTGAAGAAGAGAATCCAACCATACCCTGGAGAAGAACAGGTCAAATCACATTCTGCGATGGGTGTCTACTAGTGCTGTGTAGAGCCAAAGAGCCTTCACTACCACACCAGAGGAAGATGTAACAGCAAACATCAGAAAACACCAGAAAGTCATCTCACAAAGATAAGGTGGAGTAGAAAATTATAGCAGAAATGGACACAGACAAAACCCAGATCAAGATACAAAGTGTATTTTGCTCCTATGTCTCCACTGAACGGGAATAACGACTGAGGTCCAATGCAGTGAAAAACACTTCTCAGACTGGAGGAGTTTCAATCCCAACCTGAGACGTGTAGCTTGTCATGCCCAGCCTACAAAAGAGCGCAAATATTCACCATGATGGCACATTTCCACTCACGGGCTTCCCTGAGCCAAGCTAATTGCTGTGGCTGGCTTTCTCCAGAAAGACAGACTACGTTGAGCTCATGCCCACCTTCTTTAGGGTTGCAGTTCCTCTGGCTTCACTTCAAGAGAATGAGCTTCTTTGCCTCTTGCAAAAGCAATGTCAGAAAATGATGCTCAACATGTGTGCCTTGTTCTGCAGCCAAGCACATTAGGACCCGAGCAAAGGACAAGCACAGAGATCCTGAATTCAAAGAGAAAAGCCTGATAAGCAATTTTAGGATACATCCCTCCTCACCAGACCAAAACATAACATATTTGGTTGGTGTTTTTCCACCATTTTTTCATTGAAAATGTTCTACTTTGCAGGACACATGGCCTTGGTCCATTGCACCATATGGTTGCTGCTAAATGTATTAGGAGGCTCATCATGTTTGTTCATGACTCCAGCAAGGATAAAAAGCTAAAAAGAAATATACTCCACTCAGCCTTTAACATGTGTGGACAGTAAATGTTCCACAGCAATAAGGTATAAGCTATTTTCAGATAATAAATCAGGTATCCATCATCTACTATTAAGATCCCAGATGTTATTAACTTACTACTATTAGATGCTGTTAGTACATGCAGTAAGAAATTTTCCTTAAAAGCACTATAAGTGGGTAAGAGATTGTATTAATTATCTGTATTATCATTGAAATGTGTGTAGGCTTTTCTGATGTTTTGGACTTTTCAGCTCTTCCCTGCACAACAGAACCAAAAACTCCAGTTTCGCTTGGACCTGTGTTTCCCTTGGATCCATATTCACCATCTCCTACAGTTTCCCAGTGCAATAAGCCCAGGTCTCCCTCAAGTCATCTATTGATGATACCATCACAACATTCTCACTTGCCCCCACCATGCATCCCTGTGGTAGCTTCTTCTCGTGCCCCAAACCTCAAATCACATTGCTGTCAGCACCTTTCCCCATATCTCCCTCTTTGTCTTCCTTTGCCTGGCCTTCCCAGATGTGCTGGGATGGCCCAGATGTGCTGGGATGTAGGCACTGAGTGGCTGGCTGGCCATTGCCCAGCAGGAGGGAATGTACTGGTGTGCCCACCACGATAACTTTTGAATTTGTTGGTTAGTTGCAGTTCAATTTGTTTGTGGGTGAAATCACCCAGGCTTCCTTAGAAATTATATCATTTTCCACCTGAAGATCATGGGAGGATAAAATTTGAAGGGGTCGGATCTTGCATGGAATATCTGGAGGTCTCGCAGATACACTGTCCAGTGTCCTGCACAGGTGGCCTGTGCAAGCATCAGATCTACAAGTGTTGAAGCGCTGGACTTCCATGCAAAGATTAATAGCCCAAAGCATATGCAAAAGGGCTGAGAGGCCCAGGATGTGCCTGCCGCTCAACCTGAAGGACACATGCTTCAGGGCAAGTTTAATGTGATTTCACTGATCAGTGCAAAGCCCCTAAATGGGAGCTAGGGAACATGGGAACCCAGGGACATCTGGTCTGCTGCAGACCACAAAGTCTACGTCCAGCTTCATTGTGCAGGATTCAGCAAATACAACAACACTGTGAAAGAGCATCAGATCTGCTCCTGCTGCATCAGCTCGATCTCAACTAGCAGAATAATTATCTGCTTGTATTTCAAGGCTAAGGGAAAACAGGTTAAAATAAGCTCTGTGCAACTGTCAGTGATACATCCATTCTTGTATTAAGATATGCAACATGATATGGACACGGCACTGCAAAGGGAAGGAAACAAGGCTGCAGCTCCACCACATCCAAGCAGTGGGTCCTTGTTCCAGAACAGTGCATGAACCCTCGACAAAACTCAGGAGCCATTAGCAGTATTTGATGGGGGGCAGATTCAAAACCCAAAGATTTCAGGAGTGTGATACAGGTTTTGTTTATTTGTTTGTTTGGTTGGTTGGTTGTTGTTGTTGGTTTTTTTTTTTTTTTTTTTGGGGGGGGGGGGTTTGTTTTGTTTTTTAAGCCACTCATTTCTTAAGAGATTCTCAGGAGAAGACAGTAACCTGCCTTAGGCAGTACACAATATCTCATGTTTCAGAAGCAGCTCTGCATTTCCCCATAGCTCTGCATTTCCTACCGCTGCTGACCCCAGGGGCAAGTGTACATGTAATACTGCTGGCTCAGCTGCTTTTGGTACCCCAGTCAGGGGCTACAGAGTGTCTGAACGAAGGCCACCCATTTTGCAGCCACCTTCTCTGATGAGCCCCATCCTGCAAAAGGCAATTACTCTCCCTTTCCATACATCTCTGAAGAAAACTCTGCTCCTGCTGGGACATCCCACAGGAATCCCTAGGGGAAACCAGAAGGCTTCTAATGAGCTCATTGCATAATTTTGTATCACATTTACTCTGGAAGTAAAAGGAGCAGATCAGCCAACATTTTGAACTCAGAGGGATGGTGGCTCTGATCTGGAGATAAGCATGCAAACCTGGAGTATGCGCAGGCACTGCAAGTTGGAAAGTTTGAATGACATCTGGCTCCAGAGAGCATTTTCATCACAAAATCAGCTCATTATGGTTTTTAAATCTATCAGTACACTTTGATTTCCCAGGTGACCTTGGGCAAGATGGTGCATTAGCAATACTGCAAAAATGGAAATGATAATGTTCCCCCTTTGCTGTCCGCTTCATCCGTTTTACACCGTGAATCCTGTGGGCATGGAGAGATACCGCAGCACCTGCCCAGGGATGAGCCTGCTCTCAGATTGCTCCTTCAAGCATTCCTGTAGCACAGTTATCACAGAATCAGTATTTACTGTTTAAACCCACAAGTAGTGCATTTTCTGTGCATTAGTGTCACTGCAAGACAGTGATTTATTGCCTGAGCAAGGAGACGCTTTCTCCCGGGGAGAAGCTCATTTAACCCTCATCCAAGCCCTGCCAGATGGCTCTGGAGGGGAGAGCAGCACTCTGAAGCATTCTAATGCCTGGGTTGGGTTGGAAACACCAGCTCTTGGTTTGTCTCTCCTCGGGGCAGAGTTTCTGTGGTGCTCCATGGCTCTGTGTGTGGTGCTCAACTCATGGGGTGGCAGCTCCATCAGCACCGTGCACCTCCACCAGACAGAGGTACACCCCAAGCCAGAGCTCCTCTCCAAGCCACACGCAGCATTTCCCATACAAAATGAAGTGATACATTTCTCATTTTGTTTTCCTATGTGGGTTCAGTTTTTGGAGAACATAAAGGCCAAGACAAGAGCTTGACAGTGTCCTCATTCTCCCAGTAGAACCGTATGGTCTTGCTAATGAGGCAGAAGACACACTTGAGCTCGTTATTTTCCATACTCCAATATTTTGCATGGATATTTTAAATTATTGGTATTTGGTTGCTTTTCCTTCTGGGGGCTGTTTGCTCTGTGTCTACATGTTGCCTTTTCTTCTGAGAGGGAGTGGGAAGACCAGCTTGGGTTTGGATACAATCTGGAGGAACAAATTGTGAAAGCCTCCCCAGGTGCCCGACTCTCATTTTCCTCCCAGCACACCCAGGGGCAGAACATTGCTTTGTGGGGGTGGGGGACACCAGCATCTCCTTTATTTTCCTGGTGAACACAGGAAGGATCCATGCTCTCCCGTGCCAGGAGCATGAAAATGCTCTCAGTCTTGCCTTGAAAGAGGTAGGGTGAGGAGTGGGTCAGAGCCCACTGCGACACACTCTCCATGTGTTTTAGCAAATTTTGTGACTCATTCATACAAGCCAGTAGTGAAATACTGACATTTTTTTTTCACCAGGCAGATTCTAAAGATACCAAAAGATGAGCCTGAAAATATCTGCAACCTAGAATATGAAATAGGGACAATTGGCAGCCCTGAATATAGCTAGCTGGCAACCCATCCAAGATGTTTGCTTTCTAATAATAGATAGCTGAGAGAGGCATATGGAGAAATTGAGCTCAAAGACTTTTATTTCCTATGTATAAATACACTGAAGTCACAGATGTCTCTGTAACCTCAATCTGCCAAGACCAAATGCAAGGAACAGACCCAAAATGAAAGACACCAAAAAATGTAGCACAGTAAACTCTCCACATTGAAGGGTTTGTTCCCTTTCCAACAGAAGGGTGTTTAAAAAGCTCTCCCAACCAGTCTGAAATAAACGAATTGATCCATTAAAAAAGTCGGGTTTTCTTTACCTTGTCTTTTTCCATTAAACTGGTGCATTGGTGCCCGTATTGCTAAGGGAAGCTGTGTGTTGCCAGAAGCCCACATCTGATCACCTCTCGGCATCCTGAGAACCCTGTCAGCTCTACCAGAAACCTTGCTAAGGGGGTTGAAGCATTGTGAAAACAACTGTTGGGCAAGTCAAATCTGCTTTATATGTGCAAGGTTAAACTCTTATCAGATCCTCACCCTGTTAACAGAACTTTTGAGTTCTAAAGGATGAAAATGTAATTTTCTTGTATATCCCATAAACAGAAATAGTTGAAATTCTTGGCATTTACAGTCTCTGGCACTTTTACACACCAGACCAGCTGGTAACCTGTAAGTCTTATGAGATAATGCCTGTGATTGATACTCATAAAATCTGCAAGGGGAGCCTACAGGTCCCAGGAGAGCAATAGACTGTCTACAGCTTTTACAAGTTCTGCTATAGCAGGAGGCTGAGATTGCAATTGCCAGGAGAGAAATATTTATGGGTCATGAACCTTCAGGCTGTGCCAGGAGAGCCTTCAGCTATTGTCAGCAGCATATATAAACCCTGCTTTTATGTTACTCAGTTGTCCACCCATGGGCAAATTGAATTCCTGCCAGCACTGTCAATATCTTCAGAACAGGTTGTAATTTCTTTTTTGTCATTTCTATATGGTGCATCAGGCAGAGCATGACAGATTTATTATTAAAGTCGTATGGGAGGCAAAAAGACTTTGCTCGCTTTTTCTAGGGAAATCAAAGCCTTGTACAATCTGGAAAGCCCCACGAACAAGTGGGAAAATTAAGGAACCAGGAAAGGGGAAGGTAGTCAAGCAAAGCAAGGACATACTTTTTACTGAACTAATTTCTTTTTTAACTTCTTTTGAATTTATACCTGCAGGGCAAGGGAGGGACTTTCTTTTCTCCAAGTATTTAGTATACTATCCTTTCTGTTGCTGGGAAGCAAAGAAGCCACCCAATGTCCATTATTTCATTATCCCTGCAATAAACAAAAAAGCTTTGATATTCCCAATAGTTTCAAGGAGACAAATGAGATTAGAAAAGTACTTTCTCAAAGAAGACAGAAAAACAGACTTCATACAAAAGATTTTAAAAATATCCTGTTCCCTTCTGTAAATCTTGCAGTAATTTATGAAGCATTTTGGGATCATTTGTATTACACTGCAATAAAAATGGAAGCTATTATGACAGCAGGTGTCATTTGGTGCAAAGGAACATATATAATCAGCCACAAAACACCTTTCTGCTGCAAGAAGGCAGTCCTCAATTAAAGAGCAAGTCTAATGCCATCTCTGAGTACGAGAGCAACTGCCATTACAAGTAATGGCACAATTCACATCAATTTGCAAGTGCCTTGAATAGCTTCCTTTCAAACTGCAAGAATATATTTATTAATAAACGAGTCATGGTACAGCAGTAATGGAGATGTGAGAAGAGCTTGGCCATTTTTTCCAGCTATACCTGTTTACCTAATAAAAGATATTACCTCTTGCTCCAAACTTCGCCTTTCTGAAACCGTTCCTAGAAGCTATACTTCCTATTTTTATCTAAGGAGAAGCAAACATCATGTAAACCCTCTCCCAAGATTTCTGCTGTTTTTCTGAGGCTCTGTAATTTGGCATCTGCTCTGACTGCTAAAATGGCAGGATAAAAATCAGGTCTGCCTTGTCCAGAGCCCCAGTCTGACATGTAGAAAATATCATTTTCACTCCAGCAGCAAGCTCTGCAGATCTTTCCTTACCCCCATGCCAAATCTTCTGCAAAGCCATATGTCAGCACTGCAGAAAGCAGCGATCCTGAAGCTGCTGTGGGAGGGACTCGGGCCTGAGTGCCATTATGTGCCAGTGCCGCGATGTCCCTGTGCCACCATGGGCAGTCTCCTCTGAAAAATTTTAAAAAATTGTAACCTGGTAGGGAAGGTGCTATAATCAAGCAGCTAGGAAGGAGACGCCAAAAAAAGCTGCCTTCCCTCGACGTGCACAAGCACCCACGTCCCTGCTGCCCCTCTGGGTGGTCTCTGGGTCGTACACAGCATGGGCACAGCGAGCTGGGGACAGGAGCACGGGGCTCCCCCGCTTCTCCCTTCCCTCTCACACCAGGGAGCAAACATGGTGCTGATGGGGAGCCAAGTTACGTGGGGCCCCACTGCTGTCCTGGGATGTGTTGTAGGATTCAGTTCTTCTTCCCGCCGCAACCCGTGGTGACCGGGATATCCCACGCGCTCCCTCTCCTTGCCTGCCACAGCTCTGGGAGCAGAAGAAGCCCCTGCTGCTCCCCTCCCTTCCTATGAGCTGCATTTTGGGGATGCCCATCACAGCTCTCTCGGACCAGCTCCCTGCTTCCCGTGCAGGCAGCCCTCATCTCCTCGCAAGTGTCAGCCCTGGGTCCTCCTCCCACCACATCCACCTGCAAAATCCCCAGCGCTTCCTCAAATGAGACCAGGGTTGCTTTAAGTGTTTTAGTAAATCCTCTCTTTGCGGCCGTAATTTCATAAGCAAGTGTGAGAGCAGGGACGGGTCTCAGTTCCTCCCCTCAATGCAAAGCCTGCGCTTGCCAGGTCTCGGTCTCTCCTCTGTGCTGCAGCAGGGAGCGGTGCTACCCTGCCCAGGGAGAGCTGCCCCCATCTGCAATGCCCCCTAAAATGTGCCCTGTTTTGTGAATGCAAGAAGTGTCTCTGCAGGCAGCCAGCTGCAGCCAGCTGCAGGGCCCCCGCACCGACAATGGCTGGGCTCGCCCCACACACATGAGCTGTCTGTGTTGCACACATCCATCACTCAGCAGGACGGGACAGCACAGCAGGAATTAAAATAAAACCTTTTGGACAGCACCCAGACAGAGAATTTTACATACAATGGCAATCTATTTTTTCTTTTTTTAACTCAGTCTGTCAATAAAATCCTACTGTAATTCGGCTTTGGGTCATGTGGAATTGCTGCATAAACATTCCCTTCTTCCCCTTGACAGAAGGAGATGTCTCATGTAGCATGAAAAACTGGCAATCTTGGAAAACACATGCTTTAACGACCCATACCTCTCTCCAGCCAACGTTCATTTAAATATATATGTATTTGTAGTATTGTATATGTATACTTACACGAAACGTAATTTTTTGTGACAAGAAAATAAAACGTTCTCAAATTCTACACCCTCCACTGTGGAACCAATTTCTTTCTCCTTCTCTTTCTCAGTAACTGGAAAAAATACAGCCCACCTCCTGAGCAAGATCTGAGCAAGCTAGGTCTCCTTTGCTTCAGACCTGCCACTCACACATAATCCAAGCTGCAAGTTTCCCAACCAGGGATGCAGAACTGTCATTCCCACCCACAACCTCAACCTGCTGCACAGAAAATCACACGTGGAAAATTCACTTCAGGTCTGTTAAGTGGATGGCCGCCCCCACAGTGCAGAAATAATCTGATTTTCCCTTATTCGAGGCTCCTCCACCAGGAAAAAAAAAAAACAGGAGATTGTATCAGTAATCATGTGGGTCTATGGAGAAAACAGGCAGCAGCACGGGAATCGGCAGGCAGGAGCCAAGGAAATCCCTGGTGGGAAGCTGGGAGATGTGATCCTACAGCAGAGCCAGCTTGGCATTAAAAACTCATCTGCACTGAGCGAATGCATCAGAAACAACCAGGAAAGACAGGGAAGAGCCCCGCGGCTGAGGATGTGCCAAGGAGCCCTTTGCAGAGAGGCCCCACCTGGGATGGAGTTGACGGGGAGCAGAGGGATGCAGATGACAGCGGGGTCTGCAGCCCGGGCAGGAGGTGGCTGCGGTCCCGTGCCACACCTGGATATCCTCAACCATTTACCATGTGGAAGTCTGTGAATAGTGACTGGGCAGCCCCCAAAGGGCTTATTATTAGAGCAGGTGCTAGATCAATATTGGGATGAGAAGCTGAAAAGCTCAGCCAGCTCCGCTGCAGTGTGCACTGAGAAGGTAAAATCCATAGTACTTGTGAAATCACCACAGCATAAAATAGAAACCTTGTTGTTGTTACAAAGAAATCCCACGTATATTCCTAAACTAGACTCCTTGGCATGAAGTTGGACCACAGGTGCTTCTTGGATAGCACTGGTGAACACCATCCCCACCTCCGATGATACCGATCAGTGCAGGGCAGTTTGGTGCTTCAGCTTGCTCCCCAGGGTTGTGGGGTAGCTACTGATTGAGCACGGCCACTTGCTTACCAGTGACTGATACAAGGAATGCAAAAAAGGGCTTTCTAGGGTCATGTCTCCTAACAGGCAAAGAAAACCACATGCTGATGAAAGGGCAGTGCTAGAACCTGCATTCATGCAAAAGCCCATATCTAACAGTAATTTTAATTGCATCATCTGTTTACATACCTTTTGCTGCTTGTTGCAAAGTATATTTTCTCCAAGTAACAAATAACTTTGAAAAGTACAGGTGATGTTGATTCACTCTGCTCCTTTTCACCCAGCTAGGCTTTACTGGGGCTGTTGTTCAACAGCATAATAAGTAATGTAATAAATCTCTTTAACTTGACAGCTAATACATAAAAAAGTGTTACCCTCTCCAAACACATGCCTGACTGTTTCCCAAACTGTAGAATAATTTGAGTTGGATGGGACTTGTGGAGGCCAGTGAACCAACCAAACACTTTTGTTACTCAAAGCCTGCAAAGCCTCAAAGCCTGAGTCAGAGAAAAAGCAAAAACCTCTTTTATTGAATTGCCTCCTATGGCTTTGATGGAGAAATATAACACTCTGAGACAAAACTGGGAGGAGTGGCTGATACACCAGAGGGCTGTGCTGCCATTCAGAGGGACCTGGACAGGCTGGAGCATCAGGCAGTGAGGAACCTCATGAAGTTCAACAAAGGCAAGTGCAGGGCCCTCCACCTAGGGAGGAATAACCCCATGTACCAGCACAGGCTGGGGGCTGACCTGCTGGAAAGCAGCCCTGCGGAGAGGGACCTGGGAGACATGGTGGACAGCAGGTTAGCCATGAGCCAGCAGTGTGCCCTTGTGGCCAAGAAGGCCAATGGAGTCCTGGGGTGCATTCGGAGGAGCGTTGCCAGCAGGTCGAGGGAGGTGATCCTCCCCCTCTGCTCAGCCCTGGTGAGGCCACACCTGGAGCATTGTGTCCGGTTCTGGCTCCCCAGTGCAAGAGGGACATGGAGCTCCTGGAGCGGGTCCAGCGGAGGGCTACGAAGTTGATGAGGGGACTGGAGCATCTCTCATACGAGGAGAGGCTGAGAGAGCTGGGCCTGTTTAGCTTGGAGAAGAGAAGGCTGAGAGGGGATCTTATCAATGCGTACAAACATCTGAAGGGAGGGTGTGAAGAGGAAGGGGCCAGATTCTTTTCAGTGGTGCCCAGCGACAGGACAAGAGGCAACAGGCACAAACTGAAGCACAGGAAGTTCTGGCTGAATATGAGGGGGCACTTTACTGTGAGGGTGACAGAGCACTGGAACAGGTTGCCCAGAGAGGCTGTGGAGTCTCCTTCTTTGGAGATATTCAAAACCCGCCTGGGTTCTGCAGCGTGCTCTGGGTGACCCTGCTTGGCAGGGGGGTTGGACCAGATGATCTCCAGAGATCTCTTCGACCGTCAGCCATTCTGTGATTCTGTGATTCTGTGATTCTGTGATTCTGTGAGTTATTGGCCCAATTTTCACCCATGAAACGTGCTCTATTTGTGATAGACTGAGTGTATTTGAGTATGCCTGGTTTGTGCTAAGTGCAGAGCCTGGCGTCCTTCACCTTCCCATCTGCATGCGGTGCAGACTCCTCCTGACTGCCAGCTCCCTGCAGCCTGCAGAAAAACTCCATTTGATACAGTTTTAATTTACATCTTTATGGTTCTGCTTCTTTAATGATGCAATTTATTGGTTTGAGAGCACTGGTGTCACAAACATGAAACAAACCTTTGAGACAGCCCTTGCAGCTCAGGGCAGAGATGCAGGAACAGCGTGTCCATCACTCCAACACTGAGAGCAGAAGGCTGCAGAGGCACAGTTAGATTTCAAATAAAGATCACTCATGGGGGAACTTGGCATGGAGCTCTTCATGGTGCTGTATGTTTCTGACACTTGAAAGAGAATATGGAACTGAATATCATTTGTTGCCTTTATCCCACCTAATTTTTAAAAGAAATCCAGTCACAGAACCACAGGATGGCTGAGGCTGGCAGGGACCTCTGGAGGCCACCTGGCCCAGCCCCTGCTCAAGCAGGGACACCCAGAGCAGCTGCCCAGGACCACGTCCAGGCGGCTGCTGAAGATCTCCAAGGAGGAGACCCCACAGCCTCTGGGCAGCCTGTGCCAGGGCTCAGCCACCCGCACAGCACACATGTGCTGCCTGGGGTTCAGAGGGAGCCTCCTGGGTGCCACTTTGTGCCCATTGCCTCCTGTCCTGGCACTGGGCACCACTGAGAAGAGCCTGGCTCCGTCCTCTTTGCACCTTCCCTTCAGGGATTTACAGACATGGATGGGATCCCCCTGAGCCTCCTCTTCTCCAGGCTGAGCAGTCCCAGCCCTCTCAGCCTCTCCTCATAGCAGAGGTGCTCCAGCCCCTTCATCATCTTGGCAGCCCTCAGCTGGACTCTTTCCAGGATGTCCAGGTCGCTCAGAATGGTTCAAAAATGGTCCATTGCTTTAAAGCTCTCCCGCTCTGGAGGTCTGGGTATTTCGGTCTCCTGAGGCTGGGAGGGAAGCACATGCCATTTACTAGCCAGTCCTCAGTTTCAATTTTATTTCCAAAAGATGAAATGCAATTAAAAATATCTCCATGTGAGGACAGACCCATGGCTGTGAACATTCCTAGGTGAGGCTGTATATCACAGGTATCACGAGAAACAATTTTCCTTCATTTTCTGCCCTCCAGAAGAGAGGATGGGCAAAGACAGCAAGGTTCGGGGGCTGCTCCCCTCCCTGCACACCTCCCTCTCGGCAGCATACCAGCGGACAGGCTGGAGAGCATCACTGTAACAGGACCAGGTAGGGCTCTACAAGCTGTGGTTTAATATCTTTAATCCCTGGGCACTTAGCCCTGAATTACAGCTTCATCACTGCTGTGCAACGAGGGAAGAAGACAGTTCTACCTTTTTATTATTACACAACTGACAAATAGCTCAGGAGTGCCAAGACCCACTCATCACTTTCCCACAATGGAAGTATCAGGCCGTGCGAGCTGACAGCGCCTCAGGGAGAAGTCCAGCTTCTCTCCCAGCTGCTTCCATGTTGCGTTCAAAACACCAGCAGCCATGTGGCTGCAGATGGTGGCTGCAATTTTGCCCCACCAGGAGGATGTTCAGGCACGTTCAAGGCCTTTGCAAGCTGGAAGTGAGGATGTAGTATGCACCTGGGCATGGAAACTCCCCAGACACGGACGGACCATGTCCTCACACCAAGCTACACCTGACCTTTGTAGAGGTAGTCAGAAAATGCAGTAAAAGGATCCTTGCAGAATCAGGAATGGCCATCAGAGCTCATCAGGGGATCCAGTGAGTTGGGAAAGGGGGGGTTACAGTCTAATAACTGCACAGGTGCAGCTCCCCTGCTCAGGGCTGTCCTGCAGTAACCTTTTAATGCAGGACAGACACCCCATCTTACTTCAGTACCTGACATCTGCTATGGGATGAGCTGAGCTGCATCTTAGGTGCTCTGCTTCTCTGCTGGGAACCGGGAAGGACCAGCTTAAATGTCAGCTTTTACTTGGTGGGCATCGACCCTGTGCAAACCCACCCTTTCTCCCCATCAGCCAGGGCCTCTCCTGATTGCACCCCTGCTTTAAGGTCAGAAACCCAAAACACCATTACCTACAGGCAGGGGCAGAGAGGAGAAAGAGAGAGAAAGACCTCCTCACCACAGCGACAGGAGCTAGTTCCAACACAAATGAGCACAGACCATCTTGCCTCACTCCAGCAAGCTCTGCAGAAGTCGTCTTCTGAGCTGAGTTGATGCATTATCTGGGAAGGCTGCATTTTTCCCCCAAAGAACCTGGTTCCTGGCATGACGTTACACATCTGGGACTGTCTGAAAGGCTTTGGTTTGCTATATATGCTGCGTTTGTAATGGTCTGCCATGAGAATTGTATCTGATATCTGATATATCTCAAATATCTGGGTATGTAATGTATTTTGCAACGATGTAATTAATTGCACCTTCTGTGGCAGGGAACCTAAGCAGTTATTTTAAACTCTAATTTATATTAAAGCAAGTAAAGTTAATTGCCTGTCCATACCAAATGAAAAAGAAATATGTACTTTGGAAGATCGCCACAGGTCTCCAATCAATATAAATTTGATGTGTTTCTATGCATCCTGGAGTAAAATTGCATTTTAGTAGTTTATTCAGTATTCTAGGAATTTCTGGACAACACACTGCTAGGAAATCGGGTCTCCCACAAATGCCTGCTGGAGGTACGGGAAGGCTGTTCACTGGAATCAATTCAGATCACAATCCCACAGCAAAGGGTCGACTTCTTTCTTGGATTAAAAAAAAAAAAAAAAAGTGATATTATGGAAAATAAACATCGCATGTTAGATGTATCTTTATTAAGTAGTAATTAATATTATTGCATTTATAACCCAACTATGTGCAGAAAAAATATATACTGTTTTTCAAATTCTCTGTCATTCCTCATGGCACTGAGATTTTTTGCAGGAATGGGAAAAGAAAAAAAAAACAACACTCGAGTTTGAGAAGAGGCCAAATTTAAGTGCTTTACAAATGCTTGGGGGACGTGGTAGTGGCTCTCTTGTCACTTTCACTTTCAATCACAGAAAACTGTTACCTCTGATTTTGGGTGGTTTCAGGAGAACAGCCAAATGCTCAAGAGCTGAACTTGTCAAAACCTTTCTTGGCTTGGAAATCTCAGAAGTTTTGGCTTCTGACAAGACTTTTACTACCCATTGGCTTTAGCTGAAATGAAAATATTCTTAGAAAAGGAGATCTTCCAGCATCTCTGTGCTTGTGGGCTCAGCTGAAGAATGAACATTCAGAGGGAGGCTGAACAGAATGAAGAGAGCAGAGACTTTTGATTTGGATCAAAATGTTTTTAATTCAAATACTTGTCTCTTTGAAAAAAAAAAAAAAGTATTTGTGTTATAATACAACTGTGCTATTTGGGAAGCTATACTTGCTCAGGCTGTATAAGACTGCACCATAAAAACTTTTGTGACAGAGTTGTGGCAGGAATATATAGCAGCAAGTGGGAAGGTGACCTGCGCCTGCCCCAGTGTTTTTGGTGGAACTTGGCTTCTATATGACATCTGGATGCTCAAGCTGTGAAAGTCTGCTTGGCCCTACTTATCAAATTCTGCCCTTAAATAAACACACAAAAACACAGCAGCTCAAGGCCAGGAGATATTCTGGGACTTGAACCCTGCTTTCCATTCCTGGAGAATCATTTTGCCTGCACTCTGTTTCAATGCCTCCTTGTAAAATATAAACCTTGTTTCTTTAACCAGCCAGTGAGTGAGCCCCAGATAAATGCATCCCATCCTACAGGACATGTTGCACGCATGCAGGTGTACACAGCCTGGCACAGATCCTGTAAGCATTAAGCCCACTGAAGATCATGATGATATCTAGTTGAGTCATGGAGGTAGATGAACGTGCCCAACATCATGCAAGCTGCTTGCATAAAATGACCATTTTTCAAAAACTGATTTCATAAAGGTGAGTTTGATTATAAGAGGGAAGAAGCTGTTCCTGATTCTGAATTAGGTTTCCCCAGTTCAGCCTTTTGAAATTGCATGGGTGAAACCAGGAGAGGAAAGACTATCCAGTTGAAATCAAATATCTCCATTACCCAAGGAACAATCTCTGTTTATAGCACTGGTGTCCATAATTAATTAGAATCCAATGAGCTAGTCTATTTCATTATTTCTAATTTTATTATTTGGTAATTAATCTATTTTTGGTGACATGATGCTTACTGTAAAAAGAAATTACTGCCTGTTCTTAAGCCTTGTTAGACAGAGAAGGACCTGAAAAATAGATGAGGAGAGGTGTGTTGTACATTTATTTTTTAGCAGTTGGGAACACTACAAAGAAAAGCAGGTGTGCAACACAGATAAATCTTTCCTGTCACCTGAAATGTCTGTTTTTATACTCACTTATTTGAATATGTCTGTAAATCAATGACTCTTAATCTCAGGAAAGTTTTTGCATATTATAAATTGTTACTTAGGTTCTGTATTGCACAGTACCTATCATGGGAAACTAGCACCATTTATAGGTTTTTGAATTGGAAAGGTTATGCCAATAAAAATAATACTAATAGTTATTATTGGCAGTATGAAGGGATGGCACTGAAAGCATGAAAAGCAGTGTAACAAAAACCCATTCACCTGCCACATTATACAGACAGAGACAAGATTATCCCCAGAAAATTGTTTCATCATCCCTTCAGAAAAAGTGGGTATAAGTCAATCGATTTATTTGGCACTATCCTCACTGTTATATAGGATCAACCTGATTGCTTGTCCTGCACAGACCTCCTTGGGATTTCATCAGATTTTGGGTGGGAGATATGTGCTTCCACACACATGAGTGACAGCGTTCTCAATCTTCTTGACTCACCCATCATCGTTCCCCAGCGAGCTGCGATGTGTGGCACTCCTGACAGGACCTCTTTCACATCTCACTGAGCCACAGGAGT
The DNA here is from genome assembly GCA_013399115.1 of Anseranas semipalmata. Taxonomy (NCBI): domain Eukaryota; kingdom Metazoa; phylum Chordata; class Aves; order Anseriformes; family Anseranatidae; genus Anseranas; species Anseranas semipalmata. The sequence continues at coordinate 33,358 of VXAA01005009.1, read as the reverse complement.
GGCAGCAGGACTTACTGGAGGTCTGGAGAAGAACTGAGGTACTCTGAAGCTGTCAAAGCAGATCTCAGATCTTACACTTTCTTTGCCTTTCCCTGGGCCTGTGCCAGCAATGTCTGCTATCTCAAAGCACAGATGTGGCTAAAATCACTGCTTATTCCAGTGGCTCTTCTATGTAGAGCACACCGCCTAATCGATCAAGTTTCTAAAAGCTCATAAGCAAAACAGCAGCACTTTTAGCTAACATAAACCTCTTCTGTAATGCCCAAGGTTTTCTCACTACTTAAAAAACCTACAGAACAGATTTGCTTATCAGTTTTTGAACATTTTCTCTTCTTTGTGTTTGCTCTTCACAAGACCAGCTTTCTTCCAAATTTTCATAAATTTCTCATGTAATGTGGCAGCTGCCAAGGGCCCAAATAGTATCAGTACTTGATAAACAGGGCTTGCTAACCACCTGTTTAACATAGTCCAGAGCAGATAGGAAGTAGCATAGCCAAGTAGGTGATACCTACTCCACCCCACTCCACAGTTTCAGCTCAGATGTGCTGGACCTACACATCCCTGAGAGACATGTTGAGCTCCATCAGCACTGGGGTATGACCACAGGAAGCAAACCTCTTGATGACTGGACTGTAACTGGAGTTCCAGCACAGAAGGATTTTGAGCTTAGCATTGCTCAGTGGTAAACTTGGGGACTTGACCTAGAAAGACAGCTGAAGAGCAGACTTTAAAAGACCAACTTTCTTCCTGCCAGGAACAATCCCATGTAGGCAGTTTTCACACAGCCATTCTGTTTTGGAGATGGAAAGAATTTATGAGGATGATTTCCAAGCTGACCTAAGCTCCAGAGGACATTCTTCAACCTGTTTAATTTACTGGTGTAAGTGAAACCAAAATGTCCTGCTCTATTCTTATTTCCATGAACCATGGACATGTTAAATCTTGAGAAGCAAAGCTTTCAGCTTGACAGTTCTTTTGTTACCACATATTCTAAATATACCTTTGAACTGGCAGGTTTACTAAGATTGTCATCTTCTTCTTTTTCTTCTTCTTTTACTTTTAAGTCTCACATTCCTTTTCTATAGAAGCTTTTCACTGAGAAATACAATGAGGAATTCTTCAATGACAGCAAGATGCAGCACTAGGTGCAATGCTATATTCTGAGTAAATGATACCATTCAAAGGACAAGGGAGAGCATGAATAGCATTGATTTCCAGAACAGCTATTTCAGGACTTAGCAAAGTTTGGTCAGGCTGCTCTCCTTCACAGGCTGATCTGTTAAGAGGCTGTGTCCCACCCCAGCAGCCAGCAATATGGCCTGAGTTATACGCAGCTTCATCACCTCCTGCTTGGGTCATAGCATTACTTTATGCCTGGTCTCACTGTCTGGGGAAGCTTGGCCACATGGAGAACATGACAGTATCGTGCACTACCACTGGGCTAAAGTAGGAGCTTCCAAACCACACTTTACTCTCTATAGTGCCTTATAAGCAAGCTTTTATCATCAACACACTTTGTGACCTTTTCCGAGGATATCTGAAATCACCTGTGGTTCAAGGATGAAGGTCTGAATGGTGGCTGAGACCCTCCAAGGGTGAAGCTGTGCAGGAGGAGACTCAGTGGAGCCAGCCCAAGCAATGGGATGCTCTTTCAGGACCTCAAAAACAAGAGCAGCAGCATCACTTACAAAGAATGGTTTATCTCATGGCATTCATCTACTTCTAAATCAGGTGAACTACACCTTGAAAATGCTGCTTCTTTGCTTTAACTGTGAGTGGAGTCCAGAGGAGCAGCTCAGGTGTAAAAAATTACATTCTACAGGTTTTAATCGGTGAATCTGTCTCCAAGCAACTAGTTGTGCTATGTCTGCCCATACAAATAGCCGTACTGAAACAGAAAGGTTTGCAGCCATAACCCCTATATGACTTTTCAGGGTAAGTTGTATGAAATTGAAGTACATTTTGGGGATGATTTGGAAAGAGAACAGGACATACTGTTTGTTCAATTCTACTACTATACAAAATCTATTATTTTATGGATTTTGAAGTATTTTCTGTTTTAACATCTAACCTTCACTTAAACATGATATTTTAAACCTATTTCTGATTTTAAAAGTTTTATGAAGATAACTTTCAGCCATTTTACAAGCACAAGTATGTGAATAAACTGTTGTCTCATTAGAGTGTCATTTATCCACCTAAATAACTCAATATTGGCAGCATTTCAGAGCACAAATCTTGGCAGAGAAATAGCCTGGCTATATATCCAAAACTAGCACTGAGCATATTTTCTGTGGCATGCTAACCTTGTACACTTTGAAAGTGCATGAGTATTTTAAGAAGGTTAGAATGCTGCTGCCAGTTTGTAAATTATTTCATTTCACCAATTACCACAACATCAATGAGACTTTAGACGTCACAGGTCTCATGAAGTAGCTGTCAAATTAGAAAAGGGAGAGGGATGGATCCAGAAAGCCATTGATGGGAGCTTCTGCCACCACTGCTAGAGGCTAGAGACATTTTTACTTAAGTTTTAGTGTATTTACTGAACATAAAACTTGGAATCTTGACTGCTGCCAATGGAAAAAATAGACATTGGAGCATTTTTAAAGTTCCATCTTCTTCATGCAGCGCTGTGGAGATGTGACAAGGCGAGCAGGAGCAGGGCCGGCAGGGAGGGCTGTCATGAGACTGATCTTTGCAAAGCCCAGTTACCAGCTTTACAGATCCACTACTCACCTTCATCCTTCCCATATCTTGCCACCGCTGTTCTGTCATTGGTGGCTTCCCTGGGCCATGCTAGCCTACAGGATGGCTGTACTTGCCCAGTGGTGCATGGACCCTTCTGGTGCCTTTCCCCACCAGCTTCAGATTGGGAAACAAAGATAAATTGGCTGTAAAGTCATGTTGCTGATCCTCTCCCTGCCCTGTGGGAGCTATCAGGCTCCTGGCAGCACACAGGCGTGTCCTTACAATCGCAGCAGTGACCGAAGCAGCTCTGCTCACGGGGCTCCTGTTTGGGCGTCCCAGCATACCTAGTCCATCACGCCTTTTTCCCTGTTCTCCTGGCATTCCTCTCAGATGTGCACGGGGCCAGCACAGATCCCTGCCTGCACATCACCGCCCTGCTAATGTTTCACATACAGATTTGCTGCCCCGTGCATCCCCCAGTGCTTTCCTCACATCACCCTGTCTGCTCACCACAATTGCTGCTGCTTTCCCTTTGCCTCTCTAATAACTGAGCGCTCAGCAAAAGCAGCAGAAGGCCAGGAGAGTTAATGTTGTCTTGTCAAATCTTGAAAGGTCTGCTTCCAACCCCAACTGTTTCTTTTAAGAAGAAACAAACAAACAAAAACAAGAGCATGAAAATGCCTCTGCAAAGGTTGAATGCTGATGTTTAGTTTCTTGACATGATGAATTTACCCAGAAAAACTGTAAAAGGATCTGTTAAGAAAAAGACACTGCAGGTAGCTGGGCAGACAGTGAGACATCATGGCCGTAACCATCACCTTCCTCATGTAATATCCTTGTCACAGGTGATAGGACTTCTTTGCACATGTGGGATGCAGAAACAACCACTGAGCAGATAAATTCCAATTCATCTCTTCAGCTATAAAATAAATCCTGAGTCCATCAGTGCTCGTATAGAAGTGAAAGCTGGTTAATAGTCAATGCAGAAGAAGAAAGTCCTTCAAATGCCTATTTTAGCACCTGCAGTTCTTCCTTACACTTCTATCTCTTTCAATCCCTTTAGCTTTCAACAACAACAGGAACACAGAAATAACAACAAATTGGCTTAGCGCTATGTGTGAATTCTTATTTACAAGCTACAGACAGCAACATTTCTGTCCCTGGCTCAGCAATAGCTGCAGCAAACCAGTGTGAGATCAATCCCCACCACCACCACGCTGACCATGAGATGGGAACAACCCCACCTCCAGCTCCACACACCACACTCCAGCGATGCTCCTCTTTCCTTCAGGCATTGCTATCAATGTGCCACCATGTCAGTGGAGGATCAGGGTCTCAAAACACCACTACGACCTCCTGATGTCCGTGGGTCTCCCCAGGCATCTTCTTTTCTGATTCCTGACCTTCTGATTTTCTCCTCCCTGCCATAAATGGCTGTTCTTATTGCCTTTCCCATCATGTTTTCTGCTCCACAGTGCAGGGAAACATTCAGTGCTGCATGAAAGGAGAGCAGATGCTAATCAAGACTGAGCATGAATCTGTGCACAGGAGTGCAGGCACCCAAATAGGAAGGAGTCAGAGCCCCTGTTCTCCTTCCTCGAGCTATTGAAGCACGTTGGTGCAACATGAACAGGGGCGGCAACATAAGCTCTGCACTTGTCTCTTCCCTGTCTTGCTCATCTTACTCACATGCCTCCAGTTCTTATGTGCCTCTCTATTGCATTTATACATAGCTGGTTATGAATATCATCACAGGAAATTCAGTGGTTTGGGTTTTCATTTTTTGTATCTGGCTGACTTTCTGCGTGTTTTCCCACAGCTCCTATGCAGAGTGGGAGGGAGGAGATCCCACAAAGTCTGTCGTTCTTTTTCACAGATTTTCAGCAATGTATCCAGTGAGGCAATGCATCCAGTCAGGTTTCAAATCTATGCATTTTGGCAGCATTTTCACTGGATTAATTTGAAATACATAAGGAGATAATGATATCTTTATGATTTCTTTTTTCAGGGTATTAGATGAGTCACACCAAGCCCTCTCCAGAATGATGGGGCGGCCTATTTATTACTTCTTCTTTAGGCTCTATCACTTGTCCTTGCTGTGGTCCCAAGATACTTAGAGCTGTTGTAATATCACTTCCCAGTGTACTAAAACACAATTTGCCTGTTGCTGTTGCAAGATGCCAAAGACCAGATGAAATCATTTATGTTTTTGCTTGAATCTGGGAAGAAGAGTCCCAGAAGCATAACAACAAACAACAATGTGTAAGTAACATCCATTCTGGTGCACCTGACAAATGCAAACCATAAAAAAAAAAAAAAAAAAAAAAAAAAAAAAAAAAAAAAAGAAGAAGAAGAAGAAATGAAGGCTATCCTTTTTCTTAGGTTTCTGCAAGAAGTTTATTATAGGACGGCCACTTGTAAAGACTGGGGTGTGTGAAATATTTGAGGCTGTCTATATGTAGATTTCAGTCCTGCCACACAATAGGATATTTTGGGATGAGGATTTTGTTTGTAATGTAAATCAGGCACGTGGCTCTATATTACCCTAGGAAAGCTTTTCTGTACTTGCTTAAAGTAAGCAAACCTGGCAGTGTGACTAAGCTGGGATTCCCGATTTCATTTCATTTTACCAGGAAAGTCATTATTAGCATGCAGAAGTCCTAGGGCTAGTCTGTTAAAAATGGTACAGATCTACAATAAAAAGACAGCCCCTGTCCTGTGATGAGGCACAAGAGGCAGGTATAGCTGGCAGAGGAGTAAAGGAAGCTGCAGGGAGAAACAAACCAGTGCTAAGAGTGGTCACAGCACACCCTCTGTATAACCAGCACTGTCACTTTTGAAAATGTCACAGCAGGAATGGTTTAGAGGGGAGTCTGAATGCTAACAGTGAGGTAGCTTTGGAGCTACCTCATCTGGAGCTCATCTGGAGGAGCTCATCTGGAGCTCCTCCACACACATGGGAAGGCATCCAGCAAGTAATCCTCCATAGGTAACTTCACAACTTCTCTCAAACCCTCTCTTAAACCAGAGGAGAAAATGAGAAGTTACTCATTGGAAGATTTTATAAGTGGTTTATCCAAGCTGTCACATATTTGTGGAACAGAATCAAGGGCTGATGGAGAAAAATCCAGTTTGGCAAGACCAAGGGGTTTTGCAGAAATGTGTTTATTTCAAGGAACCTGCAAGAAGTCAAGTGAGGGTGGATGCTTTAATAAAAGCCAGAGAGAGGGAAAGACCTCATATGACCTGCAAAATCTGAATGCTGCTTGTCTATTATGAGTGATAAGGCTGAAATGTGCTCTAGATGCCATATCAGAGAGAACTCACAAACACAGACCAGAATAGCCAATAATCAACATGGTGGATGTGAAGCCCAGGTTCCAGCCCTGCTTGTGCCTAAATTGTGAAGCAATGACATCTATGCATCTTGCATCCCAAGAGAGCCCTCTTGTCATTATGCATCTCATCAATCTTAGTGAATGTATTTTGAAAAGTTTGCAGTTTCATTTTGACACAAAAATGAAAACAGACTTTGGAACTGCAATTTTTTTTTTTTTTCATTAGATGGAGTTCTTGTTTTCCAGCCCAACTAAGCCTTAAGCCATGGTTTTCAATGTTTCATGCAAATAATTTGGAATAGGAACACTGAAGTCCTGGACACATTCTAAGTGTGAATATTACAAATCAACAAGCATAAAACATATTTTTAACTCACTCCTTTCTTGTAAATACAAACTTAATATAAATTAAAGTACAAATCTTCCCACAAACTTGAAAGCAAACTGCTTCCACATCTCCCCTCACCCATTTAAATTATGCTAACTGCCATAGAAAACATACCCTTTAGAAATAACAGATGATTAAACAGCCTGTTTTCCTTTAAATAAGCATGGAATTTGGTGTGTTAGATATGTTATTTGATTTGCACCTATTAGTCAAGCTCAAGTTTTGTGACTGTTTATTTACCAGAGACACTCCAGTTTTTTTTATTTTGAAATAAATCCCAAATTGCTGTTGATGCCAGGGATATGGAAACCGAACTGCTGTCCAGGCATGTAAGCTTTTTGCTGGGGAGCCGTCCGCAAGCTAAACATAAAACTCTAACATTATTATTCCAATCCAGTGTGAAATACTGCAAAATAAGAACTCAACCTCAAGTTTCATTCCTACTAATGTACACACAACACAGAGGTCAAATAATAATGTTTAGCTGTGAATATTTATGTCTTATACTTAGCCTTGTGGTGTTTAGAGGTTTAGTACACCTTTGACTGCTTTTCATTGCCTAAATAGACAACACAGGACCATGTTTTCTTTCCAGCACTTACATCCTTAAATCTCCAAGACAGAAGGAACATGACATAGATACACAAAATATACAAAGAGGTTTCCTAGTGTTTGCTGCATTTCAATGGGATGTTTATAAAACTATATTACTGATTGCAGAATTCACTTTCAAGAACCAGCAGCTTTCTGATGTGTGACAATCTAACCGCCTCTCTCATGCCTGCAAGCCCAAATTGTAGGGAGGTGCTAATGGACTCCAGAAATATCTCTGATGTTTCTGTTGAGATTCTTCACCTACAGACACTTGGCAAATCATCCAGTTCTGTCGTATGCTTTTCTCTAATTTATTCTCTGAAGACATAGGAAACAGCTTTCTGAGCTTTCCCATTAGAAAAATGCCTTTCAGACATTAAAGGTAAACATTCATTATTGTATCTATGAACATAATGGTTGGAAAATTACATAAACCCAGCTGGAAAAGGTGTATAGTAATAAAATAAACTAGTGAAAATGTGATCTGAACAGTAAAATTGATTATAAAAGCAATAGCTGATTGCATTTATTATATGATTACAGTACTGTCAAAACTGAAGGTAGCAACAGCTCTGCAGTCACTGATAACTAATTCATAAGGCACCATCATAAAACAGTATGCACTAAAGAAGATGTTGTAAAATAACAACAATTAGAAAAGTCAATGTACTCTAAAATGCAGAGACTGAATGCAGAGATGAATCAAGAGAGAAAGGGCTGTGTTTTAACAGCTGTGTTCTTTCTCCCTGATTCTGATTTAAATGCTGTCTTGTAGGACACGAGTGTCTAGACAGTGCCAGTTAATGTGCATCTGATACAATTAAAGGAAGTAGTAGTGACACACACAATTTCCCCAGTGTGTCTGGCCATGAATCTTTGGTGACATTGACTAAGGCACACTAATTATGATTGCAAGGAAAGAAATGACAGGAGACACCAAGAATATCCACCCTTCCATTAGAAGCGTTGCATCTAGATTTTATCATCATCAAGCACTTCTATGAACCTTTCTGTCTTTGTGACTCTAGAGGATTCGTGAAATCTGTAAGAAGATTTTCCAAAGGGAAAACCAAAGCTGCCGGTGTGATCGTAGGAGGGTTTTTTCCATCTCTATTTGGCAAAACAACTGTGCTTCTTTGCTTGACTCTTCTCTCCAGTCTCACAGCTGGAGATTGCAGTTGATCTAGGGAGTTGTTAGCCCAAGGTACTGCAAGGTCCTCATCACTAAATGGTGTTACCTACATGGTTCACAAATCAATGTATTATAAGAGCTATAACATATTTAAGCTCACGCTACCCCCATTATCTTAGAGTATTAAACAGAGGAGGAATTACAGCACAAAGAGGCTAATGCCCAGGTCCTGGAAAAAGGACATGAATGATAAATTATCTGACTTTTACCACCCTGGAGCTCTGTGGTTCCGGTCGCTTGGAGGCCTCATACTGGAATGCACAGCAGGCAGCAGCGAGCTGCACAGAGGCAGCGAACAGCAACCTGTTTCAAATCCTGCCCTCCTTCCACGGCAGCAGAGAGGCACCTCCAGGCTTCCCTCAAGGTGAGAATGAGTACGTGCTGAAGAGCTGTACCAAGAGATCTCAGTAATCACAAGCTGGGCAGATGATTAGTCTTTCAGAGGGTGCTGCAGAGAGCAGTGCCCTGCCAGGTCCACCGACCTGGTTACAAAGCAGGAGGTGGCGTAGTTATGTAATCTTCTGTGTCGTTTGCTCAGTGGCATTGTCACAATAATTTAGGAGAAGAGCCCTTTAAAGAGTTAAAACGTGCTGTCCCTCGACCATGCGGCTAAAGTCAGGCCTTTATACATGTAGTTGAAATTAGTTTTTTTAAATTCACCTTGAGATTTTATCACTGCAAGCAGATAAAGATTTTAGGGCTCAGGGAACCACCAGATGCTCCAGTATGCAGTCCCTCATTTATCACAAGCTCAGATTTTTTCCTGGTTACCTCTGCAATCAGTCCAAAAGTTTAGTTTTGTTTAAAGGAAATATTAGGTCCTGAACGAACTGCCAGGGACACAAGAACAGCCATACACAGAGCAACGATCCCTCTAGGCCGGCACCCTGTCTCCACTCTCCATCAGGGCAAACAGCAGGTGCCCAGGGCAGAGCATGACAACAGAGCAAGCTTTCATTAAAACCTGCCCTGATTATGCTCCCAGTCTCCTGTCATTTCTCGCTCTGGCATCTCCTGGACCAGGCAAAGCATTAATGTACACAGATAAAGTGATACAGATGAACAACAGGTAACCATCCAGGATTAAAGATGCCCTTTATACTTCTCACTGTAAAGCATTTTCTTCAGGAAAAGTATATGACTCTTTCTTGCAACCTCTGAGAATATTTTTTTTTTTTCTTTCAAAAAACATGAATACATAAACTGGGTGCTAAGTACAATGTTCAATTCCCTTCTGACTCAGCAGTCTTCTGTTTATACAGCTCATGGCCATTTTAGCTGTAGCACAAAACTAGGATTTCATATTCAGCCACATTCTCGCTGTGATTCTTAAACTTTTATCAACATCACTGTTCTCCTGCTGTATAGCACCCATTTGATTACACTTAAATATATTTTGTGCAACATGCCGAACTCATCCAACAATGCAGACTGCTCTGTAGGTCTGCTTCCTTATCTCTGTGGGTTTTTCTACAGTCTGTGTGAGCTGTGAGTTTCATCCTGGCTTCCAGCTGAGTACTAAAAATATGAGTTGTACTGAGTCTTGTACAGAGCCTTGAAGACTCTCACGAGACACATTTTAATCTGATGATGATTCCCTACAAAAAGCTTCTAGATTTATACAAACTCAAGACAATTTAAGGTGTTTCTAGGAAAACTGCTCTAAAAATACATCTTATACTCTACTTATGTCTTGCTTTCAATGAGCAATCCAGGGATGTCTGCTGAAGAGTCTGGCCTTAAATATGGCTGTGCCAAAACCAAAATGGACCACAGTGTAGTATTTATGGAAATAAAGTAAGCAGGAGTGTGAATGGCATGGGAGTAAAACCATTTACACGGGCAGCTAGTACCAATTAACAAGCAACAGCAATTTGTGCCAGTGTGAAGCAGACGCTCCCAGCCCACCTCCCACCACAGGCTCCACATGCCAGGGATACAGAAGGCGAGTCAAAATCAGACAGGGCTGTGGAGACAGGGGGTAACACTGAGGGAGGGGGGGCATTGATTCTGGGTCCTGCTCTGCGGCTATGGGGTGAGAGAAGAGGATGGAGCTTCAGATCCAAGTGCACAAAGGCCGGGTGATGTAGGAAGCACAGCTTTCAGGACGTTGCACAGCAGGAGTGGGACCCCCTTATAGTCAAAGTCAAAAGTTTTTTCTTCCAATCAGTTACAAATCTACCTCCCTCCCCCCCCAGTTTTGGGTAAATATGATTCTTTTTGGCTTCTACCAATTAAGTGGCTACTAACCTATTTAACACATACATCCTTCATAATGTACAGGGCTACCCCAGCAATCAATATGACAAGTGGCAAATAATACAAATGCCTCCCAAAATCTAAAGAAACTGCATCTGCTCCAGTCCCTTCATTTGCAACATATATAATCTCAGCAAAAATGAAGCCAGATTTACTTGGTGATACATGGCTTGAAATTCTGAAATACCCCTTTGCCCTGGCTTGCCAACCAAATAAATCACAGGCCACTTCATACACCTCCTATCTGAATATATAAACATGATCATGCAGCTTTGGGAACATTTACCAAATCTCATTAAACGCTTCCACTGATAACACAGTAACATGTTAAACATTGTCTAGCTGCCACACTGCACTCACAGTCAGACTGCCCCTCTCTTGCTTTTGTAATGCTGCACTTTGCTTCCATAGAAATGGAAATCCTATAACAGTTTTGTTTTGAAATACTGGCTCACCCAGCAGGTTGCATATTTTCAAAACTCAGCTTTTCTCACTCTAGTTTCTGGGACACATCATTCTTTAACCTTGGGCTGCTCTCCTGACAAGGTGAAAACTCATTAACTGCCTCTGTACAATTTAAACACACAGCTTTGTTACACTGCTGGCACCAGCCCACAGGGACAGCAGGGTTCCTGTAGCGATACCTTGTTCTCGTGGCAGGTATGTCCTCAATAGCTTTCTCTGGGACAGAGGATAATTACCTTCCCAGTAAAAGAATCACAGCACCAAAAAAACCCACACAAGTGCTTTATGAACCTGTATAAGGCAAGACCACCTCCCACAGGACTGTCACATAGAGGGGAGTACGAGCAGTCCCCAGGGCATAAACTCCTCTCCTTGTCTCTCCTGGTACCTGCTGGTACAAGTGACAGCAGCACACATGAATCTTCCAGCTCTCGTGTCAATCACATTTCCTCACCCGGCAGTCATTTCAGAGGTAGGCGGCTTTTCAGAATTGCCTGTTCTTAATAAAGAAATCCAGAGCAAATTCAATACTTGGTATCTTGGTATTTTTATAACATTGTCCCCTGTTACAGGTGAACACTAGCGTCACTGCAAAGACATCGTGTAAGTGGCAGCTGGGTCCATATGGCAGGGGAACAGCCCACCCAGCGTGGAGCCCCCTTCATCAGTACCATGGCTACATCAAGCTCTTCAGCTTACCTGATCCTTAGTTGTGTTTGCTTCATCTGGGTTCCGTGTGGTTACCTTCTACCCCTCTCCCAACCTCCCAAAGGTTGTCCAAGGCCTCACAGACTCATAGAATCACAGAACGGTTTGGTTTGGAAGGGACCTTATTGAACACCTAGTTCCAAACCCCCCTGCCATGGGCAGTGACACCTCCCACTAGACCAGGTTTCCCAGGGCCCCATCCAACCTGGCCTTGAACACTTCCAGGGATGGGGCATCCACAGCTTCTCTGGGCAGCCTGCTCCAGTGCCTCACCACCCTCATGGTGAAGAATGTTTTCCTAATATCTAGTCCAAATCTATCCTCTTTTAGTTTAAAGCCATTACTCCTTGTCCTATCACTACACACCCCGACAAGGAGCCACTCCCCAGCTTTCTTGTAGGCCCCCTTTGCTATAAGGTCTCCCTGAAGCCTTCTCTTCTCCAGGCTGAACAACCCCAACTCCCTCAGCCTGTCTCCATAGGAGAGGTGCTCCAGCCCTCTGATCATTCTCGTGGCCTCCTCTGGACTTGCTCCAACAGGTCCATGTCCTTCTTGTGCTGGAGGCCCCAGAGCTGAACGCAGTGCTCCAGGTGGGGCCTCACGAGAGCAGAGCAGAGGGGGACAATCACCTCCCTCGACCTTCTGGTCATGCTTCTTTTGAGGCAGCCCAGGATACAGTTGGCTTTCTGGGCTGCACATGCACATCTACCACTCATTTTCAGTTTTTCATCCACCAGTAACCCCAAGTCCTTCTCTGCAGGGCTGCTCTCTATCCACTTGTTGTCCAGCCTGTATTTGTGCTTGGGATTGCCCCAGCCCACGTGTGGGACCTTGCACATGGCCTTGTTGAACTATATGTTGTTCACATGGGCCCACCTCTCGAGCTGTCCAGGTCCCTCTGGATGGCATCCCTTCCCTCCAGTGCAACCGCACCACTCAGCTTGGTGTCATTGGCAAACTCACTGAGGGTGCACTTGTTCCCACTGTCCATGTCACCAACAAAGATGCTAAATAATACCAGCCCCAATACAGACCCCCGAGGGACACCATTTGTCACTGGTCTCTACCTGGACGTCGAGACATTGACCATGTCATGGTCACCAGGGAGAAAGGCTCTTTTGGCAAGGATTACTGATTCACGTTCAGTTTTGAGGACAGGCTTTTAGACCTGCTCACTGCTCCAGCGATCAGGTAGATCTAGCACTGGTAGACTTCTGAAGTCACCAGAGACCCACCAGCCTCCAAGAGCCTGTGGCAGTGATATTTGACAGCAAAATCAGGGATGCACCATTTTATTTACCATAGTCCTAGAGAAGGTGGGGCGGGGGGGAAGCTTAGCATTGTAGCCACTGGGTGAATGCATTAGCAAATGAAAGCCATTTGAATCCTTATGTCAGACTTCCCCATGTGTTTTTATTTCTAGGCTGAATGCTAAGCAGAAACTGTCTACTTTCCAGTTTCAGTTTGGATGATGCCAAGATCTTTTGAGCACAACCCAAGGAAGTCAAAGTGGAAGATATTCATTTCACTAAAGAAAAAATACTCTGGAAAGCTCTCCAGAGTGCAATAAGGGCCTGCGTACAGAGAGCACTGAGCTGTGGTTTGGCATTCACAGCAACAGAGAGCCTCCAGCATTTGGCTTGTCCCACAGTCATCCATTCCCCACAATGATTCAGGTGTCACCTAAAGCTACTTGCCATCTACCCCGATGAAGATACAGTGACAGTCCAAGAGCAGCAGCAAGAAAGCAAGAAGAGACACAAGAACTAACAGTGTAGTGTTTAAAGAGCTTGAGTCACCAATATTTTCTCTATGTAATTAAAATGGTGGCATGAGATGGTTTTGAAAGGATCAAACTATCTTTTTCATGTTGCTCCTCTTCCTTCTCCTTCCATCTTCCTTTATCCCCATTCTTATCACTTTCCACCACTGAATAACTGAGGCATTGTCTGTTCTTGCCCTTGCACCAGAACCCTTTCTTCTCTTTCTTTTTTACCTGAATCCTTCAGATCAGGAGATTCCCATCTGCTTGTGGGCTGTCCAGAGTTAGGCAAGGATTGCAGCACCTCCCAGGAACCTCACTTCTCACCACACTTCACTATGTGTAAGGCTCTGGGTGGGAGTAAAGGCACCATCCTGGCCTGCACCTGGAGCATTGCACCAGCTCCAAGGGCAGGACAGCGATGATCCTGTGCTGCACATCAGCAGGGAGCTACCCGGGCCTGATCCAAACCTCCAAGAAGTCAGTGGCAAAACTCCCATTGACCTGAACGGGGTTTGGATTAGCGCCCTGGTGAGACAATTTCAGAGGTAATCTAAGATCACAAATAAATGATTACTGGCGATTGCCATTCTGATGAGCAGAAGGGAAAGACTGGCAGAAAGACCAACCAGTCAGCAATGGTAAAGTAGAATAAATTAAATTCCTACAGAATGATGTTTGGACATATTCTTATAGTTGCCTTTCTGTAACTCCATCCTTGCAAATCTCATTCTTTTATTCGCACATAGTTTACACTGGCATCTACATCACTTCCAGATTTGGCATAATAACTTTGGGTTCATGCAGCAAGCATGTTTCACAGCACAGACTAACAAAGAGATTGCTTGCAGGTTCTCTCCTATTCACATTTTTCCAGATCCCTCTACCTCCTTGGGCTAACAAATGCTATCTCTGTAGTTGCTGCAGCCATTTTTTACCATGAAAACTTATGTTCAGGGAAGTATTTAATGCTATTTATTTGGACATAATTTAGAAACAGCCTTTGTTTAGGAAGAAGAACAAATCTCTAGGCAGAAAGCTCCAGCAAGGCATTTGCTAGCTAAAGCAAATAAGCGCATCAAAAATACTGCTAGACCTACCAGGAAATTAATACTGGGGTTGTATTCACAAGACCAAACTTCAGGGTACTTCAGGGAGGAGCATGGGAACATATAGTCCATGCAGAAGGAAAGAACCCTTCACATCCTAGACTGGGCAAAGCCCTCTCTGAAGGTACTGGTCTTGTACCCAGCTCACCATGGAAGCCTAATTTTTCCCAACACAGATCTGTTCAGAGCAGACCTGGAAACAGAGGTTGGGAAATGGGCTGACTGCTCAGCTAAGATGAGACTGAGTAGATTAAATCACTGGGATCATTTTTCCTTTTTATCATCTAGTTCTGCAGTGGTGGAAATAGTTCATTTTGGCACTTGCTCATGTAGATGAGCAGGGCAGACCTGGGGACGGCAAGTTTGTGGTGATGGGGCAGGTCCAAAGTGGGGCTGGGAAATGAATCTGCAGGTCAGGGTCAGGCCTGTGGGGATACCCAGGGTCAGACACAGCCCTGGGATGGCCAGGCAGGGCTGTGGGGGTGGGGACAGTCTGAGGACAGACTGGGACAGCAGCCCTTGGGGTCCATGGCCGGGCAGGGCAGGGCTGTGAGGAGCTGGAGCCTGGCACTGCTGCAGCATTGCTGGGGCTGACACCCTGGGGGTTTAAATGGGGCCTTGGGACTTGTGCAGATGGGGTGAGCCCCAGGGGAGGTCAGGCAGGGCCAATAGGGGCTATTAGTGCCCTCAGGGCCCTGACAGGAGCTTAGCTGTAAATATTCAGGCACTCCAGCTTATCAGATTTCATTAAAACTAATGGGATAAACTCATACTTATTCATAATGTCTCTTGCCCTCCTTTTCTAAAAATTTAAAAGTCTGTTGCTGTAAGCAGATCCTTGAAAGCAGCTACAAGAATGGCTTGCTTTGAAGAATCTAGCCTGCAGTGCTGTAGGCTACTGCAATTACCTAAACCTTTACCACTGCTGCAAATTAATTCCATTTGTCAATGTCCCCATCCTGCCCACCCATGATATTTCATTATCGTTGGCTTTTGTTTTTGAATATTCCACATTGCTGCATTTGTTGCAGAACACATTTGTTATGGACCAACATTAAATTTAAACAAGATTGTTGCTTCTGGATGGCCTGAATAATATTACATCAGCATTCAATACTCTTTACTAATTTATTCTTGATCCCTGGCAATGAGCATGCACACACTGTGTAAACAGGGCCTCTATCAGAATGAATGATGCAGAGTTTAACTTCTCATTCCTCACGCACGATAGACAGACTCTCACTCCATAAATTGTTCCATTTGTAAATTATCCAGTAGGTTAATAGATTTTAGAGCCTGAAGGGACTTGTGCCATCATCAGGCCTGTATTACCTGTTGTGTAACCACTGCATGTATAAGCAGCAGAGTTTTATCCAGTGATTTCTGGTGAAGAAGAAATTATTCTCCCTAACTTGTTGCAGTGGGAGATCTGTGGGGGGATCACTATGAATGAAATAGAGCCTTTTGCCCTTAAAAATGACATTTAAAGGGAGATTTTCTAAGTATGTAAGTCACTAGTACCTAAAGAGAGATTCCTTTCCTACTAAATGATAGACTTTACCAAGGTGATTTTAGGCTTCACTCCACAAAGGCACTTAAGAGTGATTAGCTTTAAACTTGTGAATTGTCTGATCGGTTTCCACCCCTACTCCTGGGCTTCCAACAGAGCCTGCATTTAAGTGCTCTGCTAGCTTAACCATCACAAAAACTAAAAGACATTTAGAAAACAGCCTTAGATGAGCTCTGGTGTGAGCTAAGACTGTAGACTAGTAACAGTTGGACTGCAGCAAAATGGTTTCAAGGCAAGTCTGGAAACATTACAGTGTCCATATGTAACACCCAGCTGATTTCAGCTTGGTTTTAGGTATGACAATCACCCACTTAAGAACAGCTTTGGTACTTAACACTCCTACTTGAAAATCATCATTTTTGCTATCAGTAAC
This sequence comes from Anseranas semipalmata, assembly GCA_013399115.1. NCBI lineage: Eukaryota > Metazoa > Chordata > Aves > Anseriformes > Anseranatidae > Anseranas > Anseranas semipalmata. The sequence goes on along the minus strand of VXAA01005009.1, from coordinate 16,909 downwards.
CACAAACTGATGCTCATTTCTTCAACATAAGACAAAAAAAAAAAAAGTTGATGTTGGTAGTGTGTGTTGAGCAGACTGACTTTTAAGTGGTGACTACAGCAGCTGGAGATGTTTGCTCAGCTGAAACCACCTTTATTCACCTTCCCTTGAAGATGACAGCATTGTCATAACAGCTGTGTCTTGTCATAAACTCAGCCTCAAAACTACATTAATTGGGATCCATGGGGAGCACCTGATACTTTCAGGAAAACACAAAATTATGTCAAAGCACATCAAAGAAAAGTAAGTTACACATCAAGAAAATGTCAAAATAATATCAATATAAACAAATAAGAAAATGAAAGATGAAATGTAACAAATATTATTGCCAGCTTTTGAAAATAACTGCCATGTCCAGGTGACTGCATAATTAGTTGGGAAAAGAACAAAAAATTAGCTCATCAGCAAGTTCAATATGAGCTAGGAACCTAAATAAAATTAGCAAGACCAAATAAAACAGCTTCAAGGTGAGTCTGTAAACATTTTAGTCTATACAATGTAAGCTGATTTCAGGATCTCTTCAGGTAGATGATTATCTCCGCTTTACTTTATAGAACATTCTTTATTTCCTTGATTTGTTCCATGGGTTTATCCTTATCCCTCATGTTAAAGATTCATTTGTCACATGAGGTTTGAATCTATTAATTAAGCCTCTAAAGAGCACCACTAAGATTCTCATTAATCTTCCTCTCAGTGCAGACTTAAGCTTGAACAAACTGTAGTACTTACCAATACCAATGACAAAGCTCCTACCAGAAAAGCAATACTATTTTTCTTTCCCACTCTCTTAAGGTGGTAGTGAATGGGATATCTGTACTAAATATTGTGGATGGCGCTTCTTAATTAAGACTTTGCCGGTTAAAGTGCTTCCCTAAACCTCTGGTTTTGCAGTTATAACTTGAACAAAGAAATTCTATGCAAGATGGAAAACCTGTAGGAAGGTTTATTACTGGCTATGCAGATGCTAAAGTGACATCTACCTGTGACAGAGTGAAAGCAAAAGGAATGGATTTGTAGAGGGAACCAGACAGGACTGAAGACTGCGTACCACACCATGAGCAGTTCAGAGACTTTAGGTAAAACAAGCCCTAGCCGGGCCCCATGGATCAAATGCCCATTAGCAGCAGCAGTGCACTGGGGCTGCTCCTGGAAGGCATCTTTTGGTTTAGTTCCTTCAAAAGGAATCCAACTCATGTACTCCAAGACCACTTTTTGGTGTGAATCAAAGCATGCTAAGGGGGCAATTGCTCCAAAAGCACACTCCTGCTCTGAACTAAAATATCATTGCAGATGCAGTCTAAGTGTATACTGCAAGCAGACATCGGTCTGCTCTGCTGGGTTCAGAAATGGAGCAGCAAGTTAATCCTTCTAGCAGGACATGGAAACTGGTTCACTTGGGCTCTTTGGGAGCTCTAAAATAAGTTCAATACCACATTGCTAGAGGGAAAGATCAGCCATTCAAGGGGCTGTTCTACTGTAGTGAGCTGCTGTTGTGTTCTGAGTGCCAAGATAGTCACAGAAGACCAGTTCCATTCAAGCTTCAGGCAGAGGCTGAAAGTTTCATAAATGATCTGAGCTGAAAAACTTCCTCAAAAAAACTGGGATGGAGACTAGAATTTGAGATTGAAGGGCATGGGCGTACACAAAAAAAAAATAGGTAAATTGAGAAAACCATTGCAAGTGCTCATCTGCTCACCATACAACTTGTTCTTAGCCTTCAGCAGAACTCAGAGGACCAAAATCTTTAGTTGAAGAATGGAAACACAATGAGAACTGGAGGTGTGAACAAACACAAGCTTCCTCCTTTGATGTGTGAACCCCCCAAAAGTGATCAGTAATACAGAATAGAAACTCCTCTAGTAACAGTAGGTCCTACTCACAGAAGACCCCATCCCCCCCTGCCCACATCTGCTGTAAGTTTCTATTTCAGCACTGAAGCACACCAAGTCCAAGCAATTGTTTTATGCATCCATGGTCTGGACACAAAAGGAGCTATAAACTTTATGCTAGAGCATGGGGAAGGAAAAAAAAAAAAGTACTATTTCTGCTGTTATTTTTTTTAACCCTCTAGATAAGATACTAACTGGTATTAGAAATCAAGATTAACATTAATTTCAGTGAAAAATTATTTTCTCAGAAGTGTGATGAAGACTTACTGTTTTTGTCATTTGTTTGCTTCTAAGGGAGTTTTTGTCTGGCTTGAGAAAAGCTAATCACAGCCAAATTGATGGTGTGCAAAGAGTAAAAAAAGAGTTACAGCAAGTTACACACGTGCTATGCTCAGTGCAGACAGGGGACTCCAGACACAGCAGCATCACTCCTGACATATCAGTCTCATCTCAGCAAAAATCTACTGCCAGAAATTCTTCGTTCCTCTCAGCGAGTGAAGGTGCTGCTCCTGCAGTCCTGTTGCACTGAGATACGAAGGGAGTTGAACAGCAGGGATTTCCCGGAGCCTGCAGCACTTTATCGCTCCCCCATTCCTCTCCCTCCCGGAGGCCGGGCATGCCCACGCTCCCTGCACAGCCATGATGAGCACAGCTGGCTTTACATCCCTGCTTGTCTACCTGCTCCCCAGCTTCCTGCACCAGGACAGATTCCCCTTGATATGCTCCCCTTCCAACCATTAATGGGTGGACAAAACAGCTAATTGATACAGCAGGTTTCTAGCTGCTATTCTCTGAGAGACTGTATCTTTAGGACGTGTTTTCGGATTCAAACATCACTCTTCTTCCCTGCCTGTTGGCAATCTTGGATGTAGCTTAGCAACACGGCCAAAAATGAGACACCTCAGACACCACCAAGTTACCATGTGGTGACAAGTTATCGTGTGCTGGCCACCCTGCCATGGCTGTCTGCACCCATGTCATTAAACATGTGCAATGAAAGACTTGTGATTCTGTGATTTGCTTTTGCCACTACGAAGATGTATACGGTTACTGTACCTCAGATGAGAGGAGGTCATTTCCACTTTCAACCTTTCAACGGGCTTTTTTGTTGGTTGATGTGACAGCCACTGTGTAGGCACAGCCTGTGGATGACTGGAAGCATGTTTCTATAATTTTCCACTTCCCTCATGTCTGAAGGACAGCCTGGCAGTGTTTATGCAGACGTGGGGCTGGCAGACGCTGGCTGGCAGAGAGCCTAGGGAAGCACCCATGGAGTGGGAAGGAAATGTTGGCTGTGATTTAGTGGCTGGGGAGGAGTTGGAAAGGGGGGGAGAGGTACAAAGAGAAAAATTACACAGGTGCTTCTCAGTACAGCAGGGACCGTGAGGATTTGCAGAGGCTATATAATAGCTGATGGTGTGATTGCATTTCTGAGGGCATTGACTCAATACAAGAGAAAAAGCTGTCATGTCAAACAGGACCCTTGGCTCACTCCCAGCAAAAGCATAAAGATATTGGGGGGAAAGGGAAACAAACCCTGCTTGTCCTCATTTTTTTTTTCTTTTTACTTTTTTTTCTTTTCTAATAGGAAATTCAGGAACACACTAAAAGGAAATTTCAGTGAAGTCTGAGAACAAACTGAATTAACTTTAAGACTAAAGAAGTTCAAATGATATTACTGCTGTTTTACTACACCAAAGGCTTTCTACAGCTACTCAGTATTTCAAATCAGTTTATTTCAAAGCTTACAGTATTATCTGGTTAAAGTTCCTATATATTCAGAGCCTGTGCTCCATATATATCTATTTAATGCTTTCAGTAATAAGAAAATAAATTGTTTCAGCAAGAAAATAACTATTGCAGATATTTGCATGCATTATAAAAATGCTTGGGTCAGGGGAAAGCTCTCCTGTGAGCAAAAATAGACAGATCCAAACAAAACCAGAGACAAACAGAAATATGCATTACATCTGTATTTATCCTGGTAACCAGCACAAGAGATTTCAGCAGCTCTGCACTGAATGACATCCACCTCAAGGTTCAGCATTTTGCATGTATTATTCAGCTGTTCAGATGAAAGCGCTGGATTTTTTTTTTTTCACTGTAATGTTTTAAGTGATTCAGACATGCCTTTCACAGAATAAACAGTCCTGCTTTCTTAAAAATGCTGTTCCTGGACCTTGCTGGCTGGCAGGTCACATGGATTTTAACAGAAGGTCAAATTGGCTACATACAACAGCAGAAACTAAACCAAGTAAAGCCTGATGGGAAATATGGATGGGGAAACACACACACACCAGAATTTGTTGGATTATTTATAAAATGTGATCACTGTAAATAGGTTGTTTCTATAGCAGCTCACAAATATTCTATAAATTTGAGATTTAGGTTGGTGGTTTTTTTGGTTTTGGTTTTGGTTTTTTTTTTTTTTTTTGTCTCCTGGGTTTCTCACAATGTAAGTTGGAGTTTTCTGTTTGTTTGCTTTCCTTCTCTTAACACCAACAAAATCTCTGGAATTGGCACTGGCACTCTGGATGCCTGAAGAAGCAATTTTTCAAATTGAGCCACACGCAATTTAATTTCTCTTGGGGTCTTAATAACCATACTATCTTTCAAGCATAAGGTACAAAGCTTCCTTTCAAAAAGAAAGCTTCAATTCTTACATTTCTGCCTTATTCCCCTGCTAAAGAGAAGATTTCAAATTCTCAAGGCAACAAAGGCAGAGACAGCTACTTAGTTACCTGAATTTGTATATCATTGTTTACTATTTCTATACCAGGGGCATTGTATTATACACAGTGCAATATAGATGAAAACTTTCTGCAACATACAGCTTATAGTCATAACTACAGTCTGCAAGAAAAAGGAAGGGGAAGATGCTCTTGATCTCTCTGCCTCAGTTCATCACCTTTAAAATAGTGATTTGGGGGCTCAAAATACTTGGACATATATCTACCATGGGAAATAGTGAGAACTACAGACTTAAATAGCTAGAGATTTTAAAAGACTTTTTAAAAGACTTTTAAAAGACTCCAGAGACATAGCTTCAATGCTGTATGCAGAAGCCCTAACAAGTAACTTACAAACGTGAGCTGTGTGTTCCTGTGAATCCTAATGGCTCAAAGACACATTAGGCAAATAAAATATATATATATATTACTAAATAAAACAAACAAACATATACACACACACACACACACACAAAAACAACCTTGTAACATGGAGGCCATTCTTATCAGTTTTAGATGTTTGAGTCATGGTTTTGAACATCTGGAGCTGCAGACTTTGCCCTTGTATTTTGTTACTGATGCCTCTGAGTGGGGCAGCAGTCACATCACTGACAGCCTTCTTTATCTCATTTTGCAGTGTGTAAAGAACTGCTATCCTTAAAATCTGTACATTTGTAAGTATGAAACAGCAAAATTCTTATGTGTTTCTTTTTCTGTTAGAGAATGGCTAAACAATCTATCAATTTAACCTGAAACAATAGGTGACAAGCAGTAGATGAACATTGAACTGGTTGGTTTCTGGTTTACAGGTTCTTGTATTGGGCTCCCACCAGCTGGAGGCTCAGATGTGCCAAGCATAATTAAAAATGTTATTTGCAAATATAATTCATTTATGGTGGGAATTGCTTGCTTCTTACCTCTCAGAATTTTTTGCTTACTTGGCCAAACAGAAGAGGAACATTTCTTAACCTTAGGATTTGGATACAGGAAAAGAATTCTAATGTATTTTCTTCATAATCCTCTTGTTCTCTTCACTTTTCTCTTTTTACCTTTGGTACACAACACTGTGTCTCATTGACTGCTGCTTAGATAACAGGATATAGGTGCACTTTGCTCCAGAACACAGCAGTGCCAGGAGAAGCCACATAAGCACCAGCTGTGGGAGGAAAAAAAAAAAAAAAAAAGGAATTCCAACCTCAGAGTCAAGGTGTGCAGTGAATCTCCATCTGAAACATCTACAGAATTAATTAGACACTGAAACAAAAGACTGAAAGCTGCCACCTGTGTCCTCAGGAAAGAAAAGGTCCAAGAGGCCTCTAGCAAGTAAGGGTGACCTTCCTGACCACCTAAACCAGAGGTTCCTCCACTAGGAACCTCTGCCTCCTTGCTAACCTAACACACCTCAAGGATTCCCAGGGTAAAATCTGCCTGAAAGCTGAATTCTCCTTCCTGTCAGCACTTTCTCTGATTCTGCCCTTCAGATGTGGCAACAGTTCTGCCTCATCAAGCCACTACAGCCTTAAACTCCTCGAGTTTGAGCTCTGTTGTGAGATCTAGCTGAGCATATCTACTATAGAGCGACATGTGCCTAACTAAGCAGCAGGTATAGAAAAACCTGCTGCAATGTCATCTCATCCCTCCTCGCACTCACTGCCTGTTTGCTGGGTCATCTGTTTTTGCTTTTTTCCCCATCCATCTGTTGTGCCTTCCACTGCCTTCACTGGTAAGACGTGCTACATATTTGTATAGTAACTAGCACAAAATGACATGTGCCAGTGCTGAGGCATCAACAAAGTTAGCAGTAGAGTGATAATAACAAGACCCAGAACAGCACAATTTTCACCTGAATCAGCTGAATTCACTCACCTAAAGGAAACAAACTTGATACTCCAGCCTTTTATTTATTCAGGATTTTTATTCTTGGCTCAATTAACCATTTCTACCATTACAGACAGTGCTAAACTGTTTCATCTGCACAGCAGCGCATCTTTCCTGCACTGCTCAGTAAAGCACTGACCTCTTGGTAGGCAACAACAGACGGGCCTGCTTTTGCTCTGTAGTGGTGACAGCTCCCTGCAATGCTGTAATAAGCATGCTGTGACAACCAGCAATGACACCAGCCAGAAGACAACCTGAAAAACATGACAGTAACGTTGAAGTGAAGAAAACATTTAACCCTGTAATCTCTCTATGGAGAACATAGCAGTGAACCCACATCCAGCTGCTCGCTGCAAGCAGGATATGGCAGGAAGGGAACTGTGTGTGAATTCTGGAGGTTTGGGTTCCTTCTCCAGAGACCAGAGGAGCGTCCCCCTTTGATTCTAAAGTGACCTGACTGTTTGGACAAAGACTGAAGGCTATTGAGGAGAGCACAGCAGCTTCCTAGAACCATGTCCAACCAAGTGTCTCACTCAGCATTGGCTGTTGGCACAGCCAAATAAATCCCAATTACTTACTCCCTTACCAGCTCAGTAATGTATCCTACAAAAGCTGCATAATCAGGAAAATAACTACGGCCGTTATGCTTAACCTCCCCATCTTGTACAAGCCCATCTAAGGCACTGAATGTCTACAACTTTAAAAATAAAAAATACTCATTGATTGCTGGGATAGGTTTCTGGGGCAGCACTTCACAGGGGACCATCCTGCTCAATACAGAATAAAGACAGGGGATGAAACAAGGTGCATCCAGACTCCCAGGACTGAGTGAATTCCCCCTCACAGCAATGTTGTGATACACTTTCACATTCTTCATACAGAGCTATTGGCACTTTTTGAAGTTCAGTTTATATCTTGACAGCCCCAGGCGAGTGTTGCAGAACAAGAGAAGCTAGGTGGGTCCGGGCCCTCTCCCAAAGTCCTGGTTGTTTAAAGACATTTTTTGTAGATAGTTATAAAGAAATGGATGCTCCCTTCATGAAATATTGCAGTGCAGACCATTTCCTTTTGATTAGTGAGGGCATACTGCATTTTAATACTTTCTTTCTCACTTACTACATCCTGTTTGTATCACAGATTTCCATTACTTTTCATATGAACCATGGCTCTAACTTACAGTTTTTCAGAACTTATTTCATTCTCACTGTGAAGACAAAAGAGCAGATTGCTCTTTAACAAAACGCACATGAAATAAAACGTGTTTAATGTGTTTTCCCTGAGTCACACAGCTTGTTCCACAGAAAAAGAAACTAAATGCTTCTGACATTGCCAGTAGGTACCTAATACAAAAGTAAGTAAACAAAAGAGAAGTAACCTGGGTTACAAACTGCTGGCACAGATACAAGTATTACTCTGTGCAGGTGTCCACAATCCAACAGTAGGGTCTAATCCATATTTGACTGTGGCTTTGCTAAAGTTACAACAGAAGTGCTTTTGTCTCCTCTGCTTTCTTTAATTAGTGTCACATCCATTACTGAGCTGCAGCAATACTGACATTCCAGGAAACAATGTCTGTCTCTTGTTAATGGGAAAAAAGAGCTGTAAATCTTGCAAGGAGAAGTTGGTTTTAATTTGTGCCTATGGGATTCTGATATTGAAATACTGGCCTTAAACATCAGCTCCACAGGGAGATACTGCTGCACAATAATTCTAAACTTATCAGTTGTTGACCTGCAATAAGACAAAAAGGGTAAGAATTGATATAATGCTAAGTGACATAGCACTGTGAATGCCACACCATATGCAGGAGTGCACTCACCCATTAAGCACTCTACACCAATATTCACCCCCTGTATATAAATATATGCACAGCCTCCCTATTCACTTTGAGGAAGAACCAGCTTCAGACAGCCCAGATTTATCACAGATCCACTCCCACACACATGGAGAGAAAGCTATATAGAACAGCAACACAGCCCACAGGATAGACTTGTGAGGTTACCATCAGTTTTGCCACTACATGCATTATTTTATTTTCCTTGGCTACAATGATTCATACTGAGACATTTGATTGAGTCATCTTCCATGGAGTCTCTTACAAAAAGAAGAAGAAGAAGAAGAAGAAGAAGAAGAAGAAGAAGAAGAAGAAGAAGAAGAAGAAGAAGAAGAAGAAGAAGAAGAAGAAAAAGAGATCAGATAAACTTAGGAAAGTTTTCTGAGATTCTTTTCTTCAGCTTAATGTACTGTTTGATTATGCAGCATCCTATCTTTGTTGCAAGGTGACATGAGGTCATCATGAGCCATTCAAGCTGCCTGCGTTTTCATACATTCATGTACTGCTGCTGGAAACGGCACACCAGAATGCAAGTGCCCACAGAAGTCCACAGTCTAGATGAAAACCTCCATACTGTATTTAGCAAGTCTCAAAATCCTCTTTGCAGTGGCTCCTTGTACTGGCACTTTTCACAGGGATGGTGGTGAGATGGGTTGCTGATTTTTTTTTAAGGTGCAGTGAGACAGTTTAAGGGCCCGAGCTTTCTTCAAAAGGCTTGGTAAAATAGATACCATTAAATTTGTTTTTTTTAAATAAGCCTGTAAAAATCTTCCCTATATGAATATGTAAAAATGAATATTTCCCATATTCTATAGGTGAAAATCTTTATTACACTGAATTGTAGCAATATATCTTTAATAAAATGCAAAAGAGCAAAGAAGTCTCAAATGGACTCTCTATCTCTCAAAAGGAGAGATGGAAGCTCTCCTTTTTCTGTTAGTTAAATCTTTATATTCATATAACTTCTACTGTAATTCATGCACAATTACTAACATCCTTGTGGCAGCTTCCTGGAGCATGGTAATGCTCCTATGTCCATTTTATAGAGGAGGAGCTGAAACACAGAAAGACTGTGATTCATCTCATTGGACTTTAAGCATCTAAAAGTTAGGCACATTATCTAAAATAGTAACCTAAGTTCCCTCCATCGTGAACAGAAAGAGAAGCAAGCACTTTCAAATGATGACTGGTCTTTCTTAAGATAAATAAGTTAAAATTACTGCAGCGGATCATCTACTTCTAAGCTGGCTACAGAGAGAAACTTATTTGTTGGAGAAGGCGAGACATTAATTTGTTTAGATAATTTCCATGCATGCAGGCTTACTTTGATTACAAAGGAAGCATGAAGCAAAACATGATTTTGCACTCATCTCAAGAGCTGAGCCCATATCTCAACTGCTGAGTCACACAAAAGTGTGTCAGAACACTCAAAACTGGACAAGATAGTAAAATACACATTTGCTAAAAATCTCCTTGGATGGATTTGATGCAATATGGAAATTATGAAATGAGTAATCTATCACTGATTTGATAGCACAGCTATTAGAGATGCAGACCAAGGTAGCTTGTCTGAAATTGTTTGATAGGTACAACAATGCATGAAAAAATGATTACATACAAAAATGGTAAAACCAGTGAAAAGGCTCAATGCTACAAACAACTTTTCAAAAAATGCATGCAGTAAGTCATGAAACACATAGATGGATCACGCAGCTGGTTTTTCTTTTGAATCCACTGGAAAAGCAAATGAAAATGTAAGGTCAAAAAACAGCCTGGATTTCTGGACTAAAATGTACCAATCGAGTCATTTTGCATAGTTAAGAACCCATCTGGTTTGTTTGTTAAACATAATTTTACTTGTTTTTCCATTTACATTCTTTCTATTTCCTTAAAATAATCCTCCATCACAAATCTTTCCTGGAGCTTCTGCATGAAATGTGGCAGCTTTAAAGTAACACAAGGGCAGGGGAAAATGAGTTAGCATCTGAAGAGAAGGGAGGGAATGAATCCATAAAAGCACGGTTGGTTTTTAAGTGTTACAGTCATCTTGTGAAATTCGCATCAGTTTGGCTAGTTACACTGTAGTTTTTCCATAATCATTCTTTTCCAGAAGAAACGAAGTGTGATACTATGGATTGTGTTCAAAATCAGCTGGTATTGCTGATTTCAGTGGAGTTGTTTGGAGTGTAAAGTTAGTGCAGAATTTTCATCCATCTCGTACAGTTAAATAAAAACAGGTGCTTAGAACAGACAGAAGTGGGGTGGCCAAACCTTAAGTCTATTTAAACTAGTATTAAAATATATTCCACATTCTGGAAACCAAGTTGCAGCCAAAGTGTTTTGGGTTTAACATAGTGATCTTATTTATTTCACTTTTGTAACGGTTTGACAGCATACAAGGCAATCAATCATGAAATTCAGACAAAGATCTGGTTTCTGCTGGGCTTGTCTTTGTATGCTGTGAAAGCATACAGCTGAGAAATCTATGAGGAAGATTCTTTTCTTTTATTTTCTTTTACAATCCTGGATATTTTTCAACATTTCTATTTATTCTCAAATCTTTCTAATTAGCCAGCTCATATATCTACTAATTTAAAGAGGAACTGAAATGCTTTAAAATAAATATATGCCAAACACTGTTTCACTGTGGCAATCACAGTTTACATACTGCACAGGCAATGAAATGTCAAAGCACTGAAGAAACAGACCAAAGAAACCAGTCTGTGGAATCGATACACAACATTACAGCAGCTACACAGCAACAACAACAAAAAAGTAATAGCAGAGCGCTCCTATGGTTTAAATGAGTAGTTCCAGGCAACTTGTCAATACACTGGCCATACAATCTCTTGTGCTTGTTTTTACAAGATGGGAAGTCATACAAGAATATTTAGGTCAAATAAATAATATATATCTCATAAATAAAAAAGTCAGTGGGCTAGTCCTTGGAGGTTTCTCTTGAGTGGGCTACATTTGTTTTCTGAAAATGGATGCTAGTGTGTTTTAACCATTTATATCAAGAGTACTGATGATTTATATCATGTTGCCGCTTTTTCATATAAATATCAAGAAGGATGTACTTAAAGAAAAAAATAAATCAAGGAAACACATTCCAAGCATAAATGAAAATATATTGGGTCAGCTACTAACTAGTAGAGCTCTTTCACCCATAAGTAAGGGCTCTTACCAAGTCCTACCTAGCTATTGAGTGGTCCAGAATTTTCTTCTTCCACTAGTCACAGACCTGAATTCATCTGGAAACAAAGACAGAATTTATCCTGAGACAAAGCATGGCAAATTAGGAATCAAAATGCACACAGAGAGGTTGACCTGTCCAGCAGCCTGCATCTAGCGACTGCATTCCAGCTCCTATTGTACATGTATTCATTGTTTCTTTACACATCATACCATACATTTTCATAATCATTATCAGCCACCTACAATCAGGGATTACCATGTGCTCTCTAACTCGTTGCTTTGCTTAAAAATGCACTTCCCATATTCGTTGTCTCACTTACTACACCTGTCATATTTCCAAGCACCCAATTCAAGCAGCTAATTACAGTCATAATTGGGGTGTCTTTCAGACCAGCACACGACTGTTGTTTGCCAGATGGTGGATCCAGAACTCCTTGTCCTATGTGTACTCTGCAAACAGATAAAGCCACATGCTAACCATTTTTCAAACCCATTTAGATTAACTTTGCATCACTATGCCACTGAAACCTAGCCTGGCCTATGTCAAAAGAAGCTAATTCTCCTCAGCGTATTTTGCCTCAAATTTCCCCAAGAGGTTCTCTGATACCAAAAGACTTCAGACAACCCTCAAAATGTATTCTCCTGCAACATGCCTATCTGAATTTGAATAGTGCTACAACATGCAGTGGCAATAACAACATCAAGGCCCTTCCACTGGATTCACCCCTCAGGATGGATCTGGATCTAAGCCATGTCTATCACTCAGAGCTTTCCCAGCTTCTATACTCACAGCCAGTCCTGCTTAGCACACAAGGTAATAGTAGAAAACAAGGCTAGTCTCAAGCTGACAACAAATATCCACTGAATTACTCAAAAACATCTATGAGGAAGAAATACTTATGCTAGAACGTCTACATTTCATGGCTTGGAGCATTTCTACTACAGGAACATTAAAGTTGCAAGGACATAAGCAAAGGTATATTTACTTTTTTCATACAATAGCCACCATGCTGGAATTCAGAAACTTCTCATGTTGCAGTTAGTCAGATGTATTTCTTCATCTGGACACTTAGATATCTTCTGTCCTGCTTCATTTGCTATAAATCATCGCTGTGCCACAGAGGTTTAGAAAGAAAAAGATGGAAAGAAGAAATGTATCGGTCATTGCATCCATAAATGAGGACGGAGGATTATTATAGCTTCTTTTCAGGCCATTGCTGGGGTGGTTATTGGCACGTATAGCAGTTCTCCTGGGATCAGCTGAAACCTAATGGGTTATAGCAGCCTTTGTAGCAAGATTGTTAAAAACGGAGCTCAGGACCTGCCAAGAAAGATACACACCAACCTCACATCAAAAGAAGCGACAAAGATACAAAAAATGAGGCTAGATTCTTCAGCACCGTGAATGAGTTTGTTGCAGAGTGTTAAGCTATCAGTATGGACTAATTTTACACAAAGGCACTGGAACGGCATTACTGTAGATTCAGAAGTGGTGCTCTCCCCTGGGAAGGCTCCCAGGAGAACCACTTCCGATTGCTTTTCTCCCATTCATCCCCCTCCTCTTCAGCCCTGGCAAGAAATGCTATATTTCAGCTCTTGCCAGAGAGAGACAAATGAGAGAAAAATCCTTCTACCAGGCTTGAAATCCCCAAATGCTTTTAGTAGTTGTGATTTCCCCAGTGAGCAATTTTTAACAGAATGAGCAGATAAAATTACACCACAAACCATCAGGCTGAAGGATAGAGCCTTCATCATAATCAAGCATCATTCTCACAACCGTTTCATCTCAGGAATTTCTTGAATATTCATTTCTCTTATTGGCAAGGGACAGAGATCACTGAAGTATTCTAAATACACACTGTATGGAAGAACTCTGTCTATGCTTTATTGTAATAGAAACACTGGCTATATTTACTGGGCAAGTATTTACTGTTCCACTAGGGTAAGCCAGTGCAGCCCAATGTTGTCAGCAAGATGATATACCGTTGTACATGTGTACAGCAGCTGTACGGTTGCACTGTTTACACTGTAGTTATATCAGCCCCAGGTTCCCTACCAGAACTGTGGGATGATTAACTGATCTCATATATGTAGAAGTGACACCGAGAAGTTATAGATTTATAGCTATGTAAATGAAATCATGATGAACTACCAGCTCTGCTCATCACCCTTTTCCTGCTGATCCTAAAATCTTCTTTATAGTATTACTCTGTATTCATACGACTGCTGTGAATAATGATTGCTCTTATAAATCTTCACAGGTTCAGATACTTAATCACACACCTACTGCATCTATGACCAGGGTAACAGCCCCGTAGACCTGACTTATTAGAGCCAGCTTTCAATTATCAGCTCTGTGGTCATAAGTTTCACCATTCCTCTTTCTTTCACAATTTCAAAATGTCAGATGTATAAAGCATTTGACATTTAGGGAAATATCAGCATTATAACAACTCCCCAAAGATATGACCATGCACTAATTTTTAGACAAAAGCTGCTAATAAGCATGCAATTTTCAAGCCGTAATTTCAACTTTAATATATATAATTTAAAAATCACCAATTTAAAGCATTTTAAAATTTAAATGAGATCTGTTGCTAGTATAAAAAATGACATATCAATATGATCACTGAACCGAAAATATGAGTGAATGCACAATTAGCATGTGTGCATATAAATTCCACAGTATGAACTGACACTGGTTACAAATAATTGATTTTTGAGTAGATGTGTTCTCTGTGAACTTCAGAAATCTCTTATTTAAAATCATTCTTATTACAGAGACTGGTCATATAAGCTGAAAATACTTCTATGGATGAATGAGCCATGAAAATTAATCACTTTTATGGCCACAGAAAGGGGTTGTTCTGGGTCACTGTCCAGATAGTAAAATATTAGAAGCTTATGATCTAGTTTATAATTCATCATAGGCTATAGTTAGCCCTAAAGATATTAAGAATTATTTTCTTGCTCCTCCTGAAACTGAAATTACTCTAGAGATTTCTGCAGCTTATAGTTTAAATGCCAAGTCCAATCATTTGATTAATATTTGCCTGTAAGTTAGAAAATATTTGAATAAATTGTAGATTAGTATTTGAGATGGACATCCTGAAAGAAAATGCATCAACAAATCTAGCTTTTAAAATTTCAGTATTTCTGCAATCACATGGAAATTCAGCATTAGTTAATCATTATCAGTATGACTAACAGTACAATGACAGTAAAATACTTGAGCCCAGCAGTGTATTCCATGGGCATACAGTTCTTCAGGAAACATCAGTGGATGTTTTGATAGCACAGGAAGGAAAAGTTAATGTCTAAAAGAGGACGGCAGAAATTAGCACGTAAACCAAAACCAGATCTATGACTTATCACATATGCTCACTGCCTGTAACTGTTTTGCTCCCAGAGACATGAAAAGAAAAATGAATGGCAAGTTATATATCCAACCATTTCCTCATAATAATTAAAATTTTGATCATGTTGAACACATAAAAATATGTAACTAGGCAGATAAAATTTTACCACCTTTACTTCTTATGTACATGACATACACTAAGCAAACTTTACTATGTATACATTCATAGTCTGCATTCTTGTGCTAAAGACATTACTGTGAAGACTTTTCCATGATTCTAAATGAAAAACAAATTATTTCCTTCTCAAGCCCAAAGAGTTATTAGCAGTCTCTTAGATTTTTTTACCACTAGGAACAATTACAAAGCATATTTTCAAACACTAAAAGAAAACTAGCAAAATATATTACTTTACTATGCTAAAAAGCAATGTAATATTGCCCATTATAAAGTCTTACTGATTTTTATTACATTTTTTCAATATTTAACTTTAGTGAAATTCCAGCTCATGTGTTTGTTGCCCAGAGGGCCAGAGGAATCTCCATCTCTGGAGATACTTAAACTGGACATAGCCCTGGGCGACTGGCTGTATAACCATTTCTGCTTTGAGCAGGGGTTTGGTCTAGAGACCTACATAGGGCCCTTCTTGCCAAACTGATTCTGTGACTGATTCCAGAGTTTCTAACCTACTGGATTCTCTGACAAATTACATTACAAGCAAGAAGAGCTAGAAGCCTTGGCTCAGTCCTGGAGCTATGACATCATTGGCATAAGCAAAACCTGGTGGGAAGGGTCCTGTGACTGGTGTGTTACAATGGATGGTCACAGGCTCTTCAGAAGGGACAGGCAGAGCGGGCAAGGCAGGGTGGTGATGCTGTATGTGATGGAGGGGCTGGACTGTACAGAGCTTGCAGTCGGCAATGACATGGTTGAGAGCCTCTGGGTAAGGATGAAGAGACAAGCAAATAAAGAGGATCTCATTGTGGGAGTCTACTATAGACCACCCAGCCAGGATGACGACACTGATGAACTATTCTTTAAGGAACTAACAGATACCTCTAGATCAGCTGCCCTTGTCCTTATGGGGGACTTCAACTTGCCAGATGTTAACCAGGAATATCACAGCCAACACAAGCAGATCCAGGAGATTCCTAAAACACCTTGATGATAACTTCTTGGTATAGGTACTAAGGGAGCCGACTAGGAAAGGTGCCCTCCTAGACCTGTTGCTTGTGAACAGAGACGGTCTCACGGGTGAAGTGGCAATTGGTGGCCATCTTGGCCATAGTGACCATGAAGAAGTTGAGTTTAAAATCTTTGGTGATAGGAGGAAAATTGCCACCAAAACTTCAACCCTGAATATAGGGAGAGCAGACTTCAGGCTGCTCAGGGAACTAGTTAGCAAGGTCCCCGGGGAAACTGCTTTTGAAGACATTGGGGTCCATCAGTGCTGGTCACTTTTTAAGTACCACCTCCTGAGAGCACAGGAACAGGCAATTCCAAAATGTCAGAAGTCAAGCAGGTGGGGCAGAAGGTTGG
>VXAA01005006.1:124835-148925 GCA_013399115.1 Anseranas semipalmata | reverse complement strand
AGGGAAGGGAAGGGAAGGGAAGGGAAGGGAAAGGAGGAGGAATCAAATCAGTTATGATACCAACAGTTTTACTTATAACATATATATGCAAACCTGTAATACATATATAACATATGTTACATATGTTACATATATATACATATAACATAAATATGACATATTATCGTATTTATCAGAAATACCCACACACTCACTGAATGATCCTCTCCCTTCTACTATAGAATTAAATATTTGTTTAAGATCCGATGAAAACCGCAATGCTGAGGTGCTGTATGTAGTGACTTGTCTACAACAGACTTCAATCTCCCACTGGGCTGTTGTGCTACTGGAAATTCAGACATTCCAAAAAAACACAGCACCATGGCTTCCCCGTTGTTCCTTGATTCATATGGAGGGAGCCAGAGAGAAACTGTAGTGGTAAACAATTTAGGAGGAGTATATATGCATTTATTTATTTATTTTCTAGTGGAAGTGCTACACTTTTTGGCCTTCATTATTTAATCTGAAAATAACAGCATGCATATGTTGTGTGACAGTGCAAGGTTCGTGCCTCTGACATGAGAACCATTCCCCTTTCATATGTGTAAAATGGATGGGAAAGGAATCTCTTATCTTAAGTGAAGTCCTTATAATTTCTTTTTTCTTAGATGGATTTCTATTCCATGTGATGACTTCTGCAAATTCTTTTCTGAAATCTTAAACACTTAGTATTCTTTTGGAACTGAGACCTCCTGAGAAACTTTGGATTGCTTCAGAAAGCAAAGCATCCAGAAACAGGCACTGAAAATGGTCTTTGTGAAATATCTACATCTTGTTAGGTGCATGCACACGTGTGTATAGGTTATAAGTTTGACTGGAGATCTGCAGTACAAATAAGTTTTACCGTTCTTAATTAAGCCTTGAATGATAGAGTTTCACCAAATCAAAGAAGGTCTGACTCCATTAAGATCAACACTAAAACCTTCACTGTCTTTAACTGTAAGGGCTGTTTATTGCAAGTATAAAAACATATCTTCAAAGTGTTTGTCAGAGATAGCTTGTCAGTCAATTATGAGCAATGTTTAATTACTTTTAAATTATATGCTAGCAGGAGAAATTTAAATATTCATGCTGAGGGTGTGGGTTGATATTTGTAATGAAACAAAAAGGAATGTAAATAATCTCTGTTTACCTCAGTTATGAGTCTGTGGGGGAAAGTATTCTAGACTGAGTATGAACAAGTTTCAGGGGAATGGAAGATATCCTAGGACATTAAAGAAATACCTTATTAAAAAAAAAAAAAAAAAGAAAGAAAGAAAGAAAAAAAGAAAAAAAAAAAACTGACTGCTTTGCACATATTAAAGTGACAAGATCCCTGAAGTTATATATAGCAATAATAGAAGTAGTCTGTGTATTCTTGTTGGTTATATGTATTATATATCACTGCTTTCACACAAGGAGTATGCATCAGTAAGAAACATTTTAATTTAAAATGGTGCAAAGTGGTCCCAATGCAAACAGAGGCACTGGAAAAATGATTAAGCCATTGAAAACTGTCCAAGTACTGAATTTTAAGATGGCAAAATACATAAAAAATCATTATGAAATGATGACAGTTGTGCAAGATTGATTCTAATACCCAATACAGTTACTGTTACTATCTTCATCTTTCACATAAGCCAAAAATCATACAATTTTCAGTTGTTCAGGTAAATTACTTTAATATTCAAACATACTTTCTGGAAAACTTTTTTCTCCATTTGTAAGGCAAACAATTTTTTCCAATTCAGATGAATCACTCTAACATCACTGAGTTGATGTCAATTTCCGTTACCAAGGAATAGTACAGAAACAATCAGACCATTTTGAGATTATACAAGGAAGACCTGTATTCCCTTCATGATACTGATCTGGAGACAATAGTGTTCTGATTAGATGGTATTTACCTGTAGTTATTTGCCTGCAAGTGTTCTGAAGCACCATAATGAAATATTTCTGAATAAAAATAATACTTTGATTTTTTAGTGAAGAATAGAATCTTATCATTCCATAAAATTCATGCTGGAAATAACTAATATGTTATATTACAGAAGTTTTCATTACACTATTCTGGAAATGAAATGAGGATTTTCAGTGAATGAAAATTCCACACATAGGTATCATCTTTCCTATGCAATTTGACTTTCTTGCAGATGGGCATAGAAGCTGTTCCATTTTTTTTAAAGATAACATTCTCGTGCTATCTTATGGTACTGCATATACTAAGGATCTCCTGTCTGTTCAGTAGTACCTTAACAATAATTCTCAGGTGCAATATGGGTATTTGAAACTGCAGATTTCTACTAGAGACAGTAAAAAGTCAGATCAGGCAATTTGGTCTTACAAGGGGTTAAATTTAGCTGCTTTCAAGTGCGATGTTTTAAATAGACTGTAATGTGCAATGTAGCCATTTAGATATTGAAAAAGCTGCAGTTCAGAAGGCATTATTTTAGCTTACATTTATTTTATACAGTGTTATTTATTGCACATACAGTCAATAGGGTAGGCAGTTACATTAAATAAAGAAGGAAAAAAGGTGAACCGACTACCTGGAGGAATTTTTTACAGTATTGTTACACAGTAATTAATTTATTAAGATATCTGCCTTTTCTCCCCTTCTGCTTCCAAATCTTCATGTTTTAAATACTTTATCCTTAGGGCTTGTAAATGTATTAGTAGGAAATGATGGACCACAGCATTCACTAATATGTTTTTAATGTTTATAGAAGAAATAGGTACTAGTAAACACATTCAGTTTTTTTTTTGAGAATTGCAACATCAAAACTTATGAACATACATGATTTTAAAAAAATTCACTAGCAGGAATAAAGTAGTACTACATTTATGTTGATAGTAATATTCCAAATTATCATATCAGATGTGTTTCCTTTATAAAAACAGATTTGAATTTTTGGTAGAGGAAATAATACATACTTTAGTAATAATTTTTAGAGCAAAATTCAGATTCAATACATTTATATTTTATTCTATATTTTGTGATAAAAAAAAAAAAAGACTGAGGGCCCAGAAAATAAATAAATAAATAAATAGATAAATAAAATCACAATTTATTCTCTTATTGGGGAATAGATCTATTTCAAAGCACTAAAATCCACCTACAGCTGATGATAAGTTTTTTTTCCCATGGAAAATGAAATTGAAAACTGTTGCCTTTCATTTTCATGACATATTTTATGAAACAGCAACAACAACAAAAAGGTCTCATATAGGAAGTTTAATGTGACTGCTCTTCTAGTAAAATTCAACAATTTTTGCTGTTCTGGGGTAGCCTTCAATCATTTTCTCCACATAGAAAATATTTGATGAGACACAAGTTTCCAAATTCTACAATTTGATAGGATAATGGTCACAGAAATATCATCAGTATTGTTGCATGCTTAAAGAAAGTGTACACAACAAATCTCTGTGTTCTACTGTTTAATTAAATTCTTACCTCTAATTTCTGTCATTGTTGCCAGCAGGTGGAGGGAGGTGATCCTCCCAGTGCTGAGGCCATACCTGGAATATTTTGTGCAGTTCTGGGCTCCCCAGTACAAGAGAGACATAGACATACTGGGGAGAGTTCAGCAAATGGCCAAGATGATGATGAAAAGAATGGAATATCTCTTATAAGGAGAGGCTGAGAGCTGGGACTGATTAGCCTGGAGAAGAGAAGGCTCAGGATTCATTCTCATCAATGAACACCTGAAGGGAGGATGCAAAGAAAATGGAGCCAGGCTCTTTTCAGTGGTGCCCAGTGCCAGGACAAGAGGCAATGGAACTGCCTCACTGGAACACAAGAAGTTCTGTCTAAATATCTTGAAGTACTTCTTTATTTTGTGGGTGACAGAACACTGGCACAGGTTACCCAGAGAAGTTGTGAAGTCTCCCTCCTTGGAGATGTTCAAAAGCTATCTGCACGTGGTCCTGGGCAACCTGTTCTGGCTGTCCCTGCTTGAGCAGGGAGGTTGGACCAGATGACCTCCAAACGTTCCTTCCAACCTCAGCCATTCCGTGATTTTGTCCTCTCTCAGGAAATACTCATTTCTGTTATTGACTGAAAGATAATCAGACAAGACTGAATATACTTCATCTACCTATGTGGCAACAGAAAGGGACTGACAGATTCACCTTTTAACAAAAGCCACCAAATGACACACAGCTTCTGGTAAGTTCCCTGATGTACAGCAAATACACAATTTACTTTGTGACCTTTGAGGTATATCTTTATGAATCTCACAGATGCTTGATGTCCTTGTAAAGTATATATAAGCCCTCTATGTTTTAAAGACTGCTGCCACTGATGACATCATCTTACCTACAAACTTGTTAGTTCTGCAATATTGCTCATCTGCTGGAATCAAGGAATTCTCCTGAAACAAAACTAACATAAAAATTATCTAACCAAAAAAAAAAAAAAACTTTGATGCAACATTGCATCTTTAGGGCAAAACCAAAAAACCACTCAAACAATGATTTCAAGGATTGTATCCATGCTGTCAGCAAAAACCCAATTATTTTGATTTTCTATTTTAAATCTGGAAGTTAAATGTGTAAACACTCAGTCAGAAAAAGATGTGGGCTTTCTGTTTTATTATTATTATTATTATTTATTTTTATTATTATTTTTTTATTAACCACAGACATCTGCAACCTTATGACGTCCTCGGCAGTGGATCACACCTGAATATTATCATGTCAGACAAAAAAAAAAAATTAAGCTTGTATTTTTGCTATTATGTTTGAATGTATTTTTCTTAATACAGGTTAGGGTTTTTTATTTATCATGTTATTTAAATGGGCATGAATGACTTAAAAACATACAACTAAAAAAAAAGTGAAATGGACCATTATCCCAGATTTTCTTTCCAAGGATGTACAAACACATTATGTTTGTCATGTAAATTCAGCTTAAAGGTTTCATTTAAAGCTGATGTTACCTGAGCTCAGATTTGATTTTTACATTTTATTAGAGTCAAGTCACCATACTTTTTTTCCTCCTTGCCACCTTTTACAAATTTTCACAGGTTTCAGAGATTAAGATTTCACAGCAATACTGTGTCTCATAAAATCTGTCTCATAAAATCTGTCTCATAAAATCTGTACGTTCCTTCACAGTGATGTTATCTATGTAGTAAAGATTCCACAGTTATAAGTAAAATTTAGATTTATTGCAAGCCTTCCACAAGATATGTTATCCTAAGAGCAATCAAAGGAATCAGGGAAGTCTCCAGCTGCATTGCGTATGCGTGTATACAGTTTAGTGCCAGCACTACACCCCAGTATACACATGCATAAATATAACCAGTACAAAACTAGGCATAATGACATAGGCAGCTTGTTGAGAACTGACCGTTCTGGGCTCTGAAGGGGTTTAAAACTGTCTATTCTATGCCCACCAATTTCCCTTTGTGGGCATACAGTTTGGTTCTTAAGTGAGTTCTGTTCTTCTAAGCACATAGAGACTTACATGCATGCCCTCCCAAGCCCTGTGAGTGTTTGTTTGTATAGGAACTTTTAATATATACAGCTTCTTGTGGCGCTGGGCAGCCTGCTCTAGTAGTTGGCAACCCTGCCCAGAGCAGGGGGGTTGAAACTAGATGATCTTTAAGGTCCTTTTCAACCCATGCCGTTCTATGATTCTATGATTCTATGATTCTATGATTCTTTTACCCAGAAGAATAATTAAAACATTTTCAGCAACAGAGTTCTAGGAAAAATAGATGAACAACACGTACACTTGTTTATGTATGTCTGTGTTCTCTGGCATACAATTGTAAGTTTCGGTATGAAGAACAGGCAAATATGTTCAGAAAAAAATACAGTGATAAACTTTTTTGCAAATGTGAAGGAAGGAGTCTGCATGCAACTGAGACAATAATTTCTTCAGAACTGCAAAGAATATTTGAAGTGTTATTTTTCCATTGGTGTCCTGAGCATTTTTCCCTAAATTATTTATGTGAATGCAATCCAGGTCAGCTGGAAGTTGTTAAACCAAAAGATTTTGCCATTTTGCTAATGGCTGGTCTCTGAACAGAACTGATGAGCTCAGTCTTTCTCCTGTGGGACACTTCCTACTGTGTAAAATCATGTTCTCATCTGACACAAATCAGCACCCTAACTTAGACATAGGATCCAGAATAGATCTTTTAAGTGGAAATTCCAGGGGATTTACAATCCAAAGGCATGGATAGCTTTCACACATTCTGTAGTTCTTCTGTATTTATAGATAAATAGTTTCAATATTTAAGTAAAATACATTGCAATGTAAGTACACATGAAAGTCTTGGAATGCCACTGAATTTTTCTTATAAATCCCTAGTGCTTTTAACACATTTTAAAATTGCTTTAAAATAAAAGGCTGTAGTAGTGGATTCAAGACTCCCATAAAACTTCACTGTAGTTGATAGAATTTATTTATTTATTTTTAATATTGTCAGCATTCATTAATATTTTAGGTCAGGAGCAAGCACTATTCTTGCTTAAAAGAAAAATTACCAGAAGGTTGCATTTTGTCCTATATAGTCACTTACAAAACCTAAAAAAAGAACACCTTGAACAAATGACACAATATATGCAATCCATCATTTTAGTGTAAAGTAAAAAAGTCAGCATTGCAATTTTTGGCTAGGGGTTATTGGGTTATCAGGTTTACTGCAAAACACAAAGCAAAACTCTTACAGTAGTGGCAAAAGCTAAGACATGCTAAAATATATTTGCAGGGGAGATGAGATAGAGAAGATTCTTTGTGGGTTTTACTTTTCTTTTGTTTTGGTTTTGTTTTCTTTTTCAAATAGTGATTAGACTGGAAAATTAGCCACTCTGGGATTTTTCAGCCAGTGGTAACAGATGGCTAAGTTAGTGATGAACCACTGAAGGGGCTGGAGAGTTGATTAGGAAGACTGACTGCATACATGTATCCCCACATTGGCAGAATGCCTAGTGAAAGCAGTGACCCATCACTTATAGTAAGCCTTTAAAATATTAAGTGTACAGTTACATTCTGGGGAAAAAAAATAAAAATAAAAAAAGTTTGCCTAGCTATTTTTTTTTCTTTCCAGAAAGTTTTGAAGTAGAGCCCATTTCAGGATTCTTATTCCTGTTTATTTCTGGCATAGTTTCTTCTTCTCTTTCAGTCTCTTTAAAGTGGGCTTTAACTTCACAAAAAGGAGTTTTATTTCATTAGAAAAAAAATTGAAAAATAACAACCAAACAAAACCCCCTTCTTTGTAAATCAACCTTTTGTTGGGTTTATAATACAAATTTGCTTTAGGTACCTGAAAGGAAGTAGAATGGCATAGTCTGTTTTCAATATTGATTTTGGTGGAGCATTTGACAAAATGTATATATTTGGAAAAGGTCCTCAATTTTAAGTTAAAGCTCTAAAAGTAGGTGAAGAATGTTAATATTCTACTGTAGATTAGACCCATTCTTATACTACAGGCTTTCTAAATTATGAAGTATATTGCTCTTCCTCTGGTATATAATACTTCCATTATTACTCACATTTGCTACTTCTTACAGCCATTGATTTCCCTTCATAAAATGTGAATTCATATGAAGGTGGTAGAAATTAGTATTTTGAAAATATGAATACTTCTTTCACCTAAAAAATTTATAATTCTAGAGTGAAATGTGGCCAAACTTTTGACTAATGGAAATTCTTATTACTCAGTTTGCATCTTGTCTTTGCTGTCTGGGTAACACCAGTGCAAATGATTGATTATATATTGTCTAATACTTTTAAATAGCAGCAGTAATAGCAGACAGTTCAATTTTGCAACTGTCACTAACTCCCATGTAGGTAAAGCTGGTTCTCTGACAGTGGCTTTTTAACTCCTGCATAGCATTAAACACATAATGAAAGTTACTAGAACTAAAGAAAAAAGAAATACAATCTGAAAAAAATATTTTAGGTGTTTGCTTTAATTTTTGTTATTTCCCACAGTGCTATGTAAATATTTAGACATAGAATATTGCCTACTAGAACATGCTTCTGTGGCATAATGTTGTGTCCTGCCCGTATATTAAATCAAGTCAGGTACTGGAGTCAACAAAGACATTCTGGCTAGCATATGTCCTACACTAAAATAATGCCTTTTTAGAAAGGCTGATTAACCTAAGCAAAATACAACTCTAATATAGCTATATTTCTCTGTTATTTGAGCTGGCTAGTTAGTTTAGCATAAAGACACCACTTATGGATGCACAGATGCTCAGACACACTGTCTATGCTTGATTCAAAATCACTGGCTTTACAAAGAAAATAAGTGATTACCTCCTGGGATCAATACGTTTTTTATATCTTGGACACAGGTAAAATTAAATTTCAACATTATCTCTTTTGACTAGAGTCTGTTTCATAAATGCATTAAAGTTCTATATCTCCCAGATCTCCATTTATTTTTTAAAGTAACAATGGCTTCTTGGTGGGGTACGTATTTTTCTCCTAGAGTTTGCTACAATTTGGTATTCTGCTGCCATCAGCCATCTATGAATCTTGATCTATGCTCGTAATCAAGGGTGACATCAAAGTATATTTTTCCCAGGTATCACTTTTCCTCTGTCTTTCTACAAAGTTTGCCTAAGTTGGTGCAAAACATCTAGAATGGACAAATGGTTTTCAGATATGGTACCCTGTTTAAAATAAATGTTATTTTAATGCATGCAAGTCTTTGATACAGCTTCCTAATTTTATACACATAAACTCTTCAGTCTTTCTATCAAGTAAATAATGAAAAGGCCTGGAATCATTCAAGAACAAGAGATGTTCTTGCAGGAAGATACTCACTGGAGCTTGTTAACATTTGTTTTTAAATTTCTACCCAAATCCTCCTTTAACTCTGTTAATAGCTATGCAAATAATTACACTAAATATAAGGACCCAAGGCAAGCACCTATATTAATCAGCAATATTAAATGCCCTCAGCTAATAACACCCAGTTGTAGACAAAAGTGCCTTGTCTCAGTCCTCAGTAATTTCAGGAACTGGTGTTAGAACAGCAATAACTCATCTACTACATCATATCCCAGCTTAGCTCTAACACCCCAAAGTCACATCATATTTTCCATACTGTAGTTAAAAATATGTGCCCTTCAGTTATTTCCTTGGTACAATCAGTTACAAGAAAATATCTTTCAAGATATTTTACAGTGGAATGGTTGAATATGAGGAAAATGTACTGTCAGGTGTTAAAGAACAATAGAAGTAGAATCTGTAAAATATTTTTGAAAGGATTTTTTTTTTTTTTAGAGATCTTATTCAAGGATAAATTATCAAAATATGTAGTTTTAAAATATATTTTTGTTAAAAAATCAACATTTAACATTCTCTTATTCTTTTTTTTATATTTCTGGTTTTTATTTCAGTTTTGGTTAGTAAATGAAATTGTTAAATAATAAAATAAAAGTATCCTTTTCAGTTACCATTTTAAAAGTCAATATGTAAAAAAAAATACGTATTTAAAATGTATCACAGTAAGCTAAAACATATGTATTAAAAACACACTGCAGCTTTCTTTATATAAAAAGTAATAGGTAAAGATATCAGTAAGATTCAGCAGTAATTTAAGTAGTAATCCTTAAGGAATATGCAGTTTATAGAATGTTCTAACATTATTTACAAATTCTTGAGCTCACAAAAATATTTCTGTGGTCAAACTTTTCCTTTGGCACATTTTGGACTTGAAAAAAAAGAATGCATTCCCTTGAAATGTGAATTATATTTTTTTCGATTTCTAGAAATGGCATAAAATAACTTTTGGATATTTATAATGAATAAAATTGATAATATATGTGTCCAGTGATTCAAATTCACTAACACTCCTCTTCTGAGTCTTACTGCAGTCTAGAAACAGCTGCAAATGAAGTTATATAAAGGACAGCCAGATCCAGTGCTGCTGAAGGTAACTTTTGCTTTATGAAGAAGAACAATGGATTTTTCACACAGCTGATAACCTAACTGCAGGCTCTCCAGTTTAATTCTGCTTTTGACTTAAGCAAGCTGGTCTATCAGACTGACTACGCTCAAATTCAAACACCACTGACGTTAAATTAAAAAACATTGTGGAGAAGGAGACTTATCTTTGCAGTATGAACATTTTCTTTACAGCTGGTTAACTCTGCTGCGGTACCAGGGAGAGGAAAAAGAAAGTGAGGGGAGAAAGAAAGGTGGCCTTCACCTGAAGAGGTTGTGTCTGGGGACTCCCAATATCAGCACACAGAGTTTGTAAACACCTATTTTAGCATACTGAATACACATGAACAGCAGGGGACTATTAGGTGTGATGAAGTTGAGCAAAGCCCATTCATAAGGCCTCTGCTCAGGCAGTTACAAGACAGCAGCAGCTGCTGTATTGTGGAATAAATGAGGAGACATGAGGATGAACAAGAAGATATGCCTCAGAAACATGGAGGAGATGCAAAGAGATGGTTTTGGAGATTCATGTGGATCTCATGGGAAGTCACGTGGAGAGAGACATTCTTTGGGACATAGACTGGATGACTGGATGGAGACTCCTAGAAGCAGATTCTCTAAGCTGGAGGAGGCACGTCTCTGAGAGACTGTAACTGTGAGGAACCCATGTCAGGGCATGGACATCCCTGTGGGACTGCAGGCATGATGACCCATGCCAGGGCAGAGGGAAATGGGAAAGAAGCCAGGGACAGCAGAGGAAAATATATAAGAAGCAAGGAGTGGCAGAAAGAAACTCTTTTGCATGGACTCCAGCCTCCTGCACTCCTATCACCTCACCAAAAGAATTGGGTTGGCCCTGTGTAAGACACAATGAAAACAAGAGGAATTGAAACTGGCAAGGAGGAAGGAGAGTTGTTTGGCTCGGGATGTGGGAGGAAAGGTGCTTCACTAAAGGTTTGTTTAATTACATATGTTTTCTTTTTTTCTCAGTACCTGAATCAGTGATCAGAAGTTTGCATTAACTGGAAATAAATTAAATATAAAATTCTTGAATTAAGAGTGTTTTGCCCACAACAGAACAAAAACAGTAAACAAAATAATTTTTTTAAAAGAGCCTGCAATGATGAAGGACTTTGTTGTGTAACAGCTTAGATACTGATCCACCTTTACCACCCGGCATCTAAAATTTTTTAGATTTAGGGCAGGCAAGATTGCTAAAGGCTAAAAAGACACAGCTTGCCTACCTATTCATTAACTCTTTTCTTTGCAATTGGAGAATACATGGCTTTCCATTTGGCCCAGTTGTCCAATCAGCCTGGAATCAGTGGTTTAGTGGCAAATAAAAAGGGTGGGAAAGTGTAATTATATGGTAGTTTTAATTCAGACAGTGATAAGCTATTAAAAGTCCTTTTTCATTTTTATTTTATTTTATTTTTTTAAAGGCAATACTCTACCTTTTTTAATCAGGTACCATTTCCAACTCTGGAATACTGAAGTGAAGTAGATTGTCCCATACAACACAGATAGTGACACTTACTGAAGTTTTATAGTACAGAAGGAACAAGAGAGGCTCCTTTGATAGGTAAAAGAGAATTACGTGACTGTGAACAAATATATATGCATGCTTACTGTGCAACAGCAGAACCAGAGTTGATGTTACTGCTTTAAGTCATCATCAGTAAAAATACTGACGTTTAAAGGGCGTAATATTCCTATACTTTATTGTAATTAGATTTTTTTTCCCACAGGAATAATTAAAAAAAAATATGATGGGAAAAAATCTGATATAAAATAAAATGAAATTAAGCTTTTGAAAGTTTTTCAAAAAATAAAACTTTTTCTTTTTCATATGGAAAAGTATGAAAACAACAACAACAACCAACTATGAATTAAAATTTCTTAATCTTTTTTCCTGAGTGGGTAACTGTTTTTCTTCCAGTATGCTACCAAAGTGTGCTAAGAAAAAAAGCTGAATTGGGGTTGAAAAATAGAAGAGGTTTTTGAAAGATTTAGGTATTCAAGAAAAAAATGGTTTACTGGCTTCATTCAATGATCAAAGTTAAACAGAACAAGATTCTTAACAGAAAGTAAGAAGACACTAGAAGCAGTGTGGAACAAGGCTGCTTATCAGAAGACATCCATTGTTTTAACTCATTCCTTCATAGCTTCTGTCTGTTCCTGTATGTTCTGCAGCAGAGTGAAGGAGATTGATTTAGACCCTCACATGTTGAATTTGAACCTATTTAGCATAAACTTTGTATTTCTTTGCTATATAGTATGCGATATATTTGCATTTTGGTAGATAATAATTTCCCGGCTGTTGCAGAGCTGGGGTACGAAGATCTTGAACATGAATTCTGCAAATGGATGGGGACACAGTAGCAGCTAGAGTGTTTCCAGATTGAAAGGTACACACAGTTTGATTAAGCTGTTCTGGTTCACCATTCTTTATGTGTGGAGTATTGTCTTAATTGCCCCAG
This sequence comes from Anseranas semipalmata, assembly GCA_013399115.1. Lineage (NCBI taxonomy): Eukaryota > Metazoa > Chordata > Aves > Anseriformes > Anseranatidae > Anseranas > Anseranas semipalmata. The sequence continues at coordinate 136,511 of VXAA01005006.1, read as the reverse complement.
GGAGTCCCAGGTAGAACTAAACTTTTAGATAAGGATGTCATGTAATCTGAAGAGACCTCAACAAATTTAAGTAAATAAATTTGATAACTATCATTAATGTGACTGCAATAAGATTTTTTTTTTCTTGGTAAAAAAAATATACTTATCGTCACAGTCAAGCATCATAAATCACAGTAATTTTATTTTGGGTAAAAGTATATTTTTGAGAGAAAAATTGAAACCTTCTATTGTAACTTTTTCTGGTATTTCTATAGAATCACATATAGTTTTCTTTGGATCAGGTAGCTAGATGTACAAGATGATACACTGGTTGCACTTGTACCTTACTTCAGAATGCACTGTTGATCTTTCTCCTGTAGTGCTAAATGCAAAAGTATTGTTTAATTATCAGTGAAGAATTACTTATCTATTTCTTGTGTTTGTTCCAGTATTTCAATGTTTATGCTCGATCTGGTACTACCCCATACTTCTAGTTTGATTGTGATTTGCATGTAACACTGTTTCCACAACCAACATTTAGAAATCTATATAGGCATACAAGTACCTGTAGAAAGCCAGTCATAGGATCAAAAGAACTGTCCGTCTGAGCAGGGGATCCGTACAGAGCTAGTGTAAAGTGCAGGCATAAGCCTCCCCAAGCAACCAGGAACTGCTACAGGGAGATATCTTTACCTACCTGTAACTGTAGTCTGCAGAGTCTAGACTTAAATAAATAAATAAGAATAATAGTAAAGTTATACCTCTAAGATAACTTTTAATTGTGACTGACTACAAAGTGTCTTTTTTTACAACCCTGAGTTATGGTCAGAGCATTCAGTCTTGAGAGACTGAGCTTCTGCCAGCCTGGAGGGAAACTTAGTCAGGAAGAAACACCTTTGGACAGGTTTAGTCTAGTTTATTCCCCGGTGGGGATATCTGCCAACATTCGAAGAAGAATTTAAAACCAACTTGTCCTCATCATTGAGCAAGAGAGCTTGAGATTCTTTTGTTTTCCTTTTTTTCCATAGGAACTTTCCTGTCTTTCTGTAAAGGAGTGCTTTGAAAAAGTCCTATGTTATAAAACTCAAAGAAAGTGGTTGGAATTTGGTGTAGAGTCCAATTTTGTCTGTATATCAGCCCGTGAGAATAGGCCCTGAGAATGACCATCTAAATGGAACATCTGAGAGACTAAGATGGGAGATGGCTGTGGAGTGCCCCCTTTTTCATCTCAGGGAGACTTATGTAGGAAATTAGAGACATTTAAGATCATTACAAGCTCCTGCATATGTAGGTGGTTCATGCAAAGAGATATTCAAGTTAATATTTGCAGGGATAGATAACTAAATATTAACAGTTTAGTTACCTCACTCCTTATATGAAGTGCTGCTAAATAATTACAAAATGCAGTTGACCTGAAACCTCAGTTTTCCTAGTTGTTCTTTTTCTTTGTATCAGAATGATTTTATTTCTTTTTCTACTCACCTTACATCCTACTTAGAAATCTATTCCCCCTGGAGAACTTCATTTTTTTTTTTTTTCTCAGTGAAAGCTCTCTGTAGCTCACTGAAAAAATAAGATTAAAAACAACTCCAGATTTACAATACGGGATATCTAGCTTTTGGACCATATTTTCATTGATTTCTGACATATATGGGTCCTACATTTGACCTTTACACCTGTGAGACAGATCAGAACCTGTCTCAGATTCTCAGCAGAGAAAAATCAAGTGGTATATTTGGAAAGATATTAAGAAAAAAAGAGTTCACTGTAATATAAATAGTATGAAGTGGTAAATAATGTAAAATGTTAAACAATTATAACAGGTACTTAATCTTTTAAACAAATCAGTCAAATTAATTAATTTACTTTCTATATAATTATTCATATGCATGGTTTAAGAACCATTTAGTAATCTTTCATGATCCTTGGTTTGTGAGTAGTGAACCTGAAACAATTCAGTACAGTTCATACTAAAGTTTTGAGGATATTATAATACAGTTGAATTGGGTACCTTTCCACTTGGCATATACTTAATGAAGAAATTACACCTTCTTGGTTTATATAGTAGGAAAATTAATGACTAAGCAATGTTTTTCTGACAAATATATATATATGTGTGTCTTTCAGAAAGAAACATAATGTTTAAATTCCATTTTTTGTTTCCAACCTTTTTTTTTTTTTTTTTGACAGAGTAGAGTAGATCTGTCTTTCAGTTCAAGATATAGGTCAACCAGTAACAGGAAATATAATTTCATATTACCCACAATATATTGCTTATTAATCAGAGTGGAAAATAGCATGTGTCAAAGAAACTAGATGGTTTGTTTTGATCATCTTGACTTCTAAACTATACAAGAATTTTGTTTATTTGAATTCAGATAGGCTGATACTAGAATGCAATTAATTAAATCAATCTAATTAAAGGCTGTTGAAAACAGTGAATGTTATCAGAAACAAAGTAAATATTACTTGATTTCTAAAGACTATTTGATTCATCATAATGACCAAAATTGTGGGCATTAAGCTACAAGGTGTTTTTCTTTGTTTTGCTTTACGTGATAAAAAGGAACAATTAATGAAGAAAATGATCTTTCAGTAGCAATTCAAGCCAGATAAAAGTCTGGGGACTCAATGACTAGCAAAATTATATTGCCTATGACTATGTAGATGTGTATATATGTATATACATATGTATATACATATGTATATTTGTGTTTTCCCTTTCCCTTTCCCTTTCCCTTTCCCTTTCCCTTTCCCTTTTCCCTTCTTCTTTCCCTTTTTCTTTTCTCTTGCAGTAAATATACTAGAATAGAAAGGTTTTAAGATTAGGTTTAATTTGTTTGCAACATTGCTTATGCTACTCTACTCCATGGAAACCGTTATGGACAATGGGCCCGTATTTTACAAAACAAAATATAAAGTACCTGGCATCAGAAATTAACAAAGTTAAGATCAAATTTTGATTATTGTATAAGCAGATTGCTGAATCTTTTGGTTTAGATTAATGGAGGAAAATAATATTGAGAAAAAAACCACACACACACACATTATGTTCAATATCTCTGTGGAAGCCATCTTTAGACAGATCAATGAACACCCTAATATTCAACACTGCAAGAATAGTATCCTGAGTGAGTCTGATTCTTTGTGCTGGTCACAACAACTGTATCTTTACATTAAATATGATATTGCTATCTCTGTCTTAAAGACAGAAAACGGAATCACAAGTAGTGATATTCAGCAGCCCAATGACCAAATCTGCCCTTTGGATTGGCTGACGAGAAGTAAGCACTACTGTAACAGGTGTTATCTTACCATTTTACAGGTGTTTTGAACCAGTGACATGATTCATGCCATAGCAGACTGGTCTTTTGAAATTTACCAGTAATTCTCATTCCTTTATTTTTACTAATATAGTATACAGATATGTGTGAATGTGTATAGGAATATATAATATTATGAGAGTGAGTCTTCAGAATAAAATGAAGAATTACCTTAGATGATACTATAAAATACAATTCAAAGAGACATTAGCTAACTATAAGGTAGATTCTCTTCTTTCTTAATGCATATGATGAAATACTGTTCCATTGAATAGGTCAGCCTCACACGGACTTCAAGGGGAAAGAATTTTACTTTTTGGTTTTAGAATTATTGCAGGCAACACTTTAGAAACTGCTTTTAGAAGAAAACATACACACACACAGACACAAAAATTCTAACAATTATTCAGCATCTGGATCTGTAACATTCATTTTAATTTCTTCTTAAAGTGCAGGTATAAAGCCTATTTTATCCATTGTGAGAGTCCTTTAAGAGTTATATGAACAATGCTATTTTCTCTTGGGCAACTATGAACAATCCTCTCAAATCCTGACTTTTTAGTTTATATCTAATTTTAGAGTCTGGATTTTTTTCTGAATTTCAATATCAAGTAAATCTTGATTTCAGTCAGCAGCATCAGGATTTTTTGATAGACATTTTATGCACAAAGAATCTTATACAGAAATGCATATTCAAGTTACTCTGTTAAATAACCGTTTAATGGTTTCAAGATTATTTCTCAAAAATAATAATAAAAACATCATCTTTGCAAGGAGCTCTTTGAGATATATATGGTCTGCAGATGATTTGGTGTTGCTACTTTCAACACAATAAAAGAAAGTTGTGTCAGTCCCCTACTATTAGCATGTACTTCCACTTCACTGATATTGCAGAAAAATATTTACAGCAGTTCATGAATGTAAATAATATGAACTAGGCTGAGAATTTATTCAGTGGCTCTAAATCCATTGAACATCAATAGTTTTTTTGCTTCCACAAGAACAAGAAATGACTTTATAAGGTGTATGCAGATGTATTCTTGAGTGCCCTAAGCAGGTAAAGGATGAATATTTTTGCTTAAAAGCAATCTCTTTATTGAGCATGCAATTACTATCAGGAAGTGGTAAAGCCTCCAATGTATTTGTAGCAGATAGAAGTAATACAGATTTCAAAATTATTCAAATATATTTGTCAAAATATGATGCCATGAAAAAAAGGTAAATCATACATGGTAAAACATGTCCTACATGAAATGGTAAAAGAATATTCACCAGAAGGGGAAAAAAAAATCAGAGAAAAGAGAATTTCTGTAGTTGTTCTGTATTTCTCCCAGTTCAGTGCTCTGAAATCACTATTGAAAGTCATTTTAGAGATACTGTCTCTTCTGTTTCGGAAAGAACATATACTGTTCATTGCTCCTACGCAAGGGTGAAAATAGTTTTATGACTGGAACAAAATTCTGCTGAAGTTTAGTAACTAATGGCTTTCCTTTCATATAAGGTAGAAGTATTTTATATGTATAGAACAAAATTTGAGTGTTTCCTTTAAAGTATGGATAAAATTATAGTGTTTTGTAAAATATTGAAATGCCAAGTGATTTACTGTATATTTAATAATCTATTGCATTCATGTCAACAGTTTTATTAGCTATCCTCACAGTCCAAAATATCTTGAAGAATATAGAATCCTCAAAAACATCAAAAAATATTTTCTATTGAAATCAGACTAAGAATATGACCTTGCTTTGGATTCCTTCTGTTGTTAATGAGTAGCACGGACACTTGGTAAAGGCCATTGTACTTTACAGGACAAAGGGGACTATTTCAGTGCACAGATAGCGAGTGTCCTTGGAGAATGAGATGAACGATCATGTTTCTGCAATTTAATAGCTGAAATAATGTTAATACCAGTTAAACATCTGTTCACTTTAGAAATCTGGCAATTTACAACACAGCAACATTCAGCACCTAATCCTACTTCCATATACTTGCTGACAGAGGACTGAGTACTTGCATTTTCAGATTTTGAGGCCAACATCTGCTGTGGATGTTGGAAACTTAGCTGGCTTTTTAATGCTATCCAATTTCTGTTATGCTGAACCTTACAGGTAGCTGAAATGACATATCTGAAGCAGTGTGAGCAGTACTTCATCACACGTACAGGCCTGACAGTGCAATGCTTCTGGGACTCCACGGGAAAGCATTCTCTTCCAGTTCCACACCCCTCACCAGTCAGGAACATTTTTCTGTTTGAAGTAGGGGGTTTACACGTGTTTTTGGAAAGGACATTACTTTTGGTTGAAACACAGTAACAGCTGGAGAATCCATCATTTCCCTTTGTCCTTTGGGTTCTTTGGGGATGACACTTAGAGTGTTGTAGATTCACTGGAGTGAGTCTTCACATAATATCACTGTGGATGATTCTTCACACAATTCATGTGACTGTGCTGCACTGATTTTCTAGTTCTGGGTCAGCCTGTCCGTCAGTGATGCAACCAGGTCTGCATCTTTTGCCTCTGCTATTAATTATTCTCACTGTTAAAATGTTCTCATTGTTACAAATTTAAATGTGTCCAACTGCAGCTTCTAGCATTTTTCTTAGATTGTTTTCCTGTGTTAGAGAGTGCATTTCTCCCCATACACTCTAATCAAGATACCTCAAATATTTTTTGAACTTTGGTGAGTTCCTTCAGAATCTATTATAAAAACAACAACAAAAGTCACTTTAATGGAAGAGAGAAAACCTTCCTAATACTTAGTCAGTATGTGTGTATACCAATATGTCTCTATGCACATTAGGGCAGACAGAAATCACTATCAGCCTCAGAAATGTAGCTGCTTCTGGATCCAACAAAAAAGAAAAGTTGATAGCTTCTTGGAATAATCAGAATGATAAATGAAGAACATACTGAATTTCCCTGTAGCTAACAAAGCCAAATACAAAAAAAAAGTGATGTATGTCATCCACCTTTACTGTTTTCAGACATACAGACAATACCCCTAACCTAGCTTTGATGAAAGCGGAATGTAAGTGCTATAGACCAGGAAAAAACAGTTTTTCTTCTTTTCTAGTCTGCAGCTAGAAAAGTAATATCAGAGACAACAGGGCAATTTCTCTGCATTATCTGTATTGTCTGTCATGCACTGTGCAACTAAGGACTACGTTTTTCAAGAGGCATGTTCCATTTAAAACATGCACGGTATTCTTGTTACTGTCTAATTACTTGGAGTAAAGGTTATCCAATTAGATCAAAGTTTGCAGAGATTAGAAAAATGTTCATTGCTTCATTTTAAGATGAAAATAGAATTATGTTCCACAATCAAATGACAGAAGTTTGTGAAGTTTGTGGTACATAATAGTATATTTTCCTTAGATTACAGATTTTATGTGTTGTATGTCCAATTTCTCCTGTACATTTTTCAGTAGCAACGTAAGAGGTGAATTTTCATTTCATGAGTGATGTTCTCATATCAGACTATGTAAATAAGTCTAATTTTTTCTTGATTTCCATACACCAAAAATCACTATATTTTGACTGGCTCCCATGCTCAACACTTTTCAAATTTAAGTTACCTTAAAGGAGGCTGTAGCAAGGTGGGGATTGGTCTCTTCTCCCAAGTTCCAGGTGATAGGACGAGAGGAAATGGCCTCAAGTTGTGTGAGGGGAGGTTTAGGTTAGATATTAGGAAAAATTTCTTCACTGAAAGGGTTGTGAGTCATTGGAACAGGCTGCCCAGGGAAGTGGTTGAGTCACCATCCCTAGAGGTCTTCAAAAAATGTGTAGATGTAGAGCTTAGTGACATGGTTTAGTGGAGGACTTGGTAGTGTTAGGTTATAGGTTGGACTGGATGATCTTGGAGGTCTTTTCCAACCTAAACGGTTCTGTGACTCTGTGATTCTATGAAACTGTTTGCTGAAACAAACTCTATAGAGAAGAGAGAAGAGGTCTACCAAATTCAAAAGAAAAAGTGGGAGGGAATTTTCTTTTGAACATCATTACTTCTATCCCTTCTATCAGTCATGCTCTACAAGTCTTCTATTATTAGTTCTGCTGTAGTAGCAAGAGTGTTAACTGATATTAGATCTCCAAAGCAAAGAAACCTTCCAGAAGCAGCATAAATTATTTGAAAGAAAACAGTCTCAAGCAAAAAGCAGAAGGAGAAATGGAAAAATAAGATAGTATCTAGCTTTTACTTTTAAACATTTAAATTTAGGGAGAATGAAAACTAAATCCGGCTAGGATTTAAAATTTGAAAACTGTAAATCAAAGTGCTTAACCTTTGGTCACTCAGATTTCAGATAGAGTGGCTGGGTAAATTGTTCAGAGTGGGTTCAATGCTACCCAGTAAATTAGGTACAGATCCAACTTTAGTCACCCAGTCAGCATCTACAAACACTTTTCCCAATACCTAGGCAAAGCTCACTCTTCTCTTTTCTAACACAAAAATGACTTCTAAAGAATTGCAGCCTCTTTTATATAATTCCTTAATCACTTGAGCAATCACGCAGGAGATGAGAAATCTGTATTGACTGTCTGTTCCTGATGCAGGAGATTCCAGTCTGCACCTCTTGTATCCCTGGAGATCCACTCTAGCTTCTCAAACTGTGTCAACATGCAATGCAAAAAAGGGAGGTGTGCTGTAGCTTGGGATTGACACAGTCAGTTGGGAGTCCAGAAGTATTATCCTTTTTCCAAAATGTATTTTACCTTGTGGAAGTGTACAATACTATGCTGTTAGACTAGTGAAAGAAATAGTATCCTGGTTGTCTCTTCCCTTGGCAATTATGTTCACAAGAATAAGTGGCTCCCACAGTTTTGTAGGAAACTCAACCATATGAATGCATCTCCAAAACACTGTAATGGAGCAGATCTTTCAGGAGCAGAGGAATACCTCATTCCCAAGACTCAATAACACTTAAATAGGACAACTGGCATTGAGTTACTAGAACTGAGGTGTTCATAGTAGTGTGGGTCTCAAAAACTAGGGAATTTTAAATCTAACCAGAGAGATCCAGCAAATGTAGGTGTTTTGTGAAGGCAGATGTTAAGCCAAGGGTAGAGGACAGGCATTACTGAAAGTGTGTGTTTTGGTGTCCTGAAAGTACTTTCGTGTGCCAAATCATTTTGTTGAATCTCGCTCTGACTTGGCGCAAAATTTCATAGGAAAGCTGATGAAGAATTGTGAATTAAATTTGGAGTGTTCACGTCCCTTTCTAGTATTTCACTCCTGGGAACACTGTGGCTTAGGAGAAGTCAGAGAGTGGAAATGGCAGAAGAGGGGAAAAGAAATGAAGACACTAGTTAGAACAAGAGTTGGAAGTCAATAAATTAAATGCAAGTAATCTCTGAGCTTTTAATGCAACAATTCACCCTTCAGAGCTTAGCTGCACTTTTATGCAACAACTTGTCAGGTCATAACATATACTGTATAACATAAATAAAAGAAAATACTTAGTGAAAATATTTAATGTTTTAACTATAAATAATATCCCAATATAGGAGAATAAACAACTCATTCTGCTCTTAAGGTTCTTTCTGAACACAGAAAATTTAGCCAACTAGATGCCTAAACTCTGAACTGTTATTTAAAATGTTCAGATGTCTAAACTTTACAATGACAGAAACTCTCTAGAGCAGTTCTGAAGAGATCAATGGGTCAAATGAGCTTTTATTTCTGTCCCAAATAATTTCAAATTCAAAGGGAATCATATTTAGAACACCATGATTTATGTATTACAAAGACACAGAATTGGTCAGATTACAATCACCTACACAGAGTTTTAAGAATAAAAGAAAAAAATGTGTTCTATCAACATTAGAGTCTAAGATTGGCAAAGAGTTTTCAAATATATAGTGACAAAAGCAATATGGTCAAGATGACTGTAAATAATGTTCCTATGAAGACAACTCAGTTGCTTGGTTAGCCATATCTTAACAGAATAAATTTATCTGGGTCATACTAACTTTGTATCATAAATGAGGAAGTTATGTAATGTGAGTGTAGGCCAGCTGTAGCCAGCAGATCAAATGTGACCCATGAGCCATTTCCATTCATCCAGCTGCTTATTCTGTAGGACACAGAGTAGGATTGTTCAAGCAAGGAGCAGACCAGACAACTAATCTTGTACTTGTTAGGAGCACAGATCAGAAAATCTGTTACCTGTGCTGCAGCTGGAAGATAAAAACATTGAGACCTATGAGACAGTAACTGTCTTGCTCCTACAGGGGAGGTCCTCCAGTAATTGCTGCTGGGTAATGACAGGCAGCCCAAAGTTCAGTTCCAAAATCTGCTTCATGACTCTTCAATTCCTAAGGTTGTATTCTACTGTAATGAGGAATCTATGTTTTATAAGCAAAATAGGGAAAACCATCTCTGCAGAGCATATAGTTTTTCTTCACTAAAGGATGGGCCATGAGATCCCACCTCTGCTGAGGGAGAATGCTAATCTGTTAACAGTAAAATATTCAGAACTTCCAAACCACCTAGGACTCTTCTCTATATATATTAATTTATCCACTATGATGACTTTTTTATTGTTCTAGGAATAATAGTTTTTTAGGTAATTGTGCAATACTTAGCAGAATAGATTTAGAATATAAGCAGAGGTGCTAGGTTAATAGACATTTTCTATAACATTGGTAAATGTCACTGACTAAACTTTCAGATCTGGGCAGTGAGGTTTTAAGAATTCTCACCACACAAATGTTTAATTGAAAAATCCCCTTCTGAAGGAAATTGTTTTACATATCCACTGCAAACTTTATGAAACAGAACTCTTGTATGAACTGGCACATTTCTCAAGCAAATAAACAAAAAGACATACATACATGATGGATGACTGTAGCTTTTTGTTATGCTCAGGTTCCACAAATACTCTTGGCTCCTGTTCCCAGCTTCCTATTTCCGTATTATGGCAGGAATAAAATGCACAGCTGTCTCATATTCATCCTGTTCACTGGAGAGGAATCTTGGGTACCCAGAAGACAGACTAGATCAAGAATCACAGAATCACAGAATCACAGAATCCTTTAGGTTGGAAGAGACCTCCAAGATCACCTAGTCCAACCTATGACCTAACACTAACAAGCCCTCCACTAGACCATGTCTCCAAGCTCTGCATCCAAACGTCTTTTAAATACATCCAGGGATGGTGACTTGACCACTTCCCTGGGCAGCCTGTTCCAATGTCTAACAACCATTTCAGTACAGAATTTCTTCCTAATATTTTCCTAATATAAAGAAGATCCTACGTACCTGAGTACAAATCTACTATGTAACTATATGACTTAAAACTAGACCAAGAGAGACTTCAGGTTTAGTTGATATGAGAAATGATTTAAATTCACAGTTGTAACCAACTGCTGGTTCTGAAGCAGTAAAAGTTTTTAGACAGGGAGATTACTGTTTTTAAGAGGTCAAAGGAGAATATTCTAGGTGTTCTGAACAATTTGTAGGGTCACTGGTCAGTGACCCAGTGCTGCTGTAAGATCCCAAATCCAAATCAATTATGATCAACAGTAAGTAAAGTGAAAGGTAGATTGCTGTCAGTTTTAGCCTTCACATTTTCAGCTTTGTGAAAGTTAACATCTAAATTATACTCTTTGAAACCTGTTATCAGTGGGATGAGCCTAAAATTGGAAAGCGATAATTCATTTCCAATTGTTTTATTCTTTTTCCAAATTACTTTTTCTTTGGCAGAGCTGCTAAGCATGCTCTGCAAACTGGACATGTGTGTCCAATAGGATATAATGAAAGTGCAAATACTACATGGAGTCGTTAGTAGATGTTAATGTTAATTGGCTCTACAATGAATTGATTATGATCTACCGTGTATACTGCAGTAATAGGTCTAGGTGGATGATAGTTAAAATTCAGTGAGGTAAGCAAACTGAAACTTTATAGCCCTGGCACGCTGAATTTCTATAAAGTTTCAAATGGAGAATGTAACCCTATTAGCAAATCTGGAGGTCATTCCTTGATTTTCTCTTACGATCTAAGAGGTGTATTCCATTTCTACCTAGACAATGGTGAAAACATTGAGCATCATGAAAGAATGGATTCTGAGTGAAAGGAAGAATTGGTATTGGTTTGTTAAGGGAGTTGTATGTGCTGACAGTTGAAAAATGTAACCTCAAGTATCAAAAATAAGCCATAATTAGAAAGAAGTGAAACAGGCAGTGCAAATGCTTCCCCCCCCCTCCCCACCCCCTGGCCCCGAATCAATAAGGGATGCACATTTCTTTGTTTTAGCAAGTTGGATTTTCTAGCTGTGCTCTTGGATGCAGATACAACAGCTATAAACAATGAAAATGATCAGTCAATAAGTCCATTTGTTTGTGACACAAACTAGAAAAAAAAATCAATAGAGTAG
>VXAA01005006.1:83980-119673 GCA_013399115.1 Anseranas semipalmata | reverse complement strand
TTTTTTTTTTTTTTTATCAAATGGACTTGAATCTTTGACTGTTACCTTGAGTAAGAAATCAAGAGTCTAACTTGAGCTTAAGAAAAACACAGTGGAATAGGATTTGGGTTGCTGAATGATTAGCCAGCATGAAAAAAAAAAATGATCCAAGATGAAATTTCATACAGCTGAAGATAAAGTGCTTCATTAATTCATTTTTAATCTCTTTTTTCTCTACCATGTTCCCAACTAAACCATATTCTCCTTGTAAGTGAAAAATATCCTGAAACATTTTCCAGTGGGATAGCATAACAAGAATTTTCTCCTCAAGAAGTATTTGCTTTCTGAAGCAAACATGGGTTTGCTTTCTGAAGTTAAAAATAAGTCCCTTGAAAACACAGCACTACAAATGTCTCTGTATATGCTAAGCTATAGAGTTTATGAAGTATAACAGTCATCATGATAAACTTTTGCATAATGTCTTATGATCATTTGTATTTTGGGTTGTAGGTGGTAGCAAATACTCGTATCCCTGTAAGAAAATCTAAATTCAAAAATTTAATTGTTTTGGGAAAATGATGGATAAGTAGAAAATGATTAATCATCCATCTCCATTGAAGAGTAGCTAAAGAGCATAAGTGATCATAGAATTATAGAATCATAGTATCATAGAATCACAGAGTCATAGAATGGTTTGGGTTGGAAGGGATCTTAAAGACCATCTAGTTCCAACCCCCCTGCCATGGGCAGGGACACCTTCCACTAGAGCTGGTTGCTCAAAGCCATAATGATGTTTAGTGAAGACTGGGCTGTCCATCACCACAGTGCTTAATGCTTTAGTGATAGTTTCTACAACATTATAAAAGGAATCTGGAGGCATATGAAAGCCATAAGACCCTTGATTTGTACTATCTCATCGAAAAATTTTGTTGTTGTTTTATTGTTTTTGTTTGTTTGTTTGTTTTTGCTAATATATCTTATGTCATATAATTGTTTTGTATGAATCATGTTGTCTCTGGAGAGCAAAAATACCTAGGAAGTATACTGTAATTACTAATCCCTACATTAATTTCACCCAACTTTAGTCACCCAAATGTTAAGTGTCCAAGTTCTCTTAACAGATAGTGTGAGAGACAGATACTTCAAAAGGCTGATAAACCTTACTTTTGGAGTTAAAGGAATGATCTGTTCACCCTATGTGCTCTGTTGTCTTTTTGACCACGAAGGACATGGTGACAATTTTGATGCCACCAGACATCATTTAATGTTTGAATGTATCTTTTATGTACCTAAACCTTAACCACAGCCACCTAAAAAAAATATACTGTCTAAAGCTGGTGTTCCTCAGAAAGCTGATCCCTTCCAATGTGGAGTAAAAACAGGTCAGATGTCAAGGAAATTGGGTTCTGAGTACATCTATAACTGCAAATGTCATCCAGCAGTTCAGTCTGCCCAATTAGTGGCTGACATTGGGGTTGAGATTTAAATGAGAAAGCTGATCTCCAGTGGGGAACTATAAAGTGTATAATTAGAGTAGTGTAGGATATGGACTTGGGAATGAATATAATAGAATAGAATAGTTCAGTTGGAAGGGACCTTCAAAGATCATTCAGTCCATCTGCCTGACCTTTCCAGGGCTAATCAAAAGTTACAGCATATTATTGAGGGCATTGTCCAACATCTCTTGAACACTGACAGGCATGAGGCATCAACAACCGATCTAGAAAACCTGTTCCGGTGTTGGACCACCCTCACAGTAAAGAATTTTTTCCTAATTTCCAGTCTGGTGGAAATTGTCATTGGTTACCAGGGAGAAGAGACTGGCACTTCCCTCTCTGCTTTTCATCCTTTAGGAAGTTGTAGGGAGCAATGAGGTTGCCTCTTAACCTTCTGTTCTCCAGACTAGACAACCCAGATGTCCTCAGCCTCTCCTCATAGGACATGCCTTTGAGCTCTTTTACCAGCTTTCTTGCCCTCCTCTGGATGCTTTCAAGTATTTTGACATCCTTTTTAGATTGTGGAGTCCAGAACTGCATGCAATATTCAAGGTGAGGCCTCACCAATGCTAAATATAGCATGAGAATCACCTCTTTTGACCAGTTGGCTCTGCCGTGTTTAATGCATCCCAAGATGTGGTTTGCCCTCTTGGCTGTCAGGGCACACTGCTGACTCGTGTTGAGGCTACTGTTGACCAGCACCCCCTAATCCCTTTTGGTTGAGCTGCTTTCTAGCCACTCCTCTCACAGTCTGTAGCTGTGTCCAGCATTACTCTGTCCCAGGAAAAGTGAAGAAGGAGGGCCAAAGGGGATGGCAGTGCCAGCTAAAAATGGGCCAGCAGTGGCTGTGGGCTTGAACCCATGCCAGGACTGAGGGTAAGAGTGCTCACAGGTGACTGAAGGAATTGCTGGGCTACAGCTGGCCCCCAAGATAAAGGGGAATATAGTTAATCTAATAAGTTCTGTGAGATCCAAGATATGAGTTTGTACTTTTCATTACTGAGTAATGGTCAGGCCAGACCCAGAATATTGTGGCCAGTTTTTGGCTCCCCAGTAAGAGAGACACATGGACATACTGGGGAGAGTTCAGCAAAGGGCCAAGAGGATAATGAAAAGACCGGAACATCTCTTGTATAAGGAGAGGCTAAGAGCTGGGACTGATTAGCCTGGAGAAGAGAAGGCTCAGGGGGGATCTCATCAATGTGTATAAATACCTGAAGGGAGGGAGCAAAGAAAATGGAGCCAGGCTCTTTTCAGTGGTGCCCAGTGCTGGGACAAGAGGCAATGAGCACAAGCTGGAACACAAGAAGTTCTGTCTAAATATCAGGAAGCACTTTTTTACTGTGTGTGTGATGGAGCACTGGCACAGGTTGCCCGGAGAGGTTGTGAAGTCTCCCTCTTTGGAGATCTTCAAAAGCCACCTGGACACCTTGCAATTTCCAAGTGCACAAGAGCAAGGTCCTGCACCTCGGTCAGGGCAATCCCAAGCACAAATACAGGCTGGGTGGAGAATGGATTGAGAACAGCTCTGAGGAGAAGGACTTGGGGGTGTTGCTCGATGAGAAGGTCAACATGAGTTGGCAATGTATGCTTTCAGCCCAGAAAGCCAACCATATCCTGGGCTGCATCAAAAGAAGCATGATCCCGTGGTTGAGGGAGGTGACTCTTCCCCTCTACTCTGCTCTTGTAAGACCCCACCTGGAGCGCTGCATTCAGCTCTGGATCCCCCAGTACAAAAAGGACATAGATGTATTTGAGTCCAGAGGAGGGCCATGAGGATGATCAAAGGGCTGGAGCACCTCTCCTGTGAAGAGAGGCTGAGGGAGTTGGGGTTGTTCAGCCTGGAGAAGAGAAGGCTCTGGCGAGATCTTATAGCAGCCTTCTGGTACCTAAAGGGGGCCTACAGGAAAGCAGGAGAGGGACTCTTTTTCAGGGAGTGTAGTGATAGGACAAGGAGTAATGGTTTTAAGCTAAAAGAGGGTAGATTTAAATTAGATATTCGGAAGAAATTCTTCACTATGAGGGTGGTGAGGCACTGGCACAGGTTGCCCAGAGAAGCTGTGGATGTCACATGCCTGGCAGTGTTTAAGGCCAGGTTCGATGGGGCTTTGAGCAACCTTGTATAGTGGGAGGTGTCCCTGCCCATGGCGGGGGGGTTGGAACTAGATGATCTTTAAGGTCCTGAAGGGAGGGTGTCAAGAAGATGGGGACAGGCTCTATTCAGTGGTGCCCAGCAACAGGACAAGAGGCAATGGGCACAAACTGAAACACAGGAAGTTCCAGCTGAGTATGAGAAAACACTTCTTTCCTGTGAGGGTGACAGAGCACTGGAACAGGTTGTCCAGAGAGGCTGTGGAGTCTCCTTCTTTGGAGATAATCAAGACCGTCCTGGCTGCGATCCTGTGCAACATGCTCTAGGTGACCCTGCTTGGCAGGGGGGTTGGACTAGATGATCTCCAGAGGTCCCTTCCAACCTCAACCATTCTGTGATTCTGTGTCCCTTCCAACCCAAACCATTCTATGATTCTATGACATGGTCCTGGACAACCTGCTGTAGGTGTCCCTGCTTGAGCAGGGGTGTTAGACCAGATGACCCCCCTAGATCCCTTCCAACTTCAGCTGTTCTGTGATTCTGTGATTGATTTTATGAAGAAAACAGTGTTATAATAACTGAGTAAGATGACAACAGCAAATGAGATGGTAACAGCCTTAGACTTATGACTGTGAAATTGCCTAGGAAAAAGGTTAAGATTGGTAAGATTTAGATTGTAATTTGGTGTCTGAATTTTCTGCCTAGGTGACATATCTGAGTGACACTACTACAGTGATTGAGAATAGGTCAGAAAATTTAAAAATATGAGATTAACAGTCCTGTTTTAGTATGACCTCATGGCTATATGTCAGAAAGTGGTATCAAATGTTTTCTTTAATTATTTTAAAGCTTCAGTGAGAACACCATCTGATTTGAAAGCCAGAGACTGTGTTGACTACAGAATGACCGTAAGTTTCCCGAACATGCAGATCACAGCTATTTCCTCTTTCCAGTTTCAAGCTGATCCTGACTGGAAAAGTCTAATATAATTCAGATATGAGCCAAACTTGGGTTGAAATATTGGTGGGTTTTTCCTTTATGGTTTTGCCTTAAAATACAAGGATAAAAGAAACATCTCTATATTAAGCAATCCTTTTGATGTTGATTTCCATCCATTCAGGGAGTTGAATCTTTAAAATAATTCTAGCATGTCATAAATGATTGTCTACAATTTAAGTTGAAAAATGATGGTGAAGAAATTTCATCCTCTACTTCTAAAAAGTAAGGAAATATTTATTTATAGGAAAAATACTTCTGTTGGAACATCAGGTATGATTCAACCTTACTGAAAATATGTAATGGCCTTAATCCATCAATATAATAAAAGCTGTACAACAATTTACAGACTGATAATGGATCTCTGATGGTCAGCTTAAGCTCTCATTCCTGACTTTAGCATTTAGTATAAGCCGGTGAAGTCAGTATTAGTAAATGGATGTTTTTAACAATTTTAAATTACATGTTTTAACCTTAATAATGAAACAGTTTAATGCAACAGTGATGCTAAGAGGACAAAATAATGACTAATAACGTGACTATTATCATACCAATTATCTTGAAAATCCAGACCATTGGTATTTTAGACAACCTATTTTTTTACTTGATTCACTGAATAATTTGAGAGAATATTGTGTATTGGCAGTAGATTAAAGAAAAGTTATTTGGTGGCAACCCAAGCTAACCTCTTGCTGATAAGTTTTTCTGACCTCTAAGACATTTATACCAGGTCTAAAACCAACAGCATGTGAAGTAGAATGTATTTTCAACTTAGCTAGCATCACAGCCAATTTTTGTCTTCTTTTGCTAAAAATGTTCTAAATGTTCTGTATGTACAACTGCATTAACACTTGCTGAAGTTATTAGGTGCAATATGAAAGGTAAGATTCCTCATGCATGTCTTATGTATGAGTAAATAAAAATGACTTTGAAAATATGGAGAAAAGGTTTTATGATTATAAATATTTTCTATAGAAACAGGATAAACCCAAATATAAAAATATATGTGGACAAAAATGTGCTTGAAGAGGCTTTGAAGGCCTTTCATGGCAGCTATGATGACCTTGCACTACTGTTGTCATCTTTGAATCCCTCATATAAATAAAAAGAAACAGAGAGACAGACAGATTTGTTTTGGAACTACTCTGACCACAAACTCGTGCATATTGGCAGTATGTTTTTAGCGGTAGTGCTTTTAGAACTAGAAAATCTTATCTTCTGACAGGAATCTCTGATTTTTATTTTATTATTTCTATTCTTCTGTGCTAATACACAGTGTATAAATGATATTTTTAAGCTAAAATTTACTAAGAGCTAAAATGACATCAATGCGGACAGTGCAGACATTTCCTTTGAGGCTGCTATAAATTACATCTGAAACATCTTCTTCTTCTCCGGGACAGTAAGTGGGCAATATTTGTCTTTGACATTCACCATTGAATATGGTTTGGTTAGTCCAGAACACTAGGATAACGTTGTTTACGTAAGGTAGCTAGCAAACACAACCCAGAGGAATTAGTTTTGAAACGTTGTCGGAGAGTACTTTGGAAACACACATTTTTATAAAGCCAGTGACTGAGGCATAAGAAGGCTACAGAATGGATATAAATTTCTCAAACTTACAACAGCTAGGCTGCAAGTTTTTGCAGCTTCTGCTACTTAAAAGATCTTTGGTGTGAAGGGTGGAAAGTGGACGTTTTCTGTCAGTAAGAAACCAGACCCATAGTGGGAAATTACCCAAGTACTACCAACATTGACAATCTTAGTTAACGCTAATGAAAAGCGTTGTTTGGCATTTTTCATTGTAATCAATCTTTAGTATATAATGAATAAAATTGTTTCTGAGAGGTTTGAAGCTGACCTGATTAGCTTTACCAGTCTTGTGTGATAAACTCTTTTCAGCAGCAAATCTACTGATGTATACTTTGTGCAAAAAGCTATCCTGTTTCTGTACAACTTGAAACCAAGACTGTTAGGATGCTAGACATTTAAAAGTGTTGTATAGGCACTGTTGTATAGAGAAGTGAGCAATGTTCTAATGTGTACTGTTAATATAATGCTTCAAACTCACTATAGCGTCAGTATGAATATGTAGAAGAAAAAGCCTAATAATGCTGGAGTGCATTGGATTTGGCTAACATTTACAGATCTGCTTGATAGCTCACGAGCAAAAAGTTCTGTGTGAGGACTTTTACATTTATGGTTCTTTATAGATGAGTCATATCCATCTGACTTTTCAATGTTGCCACGACAGCATTTCTGTTCCCACAATCCTCTTCCTCATTCATTATTGACTGTCTAATTTCTGCAGCAATAAGTAGGCAAAGATGAGAATGACTGTAAAAAAGCAACCTTATTTGCTATACAACTTTGAATAATTGCCAGAACAGTATGTCTCTTGGGTGCAAAAAGAGGTATAGTTCTGTGACTCCATTGCACTTATTTCTAATCCAGATCTCGTGGCTGGAAAAAATATATATATTTTATTTGTTTCAAGAAAAAGTTCTCTATTGTTCCTGAAACCACAGGGAAAAACTTCACTCTGAGAGAAGGTTGAATCTATAACCTGGTAGAAGGTAAAGTCAGTGCAGGTGCATATAGAAACTTAGGAAAACTAAACCAAAAATATTTATTGTATATATCTGAAATAAGATTTTTTAAGTGCTCAGAACAGTTTCTAAGTAGCAGGTCTCGCATATACCAGGGAATCCCAGAATGAACATTCGTGTTGCTGCCCCATCAGTTACTGCACGGCTACAAATCTTTATAATTACTTCTATTAAATGTGCTCTGTAATTGCTTACTAGACTTGCTGCAGCTGTCAGCAAGGGAGCAGTAAGATAGAATACATCTACTAGACTGAAGACACAAATCACCATTTGATCTGTAAATATACTGGTCACATAAAATCAAGAAAAGCTTTTTAGCCATAATAGAACCATAGAACTACCTGAGAGAGAGAGAGAGATTTTGAATTAGAAATATCACGTACAGAGTAACTATGTTTAGCAAGGCATTAAAAACAAGCACTGATACTGCTAAATGCATAAATCAGCTGGCTTGCAGATATTTTCATTCTATCTGAGTAAGATTTGTAAGACTGAACACAGTATACAATATAGGTTATTCTAATCATAAAGGTACAAACATTGTACACAAACCGTGGAATATCTGTCTTTTTTTTTTTTTTAAAGTCATACAATTTGCAAGTATTGGCTTGGACAGCAGGTTATATCATACAAAGTGCCTGCTTTGGGAAAACAAACAAAGAAATACAACAGGGAAAACAAACAAACCAAAAACAAAATACAACAACAAAAACATTGTCAAGCAAACAAACAATAACAAAAAACCCAACTGTACAAAATAATAAGAATGTCTACTATGTCATGGGAAATGATATAGCTAAAATAATAGAAAAGGACACCAGCTGAGGTAAATTATGACTATCATGCCCACTGACATAGATATGATATTGCTGTGAAAAAAGATCAGTATTTTCAGTAAAAACAAAGCATATTATTGCCACTGTGCATCCACAGAATTGTGTGGCAACAGTTCATTCACATAAAGCTATTTCTATATGTGAGGGTAATTATATTTACATAAAAAAGAGATGTGTCAAAATTCTACTGAGTCTTTTTCACTAGACGAAATAAAAGTCAATATTTGGTATACTCTAATCCAGATGTTTAGATGAAATAAAGATATCATTCATGTGTTCTTTTTCTTCCATTTTAAGGGTCTGACAATTCTCCTTCTCTCTCTCTCTCTCTCTCTCTCTCTTATTTAAAGAGAGTACACGTTTCATAGAATTCAGATTTGGATTAGTCAGGATGATGGCTTTCAGAGTAATAATTCAGGATTTAAGATCATCTCACCATTTTAGATATATTTGTAAACATAGTTCTATTTTACAACTTTTATGACTTGAAAATACGTATTACCCCATAAAAATGAGAAAAGGCAGGTCGTTTTTCTTATTGATTTCTCATTTAAAATTCGTCCATTTGTACATTCTACATTTTACATATCTACATATTCTACCCTTGTTACCTTTACAGCATTCTGGTTCTAGACATGTGCAACATCTAACAATTCAAAAATGAGACAAGAAAGAAAAATTCACTACAGGAGAGGCATGTAGCTTCAACCAAAATGTTTTAGATTTGCATTTATGCTTTTTCTAAATATTCAATTTAAGATTATCTTCTCTTTCTATTGCAACATACACATTTTTAGGGATTTTCAGGATTATTTTACTCACCTGTGTTCAAAAAATTCATTAAATTGAAGCTTCTGCAACAGACTTAAGACTTAGCAGACTTGCATCCCAAATTCCATTTTTCACTTGATTGATATGGAATTCTTAAATATAGTGACTCACAGTTCTCCCACCCTTCTCTCTATATTTTGCTGTTTCTATCTGCTTGCATAAGAGCTTTTTTCTCTGCTATCCAAATTGTTTATTTTCTTACTGCATTGGGAATATTTCCAGATCATCCACATTTATTACATGATTGGCCACTTGCCATACCATGCATTTGGCAGAACATTGAAGAGACTGACTTAGTATTCCAAACTGGAGCTGTTTATATCCATTGGACATTCTTTAGGGTACAAAACATCTTAATTTGACTCAGGGGATGAATTTAGTCAACTTCTCACTTAATGGTTGTCTTGATATTCTTTAATACATTTGTTTATTACAAGATTTTTTTGAATATATATGATATTTTTATGGAGTGATACAACCTGTTTTAAGTGATCTCCATGTCAAAGAGCTCATTATGTCAACTAGTGCTGAAATCAATGAAATCAACAAGCATGCTGAGATAGCTGTCATTCCTCTAATTTGTTTTCTATCAGTAAGGCCGCTGTCTTCCAATACAAAACTAGAATTCTGAAGCAGCAAAGCAGACAGTCCAAACTAAAGTGTCTTTTTTATTATGGACAACCTATAGACACAATGCACAAGATAGTTAAGAGCTGAATTTGTGGTGCTTGAACTGTTGTATTTCCCTCTGACACATCCATGCACGTATGCACACACATACACACAGACGTACACAAACATTTACATTCATTTATGTGTATAAAAAATAATTCAGATTATTCTCTCCTTTGCAAATCACGATCATTTCAGAACTTGATGCCAATTAAACTTGTTTTATTCTTGTCTCCTGATGCGTTTCAACTGCTGCTGAATGCATTTCACAGATTATAATTTTGGTACCATTAAATAAAATGACAGAGCTCTTTGCAAACTATCTGTGGCCTACACTGTCATCTTTACTGCAGTGCCAGTCTGCTCAAACTAAGGTTATATAATTTCCTGTCTACTCTAAGCCCAAGGACCTATCAGCAGAGTTTCTCCTTCCAATGGAGAATGTATGTATTTCTTATTTCCAATGTATTTCTTACCAATTTTTCAAGGTAAGTCCAGCTGATATTCTCAAAGTTATATGAAGCAATTGGGAGTTTACTAAATTGTTTCTATGTTTCTTAACTGTGAAGTATTGTAATATTTGACCAAGTTGTTGATTGCTCAACTTTTCTTTTGGAAAAGTCTTGATTCTTTCACAATATCGACCTCCAGCTAAAATACATCTGAAAATAGTTAAGCATCCTTACAAACATTTAGGTAGGTTTAGGCTGCTTACTTATGAGTTTAAAGTCCGGTCAATTATGGGAACAAACTTTACTAAGTTTGGGTCATCTAAAGCCTTTCATAAAAGTTTAATACATATTTTTCTGCATGATTTCTGTTAGTTCTCTGTTACCGCCCTCTGTGTGAGGCTATGTTTGGCTAAAATATATTAATAAACATTTATTATCAGGGACTAAAACAATTATTATTATTGTTTTTAGCTTTCCAAAGAAATACATTTCTTGGAAAAAGAAGCGTGTATGAAGTTTTTATTCTGTACATAATTCAAAATTAGCAGTAAAATAATGATGCAATTTCAGTCTGACTTAATACATGTCTAAGTGTGCCCCAAAATAAGAATATGATCTGAATGTGGGGTTCTACACATACTATTTGCATCACAATAAGAAAAGTAATTGATTGTTGTATTCTCCTTCGTCTTTTACCAGGAGAACTCATGATCTAATGAGCTATCTTGATTTATATGGTCTATTTCTTATGTATATTCAACAGAAAAAATTAAACAGTGCTGATATTCCACAATGTAGTTCAGGATCTGTTATGTTCTGTGCTATGCAAACTGAAGAAAAGGTAGTTTCATTCCTAAATTTATAAAGTGAAACAAGAAGGAGAAAAGCAGAAAAAGGGTTCTTTTTTTTTTTTTTTTTTTTTTTTTTTTATTTAAAAAAAAAATTTCCTTTTTTTTTTTTAATCTGTATTCAGTTATTTTTTCCAAAACTAACAGTGAGATTAACCCTCTCTTATCTGATAATATGGATGTCTCACATGTTGGCAAAAATTTCTATTTTTTGTTTATTTGTTTAAGCTATAACATTTTAGAAAGATTTTTTTTTATTATTCTTGTAAAGTTTTTTTGTTCTATAAATATACTCAGTATGCTTCTATCTTTTCTTTATTCTAGATCCAGGTTCTCCATTCATTTCAGAATTTTATATCCATACTCTGAAGGATTCAGCTTACTTTTTATGATATCTATCTGCATATGTAAACATCAGGACTGCATCTGAATATATGTAGATTTATTTTATTTCTCAGAATAGACTTAAATTAAAGCCTACTGCATGGGGGAATCAATTCTGACTGAAGATCAATTAATAGTTTTCCTTCTTTCACCCACATCTATGCCAGAGGTGACATTTAGTATATCCTTTGCATATACAGCTGAGAAAAATACAAAATAAAGTGATTAAAAGTAAATTAAGTAAACAGTCCACTCTAGACTTCTAGGTTATTAGGAAATATTGTTTTTGATAGTTGTGTTCTATGCTTGTACATGTACTGAATTTAAATGCTAATTATAATTTCTTCACTATTTAAATATTACTTTATGTTACTTATGTATTTATTTTAAGATACAGGAATGCACATCATTGAATACCAACTGCTCCACTATACTTTCAAAGAAAAGGAAAAAAAAAAAAAAGACATCTTTCTGTATGTACTTTTCTGAGCTTTATTCTAGATGTAACTTTTTCCAAACTGCTTAATGACAGCAGTCATTATAGGAGTACCAGAGGACTCCATGCATTTCCACACACAGTCTGCCAGCAAGCTGACAATCAAAGAAAATACGATTGTTGGAGGTCAATTCTTAAGGTGCCTTTTGGAATTCTTGAAGCTTCATATCATTCCTGAATCTACCATTCTTCTTTCCCAATCTTTGCTCTGCAATAAAATGTATGAGTAACTGTTAATCAGTTAGTAGCTTAAATTTAGTAGCTCTTCTATTACATAAATAAAAATAGTAAGTGCTTTTGTTTGTTTTAGTTTTCATTAAACTTTCATTAAAATCTTATTCAAGAAATGTTTTTTTTTTTCTTTTTGACTAAATAAGCTTTTCTTTTCCAGAAACATTTTAATTTTTAGTTTGTATGGTAAAAGAAATCTGACCTTAATGTGGATTGTCTGCAGTGCCAAAGCCATCACATTCTTTCCAGAACAGACTGTCTCTACTTTAACACTTCTTTTCCAACATTCCTTGTCTTTCAGCAAATCATAAGACCTTTGACGTGTGAAATCTATGATAGGCTTAAACTTAGAACTGTAAAAACATTGATGCAAATCCTCTGAAGTATTCATAAACAATTAATTTTATCTAGACTGATGCTCTGCTCCATGAGAAGTGGGTCACCTGAAACAGAGTTAGAAGAGCTGAACACGAGTTCAATTGCATACAGTAAATGACAGCTTTTATTTAGCCTTTCTTTAATGCAAATACATTGCAATTTTCAGAGAGCAGTTGATCTCATAGTAACACAGATGTCTAACAACTTTGGGATAAATCATCTTCTGTTTTCTTTCTTTGTTCATGATAGAGACAGCTTTGAATGAGAAACTCAGACTATTTGCTTAGCTTCTGTGGAAGACTAAACCAAAGTGACACGAATCCCAGCTTTTATGTGTAACAAAGATGGATATGCACCAGTTGTAAGTGAACATAGGTAAGCATGGCTATTTACCTAGCCAGTAGGTCACACAATGGTCTACAGCGATCAAAATGTTATTATATGAGAAGAAAGATTTTTATATTCCTCTATTGTGCCTAAATATGAATTCTCTTAAAAGTGTGTTGACAAGAGCTTTAGAGCTTATGGCTTTCTTGGTTCAGTCATATCCTATAATTAACATTGAAAAGTAATCACAACTAATGTAGCATAAATCACATTTCAAACACGTACAGTGAAATATGGTACAGTATGTTGAGAACAAATTGAACAACAACTTAAATTTGGCAACTAATAAATTTAAGTCATAATATAAAAGGCTACAAGCACTAAGGCAAACCAGAAGAGTGAATTGAACAGTGAATTATTCACTCAAATTTTCTGCTTGTCACTTTCTGCAAGTCATTTCTCATGACAAAATTTTGGGGAAGCAAACTAATTTCTTAAGCTCAGGTTTGTGTCTTCCCCTTTCTCCCTTTCTGTTCCCAGTCAGCTTTTACATGCCTATGGGGGAGATGTCATTAACAGATTCTCCTTTGCCTGTGTGCACTGCCAACAGCTTAACAGGTTCCCATACCTGCGTAATATGGAACAGAATGATTAGTGATTCTTCTCCTCTCATCTGCCCTTAGGTGTATGCAGTAAAGTCTACAGATACAGGATAAACTTTTCTGAGAGACCAGGTGCAGTACCATGTCTGTAGCAAAATCAAGAACGGCTTAAAAGTGTGAGTATGGAAGTGTGAGTAGGCACTGTGAGTGAGTGTGAGTGAGGAAGCACTGGAAAGTCTGGGAAGACTACAAACAGAGGGAAATCCAAAAAATGGATATAGGAGCTACCTTGGACAAATATGTATATTATGAAACTTTTGAATAGGGAATTTGGCAAATTGGGTGAAAAATATGTGATGGAAAATGATAGCAGTCCCATGTTCTGTGAAGACAAAGTAGAAGAAAATGTGGAAAAAAGAAAAACACAAGTGCACTGTGGGAAATTCTTATCAAAATGCTCATGAGATGTTATGTCCACTTTACAAACACAGTACTAATGCCAATCTTTCCTTAAAACTTTCTCAAGGATGTGTAGCTACAGCATAGACAAGACAAGCATGTTCTAAACTGAGTGTAGTAAAATGATTGTAAAATTATAAAGATTTTTGTTATAGAATGGGGAAAGGAAGACACTGGAAGAAAAAGTAAAACGATTAGGTGGAAGTAAAAAGTAATTAGGTATAAGGCCTGGAGAAATTATAAGGATTAATAAGAAATGCAAAGGTAATAGAGTTGTAAGATTAAAAATGTCTTACAGACCCAATTCTTTCTCCTTGGTAGAAAAGTAGAAACTGTCCTAAAGTATGTGCTGGGAAGATTGAAGTCTAGAGCAGGAAAGCAACCTCAAAGTTGGATGTGAGCTCAAGGAACATATTGAAATGTTTGCCTAAGGAATAACAAAATAAAATAATGTTAATTATTAATATTAATATGTTAATAATAATAATAACAATAATAAATGAGACTAGAAAAAAAACAATCAATTAAGATTTAATCTCTCTGCTAAATTCTTCAAGTCATTTTGGTCTATTTTTTAAAAGATCTATCTCTTCATCTATGCATAAAGTGCGTCCAACATTTTTCCCACGTATTGTCATACACACTGTCGGGTTATGATGTTAAGAAATGAGCTCAAAGGTCTTTGGTAGGGCTGACAATGTCCTCATGTTCCCTCCCAAACTACATAAATTAACCAAAAGGAAGAAGGCTGCACATCCATGGCAAATATTCCATAACAATGGGTCTTTTAAGAATGCTGACTGCCAGGAAATTAATATATTTTTATTTTGCTGGGTAGTGAAATTTCATTCCCCTAGCTCTAGTCTCAAGACTGTGTGGTCAAATTCTGGCTCATCCAAATTATCATAACATATCTGGTCAATTTCAGTATCTCAAAAACGTTCAGAGTTGTTTTTTGTTGGACTGTGAAATAATGATTACTTAGAGGGTTTTGTTAGCGGTGGTGGTGGTTTTTGCTTTGTTTTGTTTTGATTAACAGATAAACAGATATTAATGTACTGAACTCAAAATGCAACCTGTATAACAAAAAAACTAAAAAGGAATTTTAGGGATAAAAACATAATTTGGGTTTTAGAAGTATAGCAAAATACAGCTGGATCTGGAAAGAGATTTTGTTTGTTTGTTTGTTTGTCTGTTATTATATGACACCACAGACTGTCTTTTTCACATGTTCAGGCTAGTTCACTTTGGAATGGAAGTATTTCTTTTCTGACACTCAATTCATGTTTCTCCAATTTTTCTTATATTCTTTTTACCTAAGGGTAAACAGGGTCATAGAGGTTTATATGACAAAGCAAAGTGTGAGATTTCTTCTCTAAAGCTAATCTCATCTAGAGAAAGGCACAAAAGTCTTGATGAAATACGCAACGTGACTTGATTTGAAGTGTTTTCCATGCTGTACCCATCTGCCAGATACCTTGGTTTCTGCATTTATTGTTATATGTATTCAACAGAAAGATTGCTAAGATTGCTTTTTTAAGTCTGATACTTGACTATTTGCTATTGAAATCAATGTCCTCTAATATATTTTTGAGTCTTAAACTATTTCACAAATAGTATCCCGTTTCTGTAAAAAGCAAGGCAAAATTGTGAAGTTATGTTGAATAA
The DNA here is from genome assembly GCA_013399115.1 of Anseranas semipalmata. NCBI lineage: Eukaryota > Metazoa > Chordata > Aves > Anseriformes > Anseranatidae > Anseranas > Anseranas semipalmata. The sequence continues at coordinate 104,317 of VXAA01005006.1, read as the reverse complement.
TGAGTTCTTTACTGTAAAATAAACAAGACTAATTTTTTTTTTTCAATTTACATTTTGCAATACTTTGAAACCTTTTCCGGAAAGTTATTTACTTGAACCAAAAAAGCAGAACACTGAAGTGAAAAAGGTACAGGCACAGGTCGGGGTTGGGGTGGAGAACAGAGAGAGAGAGAAAAATGAAAAACAAACAAACAAACAAAAAAAACCCACAAGAAAGTAATATTGATTTAGAGCTCAAAGATTGATATTTACTACTACCTTGTTAATCAGTATCTGTTATAACTGCAGATATTGTTATTAACAAACAATCCAGACACTGTGCAACCAGGAATTTGAGTGTGAGTTCAGAAAATAGAGCCTAGTTCTCCTGTTTTTCCAATGCATAAATATATTTCCTTTGGTCTGATGATCTGATTCCTGGGAACACAGTGACCAACACGTCAGAAAATAGCAGAAAAGGAAGAACACATTTTGCGTTCTAGAGGCTGGTGCACATTAAAGGCCTATAGAGGGTGTGGAAGCCAAGTTCCCAGTGACAAGGATGTTCTGGAACCCAGCTCCAGCTGCATTAGTCTGTGCATAAATCGTCCAAACTATAAAAAGACAGGGAATGTACTTACTGTTTTTTACAAAAGAGATTCACCTGAAAGCTATCATCAGAAGATAGGTTTGAAACTAAAAAAAACTAAAAAACTAAATCTGTGTTTGAATGAAATGAGGTAACTTGGCATGTTCTCTTAGTTCCCTATACTGTCATGGGAGTAGCTGTTTTTGGAATGGAACATCTTTTGTTTGCCTTTAGAGGTGTATACTTGTCTACAATTACTTTAATTAGGAGCTTATTTCAGGATCTAATAGAGCAAGGTTTTTAAAATTTAGGCAAAGCACAACACCAAAAGATTTACATGATTACCTATTTAGTGTGAAAAAACATATATCCCTAATCCATTTTAACTGAGAGTCTGTAAGCTTTGAAGCCAATATGGACTCAGTTAATTTTATTGTCTGCACACTGATAAAGAATTAAAATGAAATGATTGGTTTAATTCTTTTTATAATGAGACATCTATTCTGGCTGTACCATCTGTCAATGTGCTTTTTATCTCTGCTCCTTTCAAGGGAAATTCCCATAACTACTTTATGGCTAAGACTAGAGCCCCATGTCATAAGGTTCCATTAGAAAGTGAGCCAAGTTGCAAGTATTCCCCTCTGAAGGAAAGAAGGATCAGCCTTACTTAGAACTGAATTGAAATCCTGAGTAAATAGCAGACTTGGTAGTGATAACCGAATCCCATGACTAAAGCTACACACTAGCATAAATGCCACTCATACCAATATCCTACTGCCGTTACTAATGTGACACAGCTTTAATCCGCTCATAGTGAACTAGGATGAAAAGAGGAAAAAGAATGTCTTCCCTATTCTCTACTTTTCAAACCTCTTTCCTGAAATGAGACAGAACTATTTTTTATTCTTGGAAACACTAGATTGAATGAGAGATGCCAAAATTCATTATGCTTTAATCTGGACACTGTCTTTGCCTAAAACAAGAGCAACTCCCTGTAAGGTAATACTTTCTTTCTTTCTTTCTTTCTTTCTTTCTTTCTTTCTTTCTTTCTTTCTTTCTTTCTTTCTTTCTTTCTTTCTTTCTTTCTTTCTTTCTTTCTTTCTTTCTTTCTTCTTTCTTCTTTCTTCTTTCTTCTTTCTTCTTTCTTCTTTCTTTTAAAATTTTTTAAAATTTGAATTTGAATTTGAATATGAAAGGAGACAATAAGATATGTTTATGATGTTCCATTTTTTAAATATAAAGCATAAGAAATATAAATAAAATAATGACCCTTCACCTTCTATGCTTGAATGAATACCATATGTTCTTCCCAAGTGTTCAACAAGATTGAAAAGAAGATCTCTGCCTCTAAAGCTTAAGGAAAATCAAAATATATTCATAAGGAAAGGAAAGGAAAGGAAAGGAAAGGAAAGGAAAGGAAAGGAAAGGAAAGGAAACCATCTTAAAGTAAGTTCAGTCAAAAAGTTCAAGAACAAAACCCAGTCCTGAGCTAGTGAGAAGGTAATTTATAACTTTCTCTTCTAGTGGACGGAAAATAAGCCCAAAAATAAGCCTCCTACTCTACCTGCCAAAAACACACCTGATCTTTGTACAAATGCATGAATAGTCAGGCAGACAAAAAACAAAACAAAACAAAATGATTCTCCAGTCTTAATAGTTTGGCCACTGCTTTGGAAAAATAAACTTTGTTTTACAAGCACTGAATCCAGCTATGTTAGTTGCACTTTTATTAAGTGCTTTTGAAAGTACTTAGACTAATAGACCTGTGGTTAAGGAAACCACTAGAGGCTAGAACAGAATCTGTCTTTCCTACATCCTCAAAGCATACTGTTATCACGAAATTATAAATGAGATCTACTCCTCCAATGCTTTCATGAATCTAGCCTGTATATTTCCTTTCCTTCATGGTAAATAAAAGACTTGATTCATCTGCGTACTCAGACCTAGAAAGGTAGTACTCCTATTACTTTCAACAGAACCAAGTTCACTTTGGGGTAAATACTGCATTATTTCAAATTCTATTCGATATTTTCCATTATATTATGCATATGATTTACTGTCTTTGCTACAGGATATTTTACTCTCAATAAGGAAATATTTATTGTTTCTTTAAAAAAAAAAAAAAAAAGAACACTATTTTTTTTCTCCAATGCATTCTACTTGGGATTTCTAAAAGCATAGTATTCCTCTAAAAATAAAAACTCAGGAAAACTATATTCCAATTATAAGATGAGCACACAGTTTTAGTCCTCCGTACAAAGCAACAAGTTGCCACTTTTTTGATGATTACAGATTACTACCAAAACAGCTTCATACTCTGAGTTGTACTTTCTACATCATATAGCAGAGCATTTAAAGATATTTCTACTTTTCATATACTTCAACACATATAATTAAACTATTAAAAGTAATAAGAATATGGAACATTAACACTCTTGTAACATTCTCTGGAATATTCAGTCACTCAAATCAGTAAATGATGGCAGTGTCCACCTTGATACTGTCAATAGGCCTATTGTTAAAGAATATAATTCTAAAGACAGTTATGAGTGATGCAAGTGAATGAATGGTGTTTGTCAACCTAGTGGAACGAATGCAAAATCCATAAATAAAACCTTAAACAGCGCTATCTGTTTCACTCCACAGATATACGTCTATAGGCCTGCAGTACTTACAGACACAACCACAATGTGCTCAACTTGGTTTGAGAACAACTAGTACCTACAGTAGTAATTTGGTTCCTGTAGGTGCCATGTGTGTACTGTGAGTTATTAACAAGCTATCTTATTTAAGCTCTCTGAGGAGCTTGATTTGTACAGTGCATGGTCAGCAACTCGTTGCGTGGTCTCTAATCTTGCCTGATTCATGTTATGAGTGGTTCAATTGCCCAACTGCCAGCATCCAGGACTCCAGGCTTCAATAATCTTGGTGTTTGCACAGCTCCTGGTTTCCTGGAAATTTCATTATTCATTGACAGAAAACTTTGTTCGTGGCACATATATCACTTTAACTGTCTGACTCTCTAAGGGTTATTAATCAAAGTTTCAGATTCACCCAAGGTACAGCACATAGTGTTTATTATGATAAATAAACAAGCAGTGACTTAATTTGCTTAGCCTGAGATTTTATGGCTTTTGGCATTTTCATCCATAAATCCATTATTCTCAATGGTCAACTGATATTTTCTGCCCGATTTTGAGTTTTGTAGTACAAGGAAATTTCATCTTTTCTCATATTGTAAGTATCTTTAACATTACAATCACAACAGAATCTAATAGAGGAATCATAGGACAGACTGTCACATGGGGGAGAGCTTCTTTCAAAGAGAGAAGAAATAATAGCTATTATTAAAATGAAGACGTTGCTGCTGTATACTCCAAATATGTTAGTTCTTCCCACCCACCATTCTAAGAAAGGCAGACAATTTTTTTTAATAAGAACCTTTTCCCACTCCACAAGAAAAATTGGGCTCTTCAGTTTTGTTTTACTGTTTAAAGAGTAACATTTTTTTTTCTGTGTCATTTATTCCATGATGCTGAAAATGCTGCTGGTGATTTTATGAAAATGTATTTTCAAGAGGAAGCTCTCCCCCGTGTGATGGTCTGTCCTGTGATTCCTCTGTTAGCTTCTGTTGTGATTGTTAATGCTGCTGTTCTCCTTCCTATAAATACGTTTTTCTGAAAACAAAACAACTATATACATAGGAAGAAAGAAGAAAGCAGCACAGGTATAAAGGGAGTCTGATGCTGACTCTTATTTGTGACCTCTCTGCTGGAATCAGAGACACAGAAGACCTGTTCTGCAGACTCACTTTAAGACCTGGCAAACTTTTAGCATCATGCTTCTTAGGACATTTTAGTTATATCACAGCTGTGTCAAAAAGAAAATGAATTTAGCTAGCTAAGACACATTTTGTTTTGGTTTGGTTTGTGGTTTTTGTTCTTTTTTGTTTTGCTCTGTTTTGTGTTCAGGGGGTGGATGGTGATGGGAGGATGAAGATGGAAAGTAAGAAATAGTGTGGAAGAAGTTGTGGCAGAAGTGATGATAGAAGGAAGATTAGAAGGATAAGAGGAGGGATAGAGCAGTAGAACAGCAGTAGCGGAAATCTGTTGAAAATAAGTGGAAGTTTGACTATATACACATAGATGTCTTTAGCATTGAAACCTCAGAGTCAATACATGAAAAAAGAAAAGGAACTGGAAGGAAAAGAATATAGAAAAAAAAAAGGACATTATTCTTTTTGACTTTTTCACTTCAAAAGACTTCTGAAAGAATTATGCATGTTTAGGAAAACTGTTGCAGCTGAGAAGAACACAAAGGGGAAGAGGGAGAGAAAGGATAGCCAAACCTCAATTATAAGCTGAAAGTTGAAATTATTTTAACCAAATTGAGATAAAAAGAAGGAAAAAAAATAAAAGAGGTCACCTGTTAGATATGTAATCTATTTTCTTCAAATGAACACTTTATTAATTCTAAAAATATCACTATTTGTTGTACCAGCAAGTTATAACTTACTTTTCACAAGAAGGACAGTTGTTTACAGTGAATCAAGATGGATTCTGAAAATTTACACACTGTCCAGAATCTGAATATGTCCTGTTCTGAAGCAGTGGAAACATCTGAACTTTTGTGTCTTCTGTCATCTCTTTGTCTGTTTAGTTGGACTATATACTCATGGAAACTGTCCTGCACAAGATTCCTGCAGAATGAAGTTATAATAAGTAATATAATATCACAACTATAATACAATAATAATAATAATAGTAATGAAAATAAGTATTCAGAAAGCAAGATGAAGTAGAACTAGAAGGAAAAGGGTAGGAGAGGAGAATAAACACATAACTAAGGTTATAACCCCAGATTATAATCTAAGCAAGTAATTCTTAGCAAATAATGATAGAAATTGTTGTAGGACCTCTACTAAAAAACTTGTCACAACAAACTCATTAGAATTGCAATAATTCTGTCCAGTAATTAATCTGATCATCTTTTGTAGTTCTAAATTTTTATTACATTTATTCAGTTGAAAAGTGAAATACCTAATTTTTGACAGCAAATCAGTCTTCAGCTGTTTATTATCTCACATTGGTTTATCCTCCCTTCTTCTTTTCCAAAACCCTGTTTCCCAATGGTTATGGTTCAGTTTTAGTTCTTTTTTCCTCTGAGTTTGGACAGTTTCTGGAAGACATTTAGTGTAGATAAACCTTGTCCAATTGCAGAATGACAATGGAAAAAAAAAAAAAAAAGTAATCTTGAAATGCTCTCTTTGACTTCCTCACATTCAATAAACTTTAAAAAACATTTTAGTACCCTTTATATTAAATCTGGTTTATTTACAATATCTATCAAAAATAAACCATAATTATGTCCTACTTTATGAATTAAAATTAAAAGATATCACTAGCAGGAAATGTTCTTTCTGGAATTATAGAATGCTAACATATGTTTTGTGGATATTATAAAACTTTTTCAAAATGTTTGCTTACCATATTACTTACACTTGCCTCCTGTCACAAACAGTGGCCTTCATCTTCTTCTCAGGTATTTTCATCAGGAGAATGGAAATCAGTCTATCAAGTGCCAACTAAGAACCTTCCTTGTGTGCCTTACTATTGCTTTGCAGTTCCTTATTTTATGATCAGAGTCTGCATCTCAGATTATATATATATATATATATATGTAACTTGCATTTATCTACTAGATAAAACAGTTATCTTAACTCTTGTCTCATCTTTAAGAATGTCTGCCCATCATTGTTTTCACACAGCCTAATTTAAACTGAACAGAGCAAAAACTGTCACATTGCTTACAGGTCTGTATTATTTATGCTGAAGGTATGTCAGTTGTTCTCTAAAGGAAGTATTAATAGGCTCCTATTCTTAATATTTTCAGAAATCTTGACAGTGTTTACAGATTAGTTCTATGTCTTATTCGGATTCAAAACTAGTTAATTGTGGTGAACACTAAGGACTGCAGTAAATTCTTCCCCAAATCTATCAGAAGGTTACGTCTAACATTTATATTTTTCCACGCACTGGGGAGGGGGAAAAAAAAAAAAAAAAAAAAGCTGAAAAGGCATGCACCTCAAATGATTTCCCTTTAACAAGCTTTGCAGTGCCAAGTGGCAGTGGATAGCCTTTGGGTGCTGCCATTTGGAGCTCCTTTCAGGAGCTGCCATTATGCACATACCCTTGTGGTATCTCTTCTAATACATCAGGCTGCTAGGATAAGTAAGGTGTTCAGGAGTTGTGTAATAATAGTGTGTGGATACAGACCGATGGGACTTGGGATCTGAACTGACACAATTCTTGATTAAAGAAACAAAATTTCTTCAGGTCATGGGCCTGCTCTTATAAAAAGATGTCACAGCATTCCCATGCATGCTTACTAGCAAAAAAAAAAAAAAAAAATTCATAAAAGAGAAATGTTTGTACCACTGACGGGAAAATCTGATGACTTTCCAGAGATGCTCTTTTCAATCACAAACAAAAAATAAAAAATTCCTCATAATTAAACCAAATCCAATATAATTTAGACCACACAAACCATAAGAAGTACTGCAACTGTGAAGAAATGTGTTGCTGAATAGTATTTGCTTGCAAAAGTTAACAACTGGCAGCCTGTAACAGAAAAAGTGTGAAAACAATACAGATTATAGCTGGTTGTCTCAGAAGGCTCTGATCAGTCTGAAATAACAGGATTATTTAGTATTCTTATATGTCATTATTATGTCACTATTCCCAAAATGCCCACTCTAAGTATTGAATATGAAAATATTGAGAATAGAATAGTTCAGTTGGAAGGTACCTTCAAAGATCATCTATTCCAACTGCCTGACCTCTTCAGGGCTAACCAAAAGCTACACCATATTACTGAGGGCATTGACCAAATGTCTCTTGAACACTGACAGGCATGGGGCATCAACCACTTCTCTAGGAAGCCTGTTCCACTGTTTGACCACCCTCACAGTAAAGAATTTTTTTTCTACCAAAAAGTTGAATGTGCATTTAACTGTCCTCTTAACTAGTCTATGAGTTATGTCTGTGTTACTTGTTTTTCTGGAAAACACCCTAAGATGACTTGATAAATTAGAACATTTTTGACATCTCAAAAATGGAGCAGAAAAGATTAACCAAATCTAAGCATAATCATAAGTGAATATGCTTTGTCTAAAATTATGTAACTCAGGTTGGTGAAAGTGCTAGACATTCTGACTGAATGCTTTCAGTTGTTGGTCTTTTCATATTGCAAGCTCGTCACAAAGGACACACCAGAAGCCACAGTGCTCCCTTCTGTACAACAGGAGAAAAAACAGGTCATGTATTCCTCAGGACACTGTTTTGCAGATTAATTTGAAAATTGGAAGATAATAGGATATTTCAGGCTCACTGCCTGACAACCCCCAGGGCCCGTTCTGCAGAGCTGCTCTCCTGCCAGGCAGGCAGTCCCCAGCCCATATCATTCCAAGGGGTCCTTTCCTCACAGGTGCAAGGCTTGGCATTTGTCCTTGTTGAATTCTGCAAGGGTCCTGTCAGTCCTTTTCTCCAGTCTGTCAGGGTCCCCCTGGCTGGCAACCAGTGCTCTTCCATAGTACCAGGAAGTGCCAGGAAAAGAGTTACATTAAAATTCCTTTTACACTTGAAAGACGATGGAAATCAAGAACAATGCAAACTAATCTCCAAATAAATCAAATGTAAGTATTTAATCCAGTTTGACCATAAGCTTTCCAATAGCAATAATGTACATGGCTGTCTTAAGGAAACTGCTAGGTTCAAGGAAGGTTGTGTTGATTTTAAACAAATACTTTGGGCTTTATTACTTTGGATAACTATGTACTTGTTCATTATTGCACTTTGCAATTTTAAGTTTATACTATGGTGTGTTTCAAAGTGTAAACTTGAGTGACTATAACTGCCATCAGATATTATCAGCTGCAGTTAAAAAATATTTGAAATATCCCTGTAAAATTCACATGAAATATATCTGAGAATACAAAGTTTGGGTAAAACACCACATAGAGGAGACAAGAATGGAGAACTGTATGTTCCCAACATGTGGAAATTATATAATTTAATATAGAACTCTCAAGCCACATTTGCTTTTGAAGAAGCTAGTTACAAACAAACCTACTTCTTTCTCCAACACAAGACGTCAAAATTGTGTACTGAACCTAAAACCAGCATGTTAAACTATGCCCACTTTCACCTACTGACTTTTAGAGTGCTGATTCTGTCTCTGTTTGTGTTCAGTCCCTTTTAGAGTAAAAATTGTTAATTAAAGTATTGTTTTCCTGACTTTTTTTTTTTTTATTTTTTTTTCAGAAATCACAGCTTTGGTTCAGCATTGTGACATTTAGTATACTGTCTAATTTATATTTACCTGCTTTGATTTAGTTAAACTTGATAATATAATGCATTTAATGCTGTAGTAGACACAGATTTGAAGGAAGAAAGGAGATGAAGAATCTCTGTTGTTTGCACTGGCTGTTGTGAAATACTCTTTCCTGCACCAGGTGACTCACTGATAGCTCAGTATCAGGACTGTATCTGCCTCTCAATTGTAGTTACAGTGAATTCTACTTAAAGAATTACATCATGGCCATTCATTTTCTGCCCTCCTGATCTGTTATGACAAACAGATACTGACCTTTAATCTATCTTCTCCAAACCATGCAGTCTGAAGAAATGCAGATGACATGTAAGACATTTTTTAGGCAGAGCTATGCATATAGCTCTTGAAAAATTAGAATATTTTGTCTGAAAAAGATTCTACGACATGAGCAGAAAATTCTCATTCACAAGGAAACAGGTCCATCAGGGATAAAAAGGTCAGTGTCTTTACATTTGGAGGTAATCTTTTCTTCACATCTGCTCACTCAGGACAATATCCTCTAGAGATATTGGAAATAAAGGTATCATTAAAAAAAAAAAAAAAAGCAAGCAAGCAAACTTTTTTTTTAAACTAAAACTCAAGACCCTTCCCTTCCACCACTTTACTCAGGAACTTATTTTTTCTGTATCTCTCTGATACTTTCAGATTAATTTTTCCCCTAAGCACAAAGGATTAAGACTTTCTATTAAGCCAATACTGGACCAGCTATATTTTCTATTCTTTTCCTTGGTGTCATGCTGAAGGGCACTTCAGGCTGTCTGAAGTTAACAGCATGGTTTTGTGATGTGTCTGATGTACAAAGTACAAACTGTTCCTATACTTCTTCTATTATTTTCTCATATCAACACAGTAGATTTTAAATTGGATGTTCCTTTCATATTTGAGACTACCTGTTATTTTAAAATGTACTGAAATCATGTTTTAGATATTGAAGATGTTAAGGAATTCACAACTGTTTTATCCAAGAGATATAAATTATGAACAAAAAGAACTTCAAGCATTTTTTGAGTCTGGCACAAACTCTAGCTCCCAGCCCCTGAAAAGAGTTAGTTTAATCTCTCTTTATATTGAGAGAGGTACTGAGAGAGCAGAGACCTTCTGAGGCTGAGGGCACATCACTGCTCAGGCAGGGGCCAAGGCAGCCCAATCCCTTGGAAAGGCTGCAGAGTCTGCTGGTACATTCAGGGACCTGACAACACCCGAGCAAATCTGTTACAATATGGCTTTAGCATGTACGATACCAGAAGAAAATAAAGTGGACTAGAAAAAATTAATCTCTAAACGAAATGGCAGCTCATTTCTTGGGATGTTTGAAATTTGGAGGAACAAAGAATATAATTATAAGACTAAGTTAAAAACTCTGCTTTGACTTTTGTTTCTGAGTTGGGTTAAAATACCCTCCCAAACCAAAATAAAACTAAAACAGAACCAGAAAACAGGACCAGCAAAAATTATGAATCCCAGAACCAAAGAAAACAATGAGAAGATAGGTTACTAACCGATTGGTAGTTATATCATTAAAAATTTATGTCAAATTATTTCCTATTCACATATTATTTTCTGTGTTGCAGCTGTGTCAAGAAAGTCATTGCAATGATCAACGATCTACAAATTCTTTCTCTTCTCAAGGCTGAACAACTCCTGTTCTGTCAGTCTCTGCTTGTATGACAGATGCTCCAGTACCTTAATGGCACGTTGGCTAAACATGTGTATTGATCTAGAATAGAATTTTCCCCCCAGGGATTATTTATTAGTAACAGGAGCCTTTCTTTTTACTTTATTTTACCCTTCAGAATACACTGATTTTCTTTATAGGAAGATCATTTTTTTAAAAGGATTAGAATATTTTCATTTGTAGAAGGGATTATATTCACAAGAAATGATGGCTAGAACTCTAGCCATAGAGCTCTTACCCCCTATTTTATAGTTAATGGTTATTTGCCTTAAAGAGGTCTTACCCACCAAGTACATCTGATGCAGTATTTTCTGGTTTAGGTATCATAGTATCATCTGTCAAAAATAATCCTATTATCCAGAACTTCTAGCATATTTTCAGAAATTTCTGATAATTCTTCAGACAGAAAGATCTGAATTGCTAGCTATCCACTCTAAAGACCTGGTAATTTCTTTTCCTTTCAAGTCTTGTGTGTTAGTAATTGAAAAAAAAAAAAAAAGAAAAAAAAAAAAAAGGAAAGATATAAAATTTTCATGTTTTAATATAAATGATATCTTATTTGTCTGCTTTACCTCATTCTGTTAATCTAATAGGAAGCAAAGAGGAGCAAAGAAAACCTTATTATTGCTATATAATATTATTCTTTTCCAATTTTCAAGTTTCTGATGAATCCCTATTATGTGTTCCTGGGGAACTATGTTAACATACAAAAATCCCACTATTTCAACTGTATATAATTTCAGTGAACATAAATCATTTTGAAGAAAAGTTTCAATGGCACCCACTACTGATAAAACCAAGTGATGAAGAGTAATTAAAAATGAAAAAGTGTAGGAAGCATACATTTGCTCAATAGGGAATTTGTTAAGGTTCAAGGCTAAAATAAGGTATGAATGATGTTCACATGCACAAGAGCAAAAGAGTATATAATTTACTCTTAGAAGGTCTATTTCAAATCTTACTCTATGAAATGTATTCAGGTTTCCTGGAGACTACTCATGTGCTAGGCATACACATAACATGGCTATGACTTCCTGGTTTTCACTGATGTTGCAACATGGAAAGATCATTTGGATTGGCTAAAGTGATTACAGGAGACATGCAGGAGGATGTAGAAAATGAAGGAACAAAGAAAAATGATGAAGAAATGTTTATGATTTCTCTTGATGGTATATTCCTCCTGACCTGAAGGTATATATATAATATTACATTTGAACTGAGATCTCTATTTTTTAACAACTTTCCCAACAATAATTTCATTTCAAATAAATGTAACATTTTTGTTTATTGACTTCAAATTTTGTATTTAAATGCCTTCAGAAAAAAAGCAAGAATGCCTTGAGGAAGCAAGTTGTGTTTAATCAAGATTAGCAGCTCTTTCTCAGAATAATTTGGCTTCAGGACTTAAATAAATTATTTGTGTCTTAAAGACAGTGAAGTAATTAAATCTCTATTTGCTTATCATTCATGTTTATTCTTAGATATTAACTTACATGGATTTACAGTTTGCAGCTTTTTTCTAGTTTAATAGTCCTTACCTCAGGGGAAGCAATAAGTAGAATTATAGAATCGTAGAATGGTTTGAGTTTGAAGAGATCATCTAGTTCCAACACCCCTGACATAGGCAGGGACACCTTCCACTAGACCAGGTTGCCCAAAGCCCCGTCCAACCTGGCCTTGAACACTTCCAGGGATGGGGCATCCACAACTGCTGGTGTTTCACCAACCTCATAGTAAAGAATTTCTTCCTAATGTCTAATCTAAATCTACCCACTTTTAATTTAAAACCATTACCTCTTGTCCTATGGCTACAGTCCCTGATAAAGAGTCTCTACCCATCTTTCTTGCAGGCCCCCTTGAAAAAATGGAAGGCTGCTATAAAGTCTCCCAGGCACGTTCTCTTCTCTAGGCTAAACAACCATAATTCTCTCAGCCTCTCTTCACATTAGAGGTGCACCAGCCCACTGATCATCCTCATGGCCCTCCTCTGGACCTGCTCTAACAGGTCCATGTCCTTCTTATGCCCAGGGGCCCCAGAGCTGAACACAGTACTCCAGGTAGGATCTTACGAGAGCAGAAGGGGAGGATCACCTCCCTTAACCTGCTGGTCACGCTTCTTTTGATGCATCCCAGGATATGGTTGGCTTTCTGGGCTGCAAATGCACATTGCCAGTCTGTGTTGAGCCTGTCATCCACCAACACCCCCAAGTCCTTCTCCCCAGGGACTGTAAATGAAATTACTTGTTTACTTCCCTGCTATTCCATTCATACATTTTTTTGCTTGCTTATTGCAGACCACCAAAGTTTGTCATCCACAATAGAAGACATTTGAAGAACTGTGAGAACCAAATCTTTTACTCTTTCCTACGCTTAAGCCCAGTCTTTATCTTCAGTCATAAAACTTTTCTCTAATAGACTTACAAAAGATCAAAAAAAAAAAAAAGTTCAAAAATGAATATTTTGAAATATGTATTTTGCCATTAAATAATCCATTTTTTTAATTGGAAAGAAAAAAAAAAAGAAATAATATTTTAGGAATCTGGAGCCATATCTAGTATGCAGGCTCTGCTATTCTTACCTCTACAAAATTAGGGAAAGGTGTGTAAATATTTTTTCTCCAACACAGCCTTTCCTGCCCAAGAATGTTCTCATAGTGTTATCTGTTTTCTAGAGACAACTGCAGACACTTTTTGTTAGATGTGCTAATTCAAAATTTTCAAGAACATTTCATTCAACTGCAAAAAATATTTTTTTGACAGTTACCAGACACAAACATTCTGAGTCTGAGTTACAAAATATGGTCAAAAAGGTAATAATACCACATGATGCTTGCTGACCTATACAGAATGCCTAGGATGTCTACTGATGGTGTAGAAAGTATAAATTCCATATTAGTAGGAAATCATAAATAATTATAATAAACTAACCCTAATTTTCGTATGACTTTTTTCCAATATGATTAATCTTATAGAAAAAAGTTTTGGATTACTCTTCCAAGCCAGACAAAATAACATAAAAGGATTACAATTTTTCTCATCCAGACTCCTACCATGTAGAGGTCTGAATGTCATAAAATCATACAAGCAACTTTCATAGACAATGGAAATAGATATGTCTAGGACATGATTCATCTCAACCTAATCTACATGTCAAAAATAAGTCAAAAGCATCACAACATAAAAGTTTCTGTGGATAACTGTTATACTGCAACTATTAAAAGAGTTTAGACAATTATCTGAAAAGGAAATGCTTGCATTGCTGATACATCTAAACTAGGTAAGCTCTTCCTTGGAGTCATCTCAATATTTCAGGAAAGAGTTGCAAATAACACTAATGTTTCTTTTTATGATATTGAGAAGGTAACCAGTTTGCAAAGATCAAGCAGGATTCTATATATTGTTCTTCCAATTAGAAATTTAACACTGAATGCATACTTAGACCACAGGAAAAAAAAAAAAAAAAAAAAGGCAGAATTTCAGGACTGTCACCTCTCAGCTGAATGCTCTCACCATCACTTTACAGAATCAGAATTCCCTTCCTGGGTCAGCCCACAGGATGGAGAACAGAGTTCTTTCCTGGGAAAAGGGCATGTGGAATGCCGGTCACTGTGAGGTTTTCATATTGCAATTTTTAGCTGAGAAACTTAAATGCCACTGATTTAGCCCCACAGAAACAGCGCACTGCTGACAAAGCAAGCAGGATATTTTGTAAGGAAAAGCAACTGACGCTTTCCTGTCTGCCTCGAATATTGTGGGCAGATGGGAACTCAGTCTGCATTAACTAAAAGCCAGTCAGAAGCCAGAGTTTATTAATTCGGACTAAGTGATAAATTGTTTTTGGCCTGCTCTGAGTGTGTATGGTGACAGAATTATATACACTCCTTGTTGCACTATAACCATCATGCAAAAACCATGTGCTTGCTCAGAGTCAAGACTATACATGTGTCCACCCAGGAGTAACATTAATCTGTAATTGTGCCAGAGATAACACAATACCTCTTTTTTCAAGAATTGTAATCATCTTCATCTTGAAATTGCCTATATCTCACAGCCACTGATAAAAGAAAACTCCAGCCATGCTAGTTATGCCTTATATCAAAGTACCAAAAAGGTTTTATGGTTAACTCTTCACTTACCCATGTTTCAGTCAATGGTTATAGAAATTAGGCTCCAGGAACCAGAAAATGTGCCAACAGATATTTGCTTTGCAAGACAAATTGTATGTGTTCTCAACTAAGAAAAAAAAAAATGAACCAGAGGAAAAAAGATTAAAATAACTGAAATCAGCTTTATAAAACAAGGATTCTTCATTGTTACACTGTCTGTATTAAGGTATCCCTGCATTAGGAATTGTTCCAGTCTCCATGCCAACATATCTTGTCTCTACTGCTGATGCACCTGTAATAACAAGAAGTTGAATGTTGATCAGCAGTGGTTACTTCTCAGCACCAACACTCGTGTCAGGAAGAGAATGGGCAAGATAATCATATATATCTGCAAGGACTGAGAAAATTTTCTGATTATCTGTGCTGATTTCTACAGAATGGATGGTATTGAGTCAGTCACTTTTTTCAGGATTTTCTCCATCCCAGCTACTGAAAGTTTAGCAAATGCAACCTGTATGCTTCCTCACCCCTTTAAAATCCCCAGCAGATAGGAACTGCAGCAGAATGATTGACACAAGAGACCCAATACCTGAAAGTTTCTGTGTTTATATACATTCAGGAGTCTTCCCCCAAGGCTTCTCTTCTCTAAGCTAGTCCCAGGTTTCCAGACTTTCCTTGTGTGAAAGATGCTTCAGCCCCTTAAGTGTCTCAGTGGCCCTTTGCTGGACTTGCTCCAGGAGCTCCATATCTCTCTTATATTGGTCAGCTCAGAACTGGATAAAGTACTCCAGATGTGGCCTCATCAGTGCTGAGCAGAGGAGAAAGATGATCTCATTCAACCTGTTTGCAACACTCCTCTGAATGCAGCCCAGGACATCTTTTGCTTTCTTTGTGCACATTCCTGTTTCATGTTCAACTTGGTGTTCACTGGGATCCCCACGTCCTTTTCTGCAAAACTGTTTTCCAGCTTGTATCCAGCTTGTACTGGTGCCTGGTGTGGCCTGTCCTCCCCAGGTGTAGAACTTTGCACTCCCCCTTGCTGAATTGCATGAGGTTCCTGTCAGCCCATTTCTCAAGCCTGTCAGTCTCTCTGGATGGCAGCATGACCCTCTGATCTATCAGTCCCTCCTCCCAGTTTTGTGTCATCTATAAACTTGCTGAAGGTACACTCTATCCCATTGTCCAGATCATTAATAAAGATGTTAAACAGGACTGTGTCCAATATTGATCCCTGGGTTACACCTCTAGTTGCTGGCCTCCAACCAGGCTTTACACCACTGATCACCACCTTCTGCACTCAGCCATTCAGCCAGTCCTCAATTCACTTCAATGGATTGATTGATGATTTTTTTTGTCCTTCATGTGCCTGAAAATGGTTTCCAGCATTAGCTGGTCCATCACTTTTACAGGTACCAAGGGGAGGCTGATCAGCCTGTAGTTCCCTGGGTCTTCCTTCTTGCCCTTCTTGACGATAGGAATAACATTTGTTTTCCTCCAGTCTTCAGGCACTTCTCCAATTATTATGATCAATCAAAGATTATTGAGTGGCCTTGCAATGACATCAGCCAGCTCCCTCAGCGCTCTTGGGTGCATCCCTTGATGCTCAGACAATGTCTCTGTACCCCTCCCAGGTTACCCATGCTTGCCTCCACACTCTGTATGCTTCTTTCTTGTGTTTGAATTTGGCCAGGAGCAACTTGTTCATCCACACATGCCTGCTGGCATTTTTGCTTGACTTTGTACTCATGGGCATGGAATGCTTTTGAGTTTGGAGGAGGTGGTCCTTGAATATTAACCGGTTTTCTGGGGCCTCTCTTCCCTCCAGTGTGTTCCCAGGGTGGGACTCTTCCAAGCAGATCTTTGAAGGCCAAAGTCTTCTCTCCTGTATTTGGGTTTTGAAATTCAATGGTAAATGAGAATAACTGCTCACCATTACTGTAGGGATTCCTTTGTCCACCTCCTGTGTGTGACATCTCATGAGGAAACTAGAAGTATTCCTCCAACCAGTGAGACCATTTGGTGGGTGGCAGTGGTGAACAACAGGAAGGTTCATCTAAATATTCACTTATAAACTCCATATTACCATATGGACCTGTGTGTTTGGCCATTTCAAATCTAAACCATTGTAAGTTAACTGTCTTAATAAAATCAAGCTCACTGTTAGTGAAGAACATGCAAAAATTTCTCTCATAACCACAGCCTAAGCACACAGAAACAAGATAAGTGGTGGGCATTTATCTACGGAGAAACTTTTCTTAAAATGGCATTCTTAAACTCTTTTTTATCTCCCAACATCTGATTTACATGTTAGTAATATATTGTGTATATGACCTCACAACAAATTCCATTTCTATTGGCTCAACATTATTTCTTCAGCATATTTTCCTCGGTACTACTAAAAACTGTAATGTTAGGATTACCAAACTGTATTAGCATCTACCAAGCATTTAAACTAGACCTGATAAAAAAAGATCAGCTGTCAGGTTTCAAAAGCACTTTATTTACTAGTTAAGAAATTGACACAGAAAACAAGCAAAACCAAACATTTTGTACGTCAAAGGTAAGATGATTTATATGCTATTCTTTGCTATACCAAATGGCCAAGCTTCTAACTTTCTAGGTCTTTAAAACACTAGTTTTTTGTTTTGTTTTGTTTTGTTTTGTTTTTCATTTTAATAAATGACTACAACTTGTATATACAAGCTATAAATTTGATAAATAAAAAAAATATTGTCTTAAAGAGTCTTTGTAGGCATATTTGTGGAAATGTACAAATTTGATATTGTATTCTATTTGTCACTGTATGATGATGTACAGCAAAGCAAGTCTGTTTAGACCATGACACAACCCTACCACATGACATAATGACTCAGAGGTACACTGAATGATACAGCAAGAAATAGCTGCTGAACAAATAACAACTGTGAAATCTATTCACACTGTGAAGTTTGGATTATACTTGGGTATATGTGAAACAATATGCTTCAGCCAGCTCAACTTTTTCCTGCATATTCAGCAGTATCATGTTTAGCTCATTCTGTTAACCATGTTTAACCATGCCTCTCCTTCATACGAGCCTCATTTTTCTAGTGCTGTATCTCATATTTACCTAGCCTATTTTTTCCATCTCAGAACTCTTTCTTTTCCAGACAGCCCTTGTTATTTTTATACCTTTTGACAGCTTTCATATCCAGCTACCACTTTGACCCCCTTCACTTACCCACATCCTAGCTGCTGGTTTGCTATATCTCGTTCTCCTTCCCTCCTGGGTCATTCTTCTTTATCCAAGCTTAATGCCCTCCTTCAAACCTCTCTAGCTCCCAGTATTAAATTTTCCTCTTTTCCCTGTCCTAGATCCTGTATACATATTGTTCCACAGTCAGTCCCAGTTTGACATGTGTACTTATTTAATGGACTTTGTTCTTATCCCATTATATAGTCATAGTTTCCTGCCTTTGGCAGCTTCAGCCTCCAGGTCCTGACATTCCACATTCAGGTATGCACATTTCTTTTCCCTAAAATGTCACCTCTCCCTCCTCTCTTTACTATCTTACATCCTCTTGCTCCAAAATCAAATACTCTAAATTCATTCCAGACTGATTTTGTTATATGAAAATATTTTCTTACAAAATGAGAAAAAATTGACTGCTATTCAAAGTTTAAATTTGCATAACTTTAAATAATATAGAGATCTATGCTAATGATTTATTTTTAATGTTATCCCTGTACTGTCTACAAGCAGTTTACATATGCCATAGAAACGCAATTAATACCTTGTTCTTCAAGACACCATGTCTGATTTTTCTTCATTTATTTCAAAATGCTTAGGTAAAATGCAGAATGAAAGAAAACATTTTTTCAGCTGAAGGTATCTATGAGATAGTTCTGAGAAATATAAATGCCTATATATTTTAAACTACAAAATACGTGTTTATATACTTCATCTGCAATGTGAAGAAAATATAAAGTGTCTTTAGAAAAGCAGGAAAATATGAAATGGCTGGGCAGCATACCATGTAGATTCAAATTGAATAGTTATAGTTTCATATATTTTCAATAACATTTTTGTATGGGTGAATGGTTTCAGCATCCTTTTTCTATGCAAATTATTCATTTATTTCCAATCACTGGGCCAGCACAAAAGTGTGTAGGAAACTGAATTATTTTTCCTCCATTTGGTGCTAATGTCTATCTTGAACATCCTGTGAAAACTTGCACACCATTAAAAATTCAAGTGAAAAGATCCTTTTAACAAGAAAATCTTGAGTCACAGCTGACTATATGCTAAAATTTTTTCATTATTTTACAGGAAAAAAAATCTTGAAGACACTGTTTTTTTACTAGCATATTACCTCAAAAACAATGAGATACTTTGTTCTCAGGTATTTCAGTGGAAGTTCACTGAAAGTGGGGTTATATTGATAGAGAGAAGAACAAGTGTTCAGTGAAGATATCAGAAAATTTATAGGTATTTCTAACTAGATGAAGTTTCCAGGAACTGAGATAGAGAGAGAGAATATCAAAAAAATCATTTGCTGTTTTAGGTAATTACAATATTTTCATTGCAGAGGGCCACCAAGATGATGAAGGGACTAGAGCACCTCTCATATAAGGAGATGCTGAGAGAGCTGGGACTATTCAGCCTGGAGAAGAGGAGGAGGCTCAGGGGGGATCATAGCAACGTCTTATAAATGCCTGAAGGGAGGCTCTTTTCAGTGGTGCCCAGCATCAGGACAAGAAGCAATGAGCACAAACTTGAACACAAGAATTTCTGTCTAAACATCAGGAAACATTTCTTTCCTATGCGGGTGACAGAGCACTGGCACAGGCTACCCAGAGAGGCTGTGAAATCTCCTTCCTTGGAGATCTTCAAAAGCCACCTGGACATGTTCCTGGGCAACCCGCTGTAGGTGACCTTTCTTGAGCAGTGGGGTTGGACCAGCTGACCTCCAGAGGTCCTTTCCAACCTCAGCTATTATGTGATTCTGTGATTTTCTTTCTCTAAATTAAGCTTCTCAGACTGGGTGTCAGTATGTTGAGAGCACTGGCTTTATTCTGAGCATCTTGAAACTACTGTTTGTGCTTCACTGTGTTATATTCTAATTTTTTATCTCATTCAAAACTGTGATTTTCAGATGGTATGTATGCAGATTAGCGAACAATTGAATATAGATGATACTCATGGGGCTCAGTCATTCCTCTTCATTCTTCTAAAATCAACTCTATGTACACACATTTTAAGAAACATTTCTGTGTTTCTTATTCATTAATTTATTTGTTCAGAAGTCAACTTTTTTTTTATTATTATTCTTTGTCTTCCCACTTGATTGCATATTTTTGACTTTTGCAACATTTAGGTATCACACTGAGTTCTGAGAAACTGATGTTAACAAATACATTGATTTCCTGATATGCTGGAGGAGACACGTTGTTAGGTTTCTTTCTGTAACTCAGATGGAAAGTAACATTGCACAGCATGCACTTCATTCATGGATTGGGTTCTTAAATGTGTGAATGCTTATGTTTTAAGCAATCTTGATATAGTTCCAGAATTTAGCACAACACCAGCTTATAAACCAAGGAGGTAAAAAAAAAAAA
>VXAA01005006.1:41117-83964 GCA_013399115.1 Anseranas semipalmata | reverse complement strand
AAAAAAAAAAAAAAGGCCTTTTGGCACACATGCAAATTCCACTAACTGCCTAATGTGGTCTAAGAAAATTTCTTCTGTCCTGATGACTTTGCTACCATGGAAGAGGTAGAAATAGGAAAAGATTACAAATGCAGTGCATGCTTCTAAGAAGCAGTGTATTTCTGGTAGTTTCTCAAAAGAATGAGGTATTTTCATCCACAAGACCTTGCCACAATTTACATAGAAGTGCATATCAAAATTTACATCTGGCACTTGTCATAGAAAATGAACCTATGATGATCTCATATATCTCCCTAGAAAATGAAAGTGTCTACATTGCAAACAAATCAAAGGAAGTAGACTATGACAGACCCTGAATCAAGGTGTACAAAAAGCTCAGTCACCAAGAATTAAATCTATTATGGTAGAATATATCTAATCCATTGATGGGATCAGGCCTTCTGCAATAACCAAGGATATATTCTTAAATGTTTAATTACAGCTTTTAAGATTATCTATTAGAAAAAGGCATAGCTATTGATGTTGCCAAAGGCAGTCAAGGACTCATGAAAATAATCCTAGAACTTTCAATGCAGTCTTACTCATAAATCTTTTTGCTATCCCAGTGTCCTTAATAATGTTTAACAATGAATTTAAGATTCATTTAGTTTGAGAGTATTTATATGAACAATTATATCTTACAACCATTCTTATCATTATCATACAGTTTCCACGACCAGGATGCAGAACTCTTAATCCAAAGGAAGGTGGCTTTTTAGAGTTATCTTCAGTATTGACTGAGAATTCCTTTGCAATCCCAAAATGAGAATATGACTTTGAGACCACATTACTAGTTCATTTTCATGTTTTCTGAGCCCAGAGCTCAGAATTATAACACTGGAGAGGCTTATGCCCTTAGAAGAATTTAGTCAGCTGTAACAGTTCTTCTACTATTAAGTGTAGACTTCTTCTAACAATAACTTCTACTGTCAGTAAAAACTTGAAATAGATTGCCAGCACCAGAATTTTGTTTAAGTTATGGCAGAGTTTCTCCACCTTGCTTTCTTTAAGTGATCCTGATGGACAGTGTAGGTTTTAAAAACCATTTTTCACTGAAGTTTCTTATTGTCAGCTCAGAATGTAGCCCTTTGTTAGAAGTTTAACTTAACAGAGGAACTAAGAGAAAACAGCAAATACCTATTTGTCAGAAAAAAAAAAAAAATGGATAAACTTACCAAAATTATTTATCATGATTAAAAGTAACATACAGCTACTGTTATGGTTAAAATGGTGACATCTTATTATAATGTAGTTTTTGTCATACGAATTAGGCATTTTGAAAAGAGGTCATTGTAAACAAACATATCACAAGGAAGAGAGCTGTCTCCTGTTTAAAATAAAAACTTTAAAATAAAATACACTATAACTAGTACCTCTACTAAGTATTACCTGAGACAACAAAGATAACAGAAATAAATTACTCTGTCCATTCCTGATGAACAGAATATTTGATGAGGCTTGGAAAGTGCTTTCTACAAAAATATTGTTCTGTAGTTATTTAACACTAATAGCAACAAATCATCTTAGTCATTTAGAGAGCACTGTATGCAAATCTTGTTGGAAGTGCTAATACAAATCCTTTCATGAAACATGTAGTTGAGGACAAACGAAGTTGTCCTCAACTTGAATAAACAAGTTATTGTAATTCAAATAAACATGAATTACATCCTTGAATAAATGTAAATGAGTACATCTAACAACAAAATCTTTTTTTTTTTTTATGATGATGTTGTTTATAGACATTGCTTAAATATCCCTCCTCTAGATTTTTTCACTTTCACTCCTTCTGTGCTATCCTAGTCTATTCTGTGCTTGTTACTGTCTGCTGTCCATATCCACTGGTTTCTCAGTCAGCCTTATCTCTTCAGAACTCAGATGTTGTCAGTGATACCAGCTTGTCAATATACTGACAATATAATCATTTGTCTGTCTGATTTAGCCCTCACTAAGGTCATTGCTTTACATCTCTTCTGGGCACACTTCTCTCATTCAACCTTTTTTCAAAATAATTCTGTGTAGCTTACCTTAATTCTTCTCTCTTGTTTTCTTTCCTTAGGTAATACTCTTCTTTTTAATTATGAAATTTTTATTCACATACTGTAGATATCTACTCCTTCCTGGTCTCCATTGCTTTCACCTGTCTTCATCTAACTTTCTAACGTCTTTGTTTTCCTTGTCACCTACTAAAGTGTAACATAGCCTAACTGAGCTAACACAACTAAATTCCCCCCCACACACCACCTTTTTTTTTCTCAGTTCTCTATCTCCTCCCTTTTTATTCTCATCCTCAAACTCCTTCCCTGTTTACTTCAGGAACATAGGTTTTGAATCCATCAATTCCTTTGTGTGTCTTCAATCACATACAATAACAGCAAGCACCCACTGTTTTAGTAAATATGGTAAAATACTGTTCACAGTTTGCAGCATGTAGCTATATTGCAATCCTGACCTGCCTGCTGTCACTCCAAACTACTCAACTTGAAACCTGATCTTCTTGATCCAGTCACATTTATCACAATACATGAATGAAGTTTTCAACATTATTCTTCTCAGCCCCTTAGTCCAAGTCTTGAAGGTGCTCATTCAGATAAGCTCGTAGCAGCTTAATAATTTTAGGAAAAATCTCTGCAACCTTTCAAGTATGCTCTCCATTTTGATATCTTTAGAAAAATAATATACAGTTCAGAATAAATAAGTAGTCAATAGGGAGAATTATTTGTAATGAATAGTCTTTGTTCACGTGTAAACGTCAAGTTTCAGAGAGACAGCCTGAGTAATAACATCCACACCTGCCATCTTTTTGTGATTTATTATTGATATTGACTTAATGATTTGGAATTGGACATCCTGTTAAGTGTTTGGAGAATATTGATTTAATCTGTAGTTTTAAAGCAGAATTATGACACTGAGACTGTTTTCTTCATAGCCCCTTTCTGATTTTTAGTTGGAGTAGAGGAAATAAGACACCCTTAAAGGCATTTAAAACAAACCAACAAACCAAACCAAAAAAGCTGAACCAAACCATGACAGGTGGTCTTTCCTGTATGCCCATGGAATTTAATCTCTGAGTATTGAAAGCAGCTCCTTCTCCTCCCTAAGTACTAAAGACATCTGTTTGTATCTGTCAATCTAGCCAATTCCTGATTCTTTCTAATGCAACCTAAGCAGAGACTTTCTTCCCATGCTTAGATGGTTTTATTTTGCAATTGTCATACTGATTGTATTTTAAGAAAAACAAAAATGGTCAACAAGAAAATGAGCAAAAAAAACTTAAGCTTTTTTTTTTTTTTTTCATTTTCACCAAATCCTCCTGCCTGAGAGTAACTACATATTATGATTTCTATGTTGTACTATAAATGGTAAAGGATTACTGAACTGCTCACCTTCTCGCTTCTGTTGAATTTTCATTGACTACAACATGAACATGCTTAGGTGCAGTGTTTGTTTATCACAGGGCAATTCAGATCAGAGAACTCAACCAGTTCTAGCATAGTTGTGCATTTTCTGCAGATTCCTCAAATGACAGCTAAGGTTTGTTATCAAAATAACGGTTATAACTTATATTGCTTAGTTCAACATTTTCTAGTAATTAGCTAAAAATATGTGAGAACTGCAGAAAGTAAAATATAACTAATTATGCTCTTTATTATTTTTATAGCATTATCTTACCTTTTAGATGAGATCTATAAAAATATTTGGAAATTAAGTACATTATTTAAATGCTAACTCTTATTAGAATTACAGTGCTAAGGTTTTATATGCTATATAAAATTAATAACAAATGAAACTTTTACACCTGATCAGAAAAAAAAAAGATCTCAATATGATAAAGGTCTATTATGCTAATTTGTTACCATCACAAAGTACATCTTCATATCACATTTGAAGCAATTTGAAGCTCTTAATAAACACACAGCCAAATTTTTTATGGGTTTGCATCAACTATGGTTATCTGTATAAACACACTTACATAGCATACAAGTTCTAGTATGCATAGACATTATTTACTGAAAAGTTAGTCTACTCCACTAGAAGAAAAGTACTGGTTTCTTCACAGTAGATTAACAAGTTTTCTTGCAAGTACTGACACTGGAGAATATTAAGTGTCTATTCATGATAGTGCCAGGAATCTCACTAGGAAGATCATGCAACCATAGAACTCCAGGACACAGTGAAAAGGAGCATGAGGTATATAAAGTTCTTGTTAATACTTTAAAAACTCAAGTAGGAATACATGCATCATCCATATAAGTGGATGGCTCTGCAGATGTTGATAGTAGCAAAATTTTGCTCTCTCAACCATAAATTGTTATAGGCTACCTATTAAAGAGAGACAGAAAATTTGCATGTATTGACATGATAAATCTGAGTGAAGAGTTTTAAGTAAGGCTGAGGAATGCAGGGTAACAAAACCTGACAGGTAGACAAATGCAAAAGTATTTGAAAGTGGTCTATTAAGTAAAAAGAGCAAAGTCTCAGCCCACAACTAAGATCAGAAAACAGAATAGGTAACTACATAAATTATTCAAATTGCCATGATCTGATAGGTTTCATGAAAAAAATACTTAAAGAAGTGGTGAGTGAAATTTTAGAGTTACTGTTGGCTATGTTTGAGATCTCACAAATAGCACGTGGATCTGGATTTTGGAGTATTCAAGGAGAATAAATTTAATGCTTATTTTTCAATTAGGAGGAAAAAAAAAAGAAGTATAAATAGAAAGGTAAGTTTGCCTTTAATTCTAGGAAAAATACAATGATAAACGAGTTACATGGATTTGACATTAATCAAATATTAATTAAGCAGAAATCAGCTATCTTGGCACTAAGGGTTTTGACGATGTCTAGCATTTGAATAAACAAGGCAAATGGAGTAGGCCTACAGAAAGACAAATCTACAGTGAAGTAGGTTTTGCTGGAAATCTTGCTGGAAATTTTTATTTAGTGATTATCCATGAATTATAATTCAAAATTCATTGAGTAGTGCTCCTCAAAAATCTGTTGGACCAAGTATTGTTACATGTATTCATTAATAAATTTGAACACAGAATAGAAGATTGTGTTGGGTTTATGTGGCAAGGGTTTGGTAGCAGGGGGGCTGCAGGGGTGGCCTCTGTGAGATGAGCCCAGAAGCTGCCCTATGTCAGATCAGAGCTAGCTCCAGCCAGCTCCAAAATAGACCCACCACTGGCCAGAGCAGAGCCAGTGAGCAATGTCGGTTGGGCCTCTGGGAGAGCAGAGTTAAGAAAAGGAAAAAACTGCTGTGCAACAGCAGCTGGGAGAGAGGAGTGAGAAAATGAGAGAGAAACAGCCCTGCAGACACCAAGGGTTGTGAAGGAGGAGGGCAGGAGGGGCTCCAGGCACCAGAGCAGAAGTTCCCCTGTGGCCTGTGGAGAGGCCCATGGTGGAGCAGGCCGTCCCCCTGCAGCCCATGGGTACCACATGGAGCAGATCTCCACGCTGCAGCCCGTGGAGGAGCCCACATGGAGCAGGTGGATGTGGCCTGAAGGAGGCTGTGACCCATGGAGAGCCCCCACAGGAGCAGGCCCAGGCTGGAGCTGCAGCCCGTGGAGAGGAGCCCACACAGGAGCAGGTGATCTGGTGGGAGCTGCTACCCCTGGGGGACCCATGCTGGAGTAGTCCATTCCTGAAGGACTGCTCCCCATGGTACAGACCCATTTTGGACCAGTTCTTAAAGAACTGCTGTCTGTGGGAAGCCCACACAGGATCAGTTCAGGAAGGGCTGCATTCAGTGGGAGGGACACCACTCTGAAGCAGGGGAGGAGTGAGGATGAAGGAGCAGCAGAGCTGAAGCGTTATGAACTGACCACAACCCCCATCCCCCATTCTCCCGTGCCACTTGGGGGTGGAGGTAGAAGAGGGTGGATGGGGACAAGGTGTTTTCAGTTTGCTTTTAGTTTCTCGCTGTTCTAGTAGTTGTCAATAAATTAATCTCCTTACTCTGAGTCTCTTTTGTCCTTGATGGTAATTGGTGAGTGGTCGTCTGGTCTTTATCTCAACCATTGAGCCCTTCTTATTGTATTTTCTCCCCCTCTTCCTTTAAGGAAGGGGAGTGAGAGCGTGATTGTGGTGGAGTTCAGCTGCCCATCAAGGTAAAACCACCACACTTGGCTAGAAATTTAAAAAAAACTTGAAACTTTAAAGGAAAAGGGTTAGATCTGTTCTGATTCCTGGATCACTTGAAAAATAAGAGTAGTTACACAAGTTAGCAGGTTTCATCAACAGGAGATACTTTCTTTTAGAAGCAGCTTGATATATAAGGTAGGAAGGGAAATTGATGTTCTGCATGAGAAGTGAATCAGAAAGGTTTGTAAAACACTTGCAGTGATCCTGACCAGAAGACTACTGTACATCAAGGAGTTAGTGATCCACTTAACAGTAACCTGAGGACACCCAGGCCTGTGCTGCATAGCCAGGGTGGCCTTCTGGCTGTGTTGTGTTCCACACTTCTCTTGACTGCAGGACAAGCCTAGCCACCTCACTGTAACAGAGGAGTCTGTGAGCAGCTCCCCTTGGTGCAAGTAATTATGCCAACTTGTGTGGCCTTTCTTTTTACTAAAACTGTAGCAAGAAGTTCTCATGCAAATATCATTTCTGCTTGACTATGAAATTGATGAATAGAGTTGTTGCCTTGTAAGAAAATTCTTGAGTTTCAGCTCAAATGACTAAAATTGGCGAATCTCTTCTAGAGATGGGGTTGGTCCAGCATGCTGCATATGGATCGGAGATCTATTCAAAGCTGCACCTCCTGGGGTTCCCATCGTCTAAAGGGATTTAAGATTATCTATACTATTCTCTCCTTATATTATTAGCTCCAATAAATGGCATTTTAAATGATACATTACAGAGATTGAGAGACTTTTCTACTTGGACCATAATGTACCAGCATCTCCTGGTTCAAAACACCAAGTAAACTAGGAACAAAGAGGAAACAGAGAGACAAAAAAAGACTTGCCAGATACCATCTTGGATTAAGGAGAATATCTTTTTTTTTGTTCTTCCCTCACCTGTGTCTTTTTTAACACTCTCTATGTTGTCTGCTAAAGCCAATGTAAATAAAAATGTGTATTTGCATTTACCATAACTTGATTTAGGTTAAGAGTATTGTCAAAATGAATGATTCTTCTTCCCCAAAGGTTATAAAAAATCTTTGAAGTGGAAAACTGGAACCCTTTTAAAGGTTCTCCAAGTCTTCAGCACATTCCCTAGAACATCCAGCAAAATGTCATCTAACAGATAGTATTGCATAAGCAAGTTTGATAACTAGTAAATTCAGGCAGGAAGAAGAAATGTCATCCAGTGAACAGGAGTTATCCTGGGTAATCTCGGGCTGAATGCAAAGTAGCAAGGAGCTCACCAGACCCGCCTGTGTAGCCAGGGTGTTTGTCACACCCTCTCTAGAGATATCTACTTGCAAGCTCAACAAACAGGAGTCTGAAAACGTACAGAAATGCATGGTACAGGGTATGACCTCATAGTGGGAGATGGACTTGAAGGCGGTCCATGTCAGCCTTGAGATTGATTCAATGAAGGATGCTCTCATATATCTCATATATATTTAAAGCATTGGTAGAAAAAAAAGTATTCTTTTATTTCTCTGTTTCTGTACAGCTGCCTCTGTAGCTGCACTAGTTGTATTGCCTATGACTGCATTCTTGTAAATGCATTCTTTATTTTAACTTTAGTTTTTCTCTGACATCAAGAGTAAGTAGTTCAGAGTGACAGCTGAAAAACAAGCTGTCCTATTCTTCTGTCAGTGTATATTCTGATTAACTCTGGTGCAATTTTAGGAGTAGCCAGAAGCCCTCCAAAGCAGCAGGATGTTTCTCTACCAAACTGCATAAGCCATATGAACCTACAGTTCTCACAATAAGGCCAGTGTGGAAAAAATATCTTCTAATGACTAACACTAACAAATATCTGATAAAATAGAAAAAAAGGGGATGAAACTCCTAAGAAGTTTCTCTCTCTCTCTCTCTCTCTCTCTTTTTTTTTAATCATGTACTATAAATATTCATTACAAAATATACCCAAATGCTTGGGGAAAAAAAGTGTTTTCATTATTTAACCACTTCCATACGTAATGTTTCCAAGCCTTTTAAAAAATAAACACCAGTTATTAGTATGTATAGAGAAACTGTTTTTATTTTCTTTGCTGTGCTTGGGTTATATGAGGAACTATTCTCATTACAAAACATTTTTTACATGTTACAAAACATTTTTTCCTCTCTTAGGGGAAATCTAATAGAACCTAGTTAAGAAGTTATTTCCTCTGTGGATGTTCTCAATTTCTTTTTAATGGAGCAAGAATAGAATAGATTTTTTCCCTTTTGCTATATGCTAACAAGAATATGCTTCTTTCCATATACTGACATTGTTGTCATTTTGCCTTTAAAGTAACTGCTATTTGGAGAGCACTTACACTGTGCAGAGCTCACTACATCTGCTATGCACATATATAAAAAGCTTTTATGACCATGTCCTTTCTTCTGTCCTTTCTAACCCTTCTGGTTTTGATCTTGCTGATACTGAACTGAGCATGGAACTTCTTCAGTTTAGTGTTCATTAGAGTGATGCATATTTTTGTATTACAAATTTATGGAGGCCTGACTGTGGAAACATACAGTGGTTCCACCTTAAATAATATCTATTGTGTTAATACTTTTTTCTTCTTATTTTCTGCTAAAATTTCCAGTAAAATAGATTCTGTCCCCAGTGTCATTTCAAAATTTGAGGTGTTTGTTTGATGACTTACCTATATAATGCAATATTAGGCTTGATCTGTAGCTTCTCTCTTTTATGTCTTGTATATCTATTTTTTTTCCTTTGATCCTTCTTTCCTCTTCTTTGCTGATATTTTCTTTGTTCTTTTACTTCCCCCATTCCTGTGCTTTGCTTTTCTCAGACTCACTCACCTTCATTTTCATTTAATCCTTGCCTATGCTGCTGCCTATATCTTTGTTGTCATAGTTCTGATGTCTCTCTACAGGTTATCTTTTTATCAGGCTATCTGATTTTGTTTAGCTTTTAGTCCTTTAAATTCTCTCCATTGCTTGAGTCTCTTTTAATCTTCCCTTAGTACTGCTTCTTGTTATAGCTCTTGATCTTTCAGAGAGGAGTGACAAAGCTGACAGGGACCATTGCTTATTAAATTTAAATTTAAAACAAAAAAAAAAAGCAGACACTTTTTGCTGCTGAGGTACGTAAAGCATGTGACCAGAATTCAAGATGTGTAGCACAGAAGTAGGGTTTTACTTCTGCACCTGAGGCAGTCAGAGATTGTAATGGCTACTCAGAAACAGTGAGCCGTGAACTTTCTGACCAGGTGTGACCTAACTTCTGCTTGCCGATTAATCTTAGGTTTTATATGCATATTTGATCTATTCAAACATTTCTGATGGAGAATTTAATTTGAGTGCAGGGGTGCTAGCCTAGAAGATTTGGTATATTACTAATGCCGACTGCACCATAGAAAAGACAGGCTTCAAACTTGGCAACTGCTTTCCTAAATCAATAAATATCCTCTACTCTAAGTGGATGAACCTAACGTATATGCAGATGCCATACCTGAAGAAATGAAAAGGAAATTAAACGTATTAGAAATGATATTGCATATTTTAATGTGAATGTATGAAGAAAAACTAGGGAGAAGCATGAAAAAAAAAGATTTTTAAAATATCTCAAATCCAATGTAGTCTTTGTCAGTCTTTCTGTCTGTTTATGTACTCAGGTTAGGTTGCTTCCCAATGTAAGCATAAAAAAAGTTACACAATAGAAATCATGTCTGCTTATTTTCTTTTGCTTTTCTACACATGTGTACATGAGCACATGTGTACAAACACAAGTATGTTTCCATAACCTATGACCATTAATAGCATTCATACACACAGAAATGTTCAGATATATATCCTTTTATTTACTTAAATTGAAGTTTCTCTTTGAATTTTCATTTGAAATTCCAAAAGGAGAAGAGAGACAACATATTGAGCAGATTGATTAAGATCAAGTTGCTGTTGGCAATGTATGATTCATTTCTCATCCTTTTGTCAGACAGAATCTACACCTATCCAAATGATTTTTAAAGTTAAAATTATGAATGCATTTTTTAGCTGTGCAAGTTCAAGACTTTGAAAGTGCATGTAACTAATGTGCAAGTACATGTAATGCACAAATGTATGTGGTTTTAGCTGCACTTTTCCTGAAAACAGGAATTTTCTAACATTACTTTCAAATTTTATTAGATGTCATTGTCAGAAAATTTCTAGCGTTATCATGTTTAAGTTTTTTTTTTTTTTGTCACCCTTCTGCTCTTTATTATTCATATTCTTTGAAAAAACAGAGTTTAGAAGTTACTCAAGAGACTGCCATATACAAGGCATTTCATGTGTGACCTGTCTTCTCTAGAAGCAAACAAACCCTGTTTGATCTTATTGTGGCATTTGATAGATTTGTGGCACACTGATAGTTTGTGCACTTACACAGCAAAAGGAATTCATTCACTAATGAGAGAAATAACCTTATGTAGTCTCTACCATGCTGAACTTTATATATGTGCAAGACATTTTTTCCTCAAGTTAGAGACAAATTCTCAAATCTGGAGGCTCACTTTCAATAAGAATATTGTTTTGTTCTTTTTGTTGCTTTTTTGTTTGCCCCCCCCTTTTTTTTTCTTTCCCAGGCATACTTTCTATCGTATTTTTAAAACAAAATATTTAATTCTAATAAAGGAAAGAGACCATACTTTAGGAACAACAGATAAGATATCATTCCATATATGAACACCTGAACTCTGTTTCACTCATTTAGACAATGACAGGCATAATACCTGGCAAGTGTGTAGACATAATGTATCTGGTGCAAGCAAAAATTCTGCTAGAAAGTACAATAATCATTATAAATTATGCCAGTGCTTGTACACCAGTGCTCCAGACCATTCTCTGCCCCCATTTAATTCATTCAAATAATATAGATTATATAAAATTCAACACCTGGTCAGTCTTTGACAACCACTTGTTAAGTTCTCAAATACTTTATGCTTTGTCTAGTGCTGCCATTTGCATGGAGGATCTAACTGTGAACATCTCACAGTTCTCTTCCAAAGACAAAAAATAGCTTCCTTAGGAATGCTGGGGAAATAAAATAAATGCTATAAAAATATTAACATATAGATGTAGAAGCTGCAGCTATATAAATGTATGTATTTATATATGTATATATAAACTATGAATGTATATAAGCTTACAGGTTCAACATACATCTGTTCTTCCAGGTGGACCCTGAGATCCCTCCGTACTTTCAGGTTATTTTGTATTTTCAAACATACCAGACAAATTCAGCTCACAGAAAATCATGTGCCATTCTTCAGCCTTTTCTAAAGGGTGTAGTTCATCAACAGAAATCTTTAAACTCAGAAAATGGTGTAATCTTGAACAAAAAAAACATTCCCCCTCTCCACTACAGCTGTTAGCTACACCTATCCTTTCCTTAATGTCCTCATGGACCATGTTATCACTCACAGACCATTTTATCATTTTGTGTTACATTCAAGCTGATTAAGAGAATAAATAAATAAAAACAAATTGAACATATGTGAACAACTATTTAGCTTTTTGTTCTACTATCAATATATTTTACCTTGATATCTCTTCCTCTATTATTATTGTCGCTATCTGAATAGTGAGAACATCTTAATAACTTTCTCCAGTGTCTTTCTTCAATTGGCTCTTCCTTGGTTTGAAGAGACTATCTATCAGTATTTCTGAGAGTCAAAAGTAAACAGGAAAGCTCAAACAGATTTTTTTTTTTTTTTTCTGCATACCACAGTCCTGCTGAGAAGCTTTTATAAAGTCTGATTAAATCCAACTATTCACAGTTATCAGGGATCAGCTTCTGTTCCTGGGGAACTTCCTCCCTTGTTGTCAGCCTTTCTTCACAGGGATCCTCAGCCAAATCAGTTTGTTTAATTGCAGTTTCTCTGCACACCTAAGGATAGCATGGCAGGAAAGCCGTGGGTGGACAGCTCAGCATTGACTTCCAGTTTTAGTGAGGGTGATGGCATGACAGATTAAAGCATTACTGTGTGTGGCACACTGACAGACAGAAAGAGAGAGATGAGTGTGAGAGAAGTCCTCATCTACTTCATTGTATTCTGAAATCTGCCTCATATGAAGAGTGGGTAGGTATATGACCTCCACACTCCCCTTTTTCTAACGTTTAGAAAGTTTGTGGAAATTAAACTTGCTTTAAAAGTTTAATCTCTAATTCACAAGCAAGTGCAGTTCTGAGGAATCCTGAAACGTTAAACATTCAGGTCCAAACTCTAATTGCTTTCCCCACATTAATAAATAATCTAGTGGAGTTTAACTTGTCATTCAAGTAATAATATATTTTCCTCACCTTAATATTTCAAGGCATCTGCCTTACACCTAATCAAATAAAAAGCTGTGGTTTTTAGACTCAAACATTTTTACTTTTATAAGAACTCTCATTTGCAGTAAAGAAACAATATAATGGCTTGGCTGTGTTGTCAGCAACTGGATTAAAAAAACTATTCACTGGCACTTCACAGAGCTACTAAAAAGCAAAATAGCTTGTCCAGGTGTACAAAACCAACTGATGCAAAGAAAGTGGAAGGAAGAAACATTTATGTACCAATGGTGCCTGAAACCAAAAGAGCATACACACTGTTTTGACTATCAAGTTACCTTAATGAAACCAGAAACTCCAGCTATATTAAGTCTCAGTTGCATTAAGACTCTGAGAAGCTCTTGGCATTGCAAATATTGCAAGGAGACATCAGTCTGTGACTTAACTGGAACTTGGGAACTTGCCTACAAGGTGCCAGTTGGATTTAAGAAGAGTTCAAAAAAAGATCAGAAAAATCCCAACCAGATTTCAAAATATGCTGTATATGACTGTTTCTACATTGCCTGTCATTACAGGCAGATGAGATAAAAGAGGGGAAAGAGTTGGAAGACACGAACAACATTGTCCCTTGGAGATACTTAACAGGAATCCACGTGACTAGAAAACATGCCATGTCCATGGTGTTCAGTAAGAGGCATCCCTTCAGAGCAAGAAGGACCTCAGCTGCCAAAGCAAATTTGTTTTAGCACCTTGCCACTGTGGCACCCAAAGACTTGAAACCTTCTGAGATCACCCACAGGCACTTTTTTTTTCATCAGTCTGGTGTTTATGTAGGCTGTTTGTGAGGCCTCCATATAGACAGTGGAGCTGGCAGGTAGATCACTGAAAAAAAGTGAAAGCACAGCTGAAGGAATTTGGACCTAAACACCTACTGGGAATTTGAAGAGCACTGTTATTTTGTGGACACAGAACTGGCTTCAGTCAGCACATAAACTTCATTATTTATTTGCTTATTTCAGCAAGTTATTTGTGCAGTAGGTGTTGTTATAATTTCATGTGCTACAAACTAAAACTGTATTCACAACACATCTTCTTTGCAGACAAATTAATTGTTATCTGTTGTATCATTGGGATAATTATGATGAATGAATAGGCAATGTGCCTTTGTCTACTCAGTCTTGCAAAACATTAATTAGGATAGTTGGAAATCCCATCTAATTTTAAAAAGAATAAAATAGAAATGTAACATACTTGACAGTACAGATATATATAAGAGATGAAAATAGTAAATCTTGGTAAGTTAATCAAATCAAAGTTAAAAAACCTTTAAAACGTATATCACATGGAGTGGGAAAGAGGAGCTAATGTTCTCATTAATGACAGTTGGAAAGGAACAATTTACTACTTGACAGAATTTCTTTGATTCTTATATGAAGAAAACGCATTTAATTGAAGCTGCCAAAATCAATATAGGGAATAACAACAATTGTGTTCTTTGAATTGAAATAAATTTAGAGAAAACACTTAAAGATGCTGACCCAAACTCTTTACAACAAAAATGGCAGAGCAGAACAAGAATGTTGTTCTCCGGAAAGCCTGAGCATAATACTAATCATGGTAACACAGTGTATAACTTGGAAGAATTTTCATCAATTTTCATCCCTCACTAGATGGAATAGAAAGAAGAACTACAAGGAAAAACATGGATTAATTATTTTTACATATATATATATATTTATGAAAAGGATGCAAACATTATTTTCTTTTTCTATGAAGTCCTCAAAAGTAGTGAACATATCAATAAATATATATATAAAAAAACATTTTAAGGACAGTGATCTAGTCCTTAAAAACAAAATAATTTCAGGATGGTTACGTCAATATATACCACCTGAATAACAGATTTGTTAATCTTTTTAATCTTAAACTGAAGTTCAGTGAGTGTGGATGAAGAAGAATCTTCACTCTATGCTCAATGAAGGCTGCTTGTCCTTTGTTATATAAAATGTTACTAGACCCAAGTTTAAGAGTTAATTAGATGTAGAGTTATGGGACCCATTCTCTTGCCAAATCTTTCCCAGAAATGTAGGCCCCAGGTTTCTAATCCTATGGAAATCACTCTAGTAGCACCCAGGGATCCATAGCGCTGAGCAGCAAAGCTGACTTAGCTGAGAACTGCTGAAAAACTGGTTCACCACCTTAGATCAGTCTGATGGATTTATTCTAGAAGTAGAATCATAGAACCATACAATCATAGAATGGCCTGGGTTGAAAAGGACCTTCTAGTTTCAACCCCCCTGCTCTGGACAGGGTTGCCAACCACTAGAGCAGGCTGCCCAGAGCCACATCCAGCCTGGTCTTGAATGCCTCCAGGGATGGGGCATCCACAGCCTCTCTGGGCAACCTGTTCCAGTGCCTCACCACCCTGCCACTGAAAAAATTCCTCCTAATATCTAACCTAAATCTCCCCTGTCGTAGTTTAAAACCATTCCCCCTTGTCCTATCACTATCAACATGTGTAAACTAAGAGACTAAGAGCTTCCAAAATCATTCTGCTTTGTAGGTAAGAAGAAAGATAGGTATGTTATAGGTATGTTGTATCTATGTTATTGTTCTTGGCTAGGATGAGCCAGAGAGTGGGCTGCTATACTACTAGCAGTAGATTTTTTTTTTAGGTTTTGCTTGTCTGGAGGAAGCAGTCCCAAAAAAGAATTTTTTGCCCTTGATGCTGAAAGCATGAGAGTCTCCATGGTCAGGTCAGTGGGGTTTTCTTCACAGTGAAATCTTTCAGTCCTGAGAAATGACCTCTGAAGGCTTCATTGGCATGGCTGGGGTGACAAGTCACAATTTAGGCTAATAAGTGAAACACTTTGTCACCCAGACACCACAGAGTCATACTTCTGGCTATAGAGAACAGTGGTTTCAGCATGTCAGTGAAATCTCAAGAAAGTTACATCTACGCATATAGACAATGTTGAGGCCAATTTCAGAAGATACTTCCGGTGACAGTGTAAGGCCAAACTTGCTGCATCCCATTCTTGTCCAGCACTGGAAATGAGAATGTGTATAGTCTTTTGTCCCCAGTGCTCATGTCTGACTGTAACCTAGCATCCAAAAAAAGCTGAGTATGAAGTAAATGTAGGCTTAAAAAGCACTCTACCTGTGAAACACGGAGAACTCATCTGATCTGGGAAATTTAGTGTTTCTGCAGTATAATGCTCACTGTGTGTCTGTGCGTGTGCTTCTAAACATTTTTCTGTTAAAAGAATTCCACCCTAATTCATATATTTTAAAGATATGCTACACCACAATCTCTTTTCAATCCAGTCTCATTGTGAAATTAATATTTCGCTCAACATTTCAGCAAAGCCAAATTCATGAACAAACTAAAGTGTAATAAAATGTGTGCAACTCACCCTTTCTACTGGCCATACTTATATATCAAGCAGCTACGCAAGGAAAATTAAGGTTTAAACAGTCAGAAAAAGGTCAGTAGTGTAAATACACTGCATAAACGTAAGTTTCTGAGTTTGCTTCAAGCTAGAAATTCATATCTTAGACAGCAAAATGCTATTTTTATTATTCAAAATTCAAAGGAGAATCTCACAAAGCCCATTTAAAAATAAAATCTAATTATTTTATGCCATACATTTACAATTCACAATAGTGGAAACAATATTTCAAGCCCTTGAGTTTGTTCTTAATGGCAATTACACAAACGATAACCTAAGCTGACACTCCTCCAGGCATCTGACAAGCTGACATTGACAGTATTGGAAGCTGCAATGTTGAAACTGTCTGCAGAAAGGCATGGCAATATCTACAAAGCAGACCCAGCTCTAGTTTTAAGTGTCAGACCCATTCATCCTTCTATTCCAAACAAATATATTTATCAAAGCAGTTGCAAGAAAAGTATTATCTCCAGTTATTCATAGACAAAAACAAATGGTCCAGTCAGGTGTGAATTTAGTGGAGGGCTGTGGAAACACCATGCCCTCATTAAACCTGCTCTGTTCAGCAGAACTTGTATCTCATGACAGTAGAACTTACTTGGCTGTGCAATCTTTCTGATCAGCTTGGACTTCATCTTATTGCATTTCTATCAGTAACTTTTAGTTTAAAATGATTTTAAACATACTTTAAGTATCTTAGAAAACAAGTGTTACAAAATCAGTCAAGCTAGATTCCAGGGTTTCCAGAAAACCCAACACACTAACAGATAAATGTATAAGAGGGACATCCAGAGCTACTTCAGATTTCCTTTTAATGCTTCTATGTTTTAACAGCCATACAGATATACTTACTGCACAGTCGAGTTTGTAGGTCTGAATAGGATGAAAATGATTTTAAGGGCATGATAAAGTTTTTCTTTTTTTTTTCTTTTTTTTTTTTAACTTTATTCCTCTGCAACATCTCTAAAAGATTGGAATTAATGATAACTTTAATTAATTATTTTCATGATGCAGTTATAGCTTAGAAAAATAATCTTCTCAGAGAAAAATAGGAATCAGTGTAGCTGGTGCTTCCATCTATCATATAAAATGCAAAATTAATGTTCTCAGTAGCTATAGTAATCAGGGCTCTTGTGACACTTCTAACAAGCATTGAGTTGTTAATTGCAATGGCTTTGTTAAATTATATTTTGGGCAAATCAATTTACTATCCAATTCCAGTTAGACAGTTGCAGTCTTCTTATCTTCTGCTACATTACCATAAATCAGCACATTCCAAGTAGTTACACTTCAGTGGGAGGCATGCAATTTTCATGTGTTTGGTCTGCAAATTGCTTTAGGATTCTCAGAAATAATAGTACTAAAAATCATGAAGTCAAGGAATAAATTCCACCAGGTGATAAAATTGATTCAATGA
The DNA here is from genome assembly GCA_013399115.1 of Anseranas semipalmata. NCBI lineage: Eukaryota > Metazoa > Chordata > Aves > Anseriformes > Anseranatidae > Anseranas > Anseranas semipalmata. The sequence continues at coordinate 66,672 of VXAA01005006.1, read as the reverse complement.
ACTAAAAACAAACAAACAAAAACATTTTTTGTTTATACGAGGAAAAAACTTGGCCAATATTGAGTGGAATTATTGTGAAGTCTCAAATATGTTTTAAATAAAAGGATTTAGTTCTTAATTCCAGAAAGAATGATATCTTCTCCCAACCTCTTTGCTTCCCTCCACAGGAAACAAGAAGAAAAAGGGGATGAAGAGAAATCATCAGGTAGGAGGCTGTTTTGTGAAAAAGAAATGATTCAGATCCCTTCACTTTCTCCTGAACAATCTTGGGCTGTTCAGCCTGAAAAAGAGAAGAAGGTGAAGTGTATTTTATCACTTCGTGGAGTGATGTGATGTGTCAAATTAAAAATAATAACAAAAATATTTGAATTTGACACACTTTCTTTGTTCATGTTCATTCAAATTATTTTTCAGAGTTTGGTCCAACTATATTTTTCTCTATCCTTGAGTAAAAATAATGGAAAAAAACACAAAGAATGATAATACTGATTATTTCTCAGGAATTAAAACATTATTGTCTCTTTAACAGTGGAAGGAGAAGGAAGCATGGAGGTATGATGAAGAACATTTTGCATGATTATAATTTCATGAATTATGTTATGGTAAGCTATTAAAGCTAAGAAAATAAAAAGAGAATTTGTTCCTTACACCACATCTGAATGTTACACATTTTGCTTTTTCTTGAGGAAGTAAAAATTTTTCCCCCCCTTTTTCTTTCAGGTGGGTATCCAAGGAATAAAAATATTGTACATTCATTTGTCAAGGGATGTGTGATTTTTCTGCATTTAGCTAGACAATGCAAAGGTCTCAGATACATAGTTTGATTATAAAACTATTTGCATAACACTTTGATTTCTTTATTAGTTTTATATTACTAATTATTTAAGTATTTTTTTAGTCGCAATCTTAAATGGAGTCAAGGCATACACACACACAAAACAACAAACAATCAGGAAAAAAAAAACCAGAAGTTAAATTCTGTTCCATTTCCATTTAAATTATTAAAAAATCTTTTGTAGTCCTCTAATTCTGAAATGTTCTAGAGCTAAAGAGGAAAGACATGGCTGGCCCTCTTTATTGCCTTACAGCTGTCCAAATTTTTTTTCCTATTTTTAGGTAATGAACACTTTTTTATTATTAGCACTTACTTATCAGCACTTCCATATTTGTGTGCTTCACAAATGAATCCACTGTGTTGGGACAATTCATCTCTCACAAATTAGAATTTTCAGGTGAAAGTGCTTTGATGAAAAGAGCACTCAGGTTTATTATTTTTATTTTACAGCCAGCAACTCCTAACTTTTATTGCAAATTCATAGCTATCAATCCATTTTCTGTTTCACACATAAGTTGCAAGGAATCCGACAGATGATACTAAACACCTACAACAGTTAGAGTATCACTAAAATGCATTAACCAGAACAGGTTTTTGGTAAGGCTATATATATTAGAACGCAGCTTTAATAGATGCTTCAGAATGCTGAAATCCAAAGCTTTTCTATTTTAATAACTGGACATTTTTCTTGAACTTCTAAGATGTCTTCAGCAGACTAAATAGGGAAATGGACCAGCCATCATCATCTCTGTAGTTGCATTTGAAGATCTTCCTGAAATGCGAACATAAGCTTTCTGCTCTTTCCTCCCCGCTGTGTTGATTTCTATTGCTGTCTTTTTCCTCTCACCTGTCTTCAATCTTTTTCATTTTACTTTCCATCTATCAAGAGCCTGACTTAGCTAAGCAGCTGGTGGCCCATAGCTAAGGCCAATTTGGCACACTAAAAGCGATACTGTGTTCTGTGCTTTTTCTAACAACTGCAGAAAAGTGAGAAAGTGACTGCTTTTTTTTTTCTTCTTCTTGTTCTTCTTTGCCCATGGGTGTATAATATGTGACAATTAATGCTTAGTTTGTTGTATTCCAAAAGAAATTGTCTATATCAGACTCAAGAACTTCGAGGAAATTCCTGAAACTAATTTTCTTACATTATTTCACAACCTTTGCAATAAAATTCTCTGTTAAAATTTAGAGATAATAGTTCTTGTTTTTTTTTTTTTTCTCATTCATAGAGAAACTCTAATAAATAACAAAATTATAAGGCAGTTCTTTAAAACAGCATATTTTCAAGTTTTAAATGTCATTTTTTTCTACATGGTTAATTCTTGTTGCCTCTTTCATTTAATTGTATGTGTAATTAATGTTGAAAGTAACTTCTTGCATGGTGAAAGAACATAGGAGAAAACCCAACTACTCTACAGTGGGGGCAGGATGGGGAGCAGAGGCGGCAGACAATAACAGGTCAAGTATCTTAATATTATCCAAGCAGAACCCTAACACTCTTTCATTCTCTAGCTGAGAGGAAAAAAAATCTCCCTTTTTCACATACCTAGTAAAAACTGTAGCAGCCCTCATATAACTGGACTATTCCTCACATAACTGGATTATTCCAGTAACCTCATTGAGCATATGATGTCAACCACATCTTTGCCAAAAGATGTGGTAGCTCTAGATGCAGGAGCTGAGTCAAAATAAACAAAATACAAATAAACAAGAACAAACCACCAAAAACAAATAATCTATCCTCCTGGAAAACAAAGTCTAATCTTATTGATTAGAAGTGTAGGTCTCACTCTTGCAGAACTGTCAGAAAAGACAATCTTCTCAGATCAACAGCAAGAAATATGTTTTGGAATAATTCAGATATTAAATGAGATTATAATAAAATACTTAAGAATTACATTTAAGATACTTGTTTACAGTCCGATTGCATTATAATTTATCACTTATAAGGAACAGTTCAATTTTTTTTTTTCCAGAAAGATGCAAACATTACTGCATACAAAATTTTTAAAGGCCTCAAAATAACATAAATTCATTACTAAACAAATACCTAGATTTTGTCCTTCTGAACAGCTACTGAACTAAATGAAATGCAAGAACACAAACTGATTCAGAAGTGCATTCATGTTAACTATCTACCTTTCTACTGTATGGGTTTGAAGACCAAGGAAAGATGCTACCTAATCTCTAAAAGACAGAATGCTATTTTGATAGAGAAGAGATCATACCTTTTTGCCTCTACATGCCTTTTTTCTACTTCACTGGCATCATGGCCATGGTAAGGTTCTTTGGCCTTTGAAATGCTGAATTCTTCGTTAGTTTTATGTGCTTAGAAAGGGTGGAATAGGGTGAAACATACACATTGTAAAGAAGGATTTAGGAAAATAAATCTTTTAATTGCATTTTTCTGCAGTGCTTGCACAACAGGATTCTGACACTGACTGTAGCATCCAGATAAACCTTTTATATAAAATGGCAACAACAATAATTGTTGCAGCAGATACTTTTTTTTTTTTTTTTTTCCCCACCTTGTACTCAGGAAAAAGCTCTCTATCCTGTCATTCATGCTATGAACAAGGGATTGCTGTTCATCAGCATTGACTCTTGGTGATTTAGTAGGTAGAGTAGGTAAGGTAATGCCTCAGATAAAGTAGTTGCTATTACCTGCCATGGGCCTCATCCTTTTTTGCCATCTTTAAAGGACAGTGAAATATCTATTTAAACCCATTGATCATATATTCACTGTTCAAGTTATCTTATTACAAAGGAATTTTTAAAAAATCATGCCTTAGGGATGACATTACATAGAATCTATAGAGCAGTAAGTTGTCTCTGTCAGAGATTTTATTGTCAAATAAGAGAGATTACACCCAGATGCTCTGTGTTCCTCTTCATTCGTCATTCTGGTCTAGTCCTGCCACTGAAGACAGAAGATCATGATTTTTTTGTGAGTCAGTAAGCCTGGTATAATAATTTGAGTTTTTATGCTTGAGGTCATTCTTTGCCTTTACTTAAAAAAAAAAAAAAAAGAAAAGAAAACTGGAAAACAAACAAACAAACAAATAACAACAACAAAAACAGAAAGCAACCCTTCTCCTCCCCGCATCTGCCCCAGAACCCAAAACATATCTTCAATCCTTAGACTCAAAGTTGAGTCAAGTAATTTCCATGAACCACAAGTTAAGCAGTAGCAAGACTGATACTGAATACCCTCAAATGTATGATTAAGGTTGTTCATGAAAATCTTGTCTTGTGGAGGAATGCAAGACAAGCTTTCATCACATTTGACAACTCTTCATTGCACCAGCTTTGTTTCAGCAGTGTTTTATTTGTGGATGATGGGGCTTAAGCTAAAACCAAGATACAAATAACAGTGTGCAGACCATGGCACAAAAGCAAGATCAAATAATACCTACAGATCCTTCTAAGTGGATTAGAAGTGACTTTTTTTCCTTCTTCTTCTGTGAAGCTTTCTTTTGGATAGAGATGTAGAAGAAAAAAATGGCTGTTAACAGAAGAGAAACTGAAGAGTCCATGCAGAGAAGATAAAAGGAAGCTGTGTGTATGAGTTGAGCAGGAAACAAAAAGCTCTAATACACGAATAGAACCTGTACAGAATTAGCTGTGCTCACAGTCAAGTTATATGCAAGGAGAGGGTAAAAGTGAAATCAGAGGGCAAAACATTGCTTAGATGATCAAAAGATGTATTTTTAAACAGGGAGTGATTAAAATGAGGAAACTAGCGAGGATTAGAATAGAAAGGTGATAATTAGAATAGGCTGTTCATTTTTCCATTAACTCACACACAAGAGCTGTCCTGATTTGCAAGTTTATGAATTTCTAGACTTTTAACCCAGAATCTTCATAGCCAATTTGCTCACATTTCATCTAGAAGCCATTAGTAGACTCCACAGGTAGAAGTGCTTTGTGCCTGCTATCTGATATTACTTTTATATGTCTGAAAAGGATGCAGCTTTTCATCATTTTAGGTTCATGACATCATCGAGTTAGATGTATAACACAAAGGTGCATTTATCTAAATAATGAAAGGCTGAATTCCTGCTGACAATGAAATTAGTATTCATTTATTATAGCTGAAGAAGCTATGATAGATTTCCCTGGTGAAAACAAAACAAAACAAAACAAAACAAAATGAATTCTTAGAAGAAATTGTTTTCATTCTGTTGTATCAAAAAAAACATGTGGCTCTGTATTATACTCTTGTGGGGACATTGGGGCATGTTTGTAGCAGGACAAATTAGTTAATCTTAATCTTAGTTAATCTAGATTAAGAGCTGTGGAAAGAAGAATACATATTCATATTGATGCACTATTTGCTAACTAGTGTAGATTAATAGATCTTTTGGAGGGAGAGGGGAGGAATGAAAAAAAGGAAACAAAATATAAATTTAAGCACAGGCCTTAATAAACAAAGCAACATATAAAACCCAGTCAATATTTCTTTTTCATTTTGTCTTTGGTAGTTACCAAAGAAACCAATAGTTAATACAGTCCTGAATATGTGGACTGTTAATGAGGTTAGGTAAGGGTGATGCTGTTAGGTGGCGCCTTCCATGTGTTCCCCCTCCATGCTAGGAAAGAGATGCAAGTGTTCCCTTGCCAGTGCCAAGTTCCTCCTAACTACAGGAACCAGTTAGATGGAAGCAAAAAAAAAAAAATGTCCATATTATGGTGGTCAAGTACAGTACTTTTTTACAAGTACCCTTAAACCACACTGATTACATTATTTATTTCACCTTATTCCTGCTTTCCCTTTCCAGGTTCTTCTCCCGTTATGACCCTTTGCCCCTCTCAAATAAATAACCTTCTCCTGATTGCTCTTAACCCGTTGTCCCCAGTTTCGCTGACATGACGCCTCTCTTTTGGTATTTATGAAAGTATTACTGTGGTAATCCCTCTTTAGTCAGTGATCCACAAAGTCACTATTTTTTTATTATCTACAAGGTATTTTTCACACTGTCATCTTGTTAGTGTAGCCATAAATCAGGGTTAGCCATCTGCTTAGATTTTACTTTCCCTATGATTTAAGGAACATTCAGCAATTTCTCATATTCATGTAATATGCAATGTAATGTCTTATTAATGTAACTATATGGCCAGAGCCCACAAAAACTCAACAACATCAGGTTCCATTTCCAGACATAAACCTTACCTCTTTGCACGGACAAGACCTTCTGTATTAGTCCTTTCCAAGGTATGAGATTCATTACAAGATTTAAAGGGATGTGACTGTGGGAGATGAGAATCTGTAAAAGCCTCATCTTGCCCATTCTTCCATCACACTCATAGGAGAGATTTTTAGATTTAAAGACTTAAAAACTTAAGCAATATTTAAAGAATTTGTGAAGCTAATTCTAACACCTGTTGCTGACAGGAGATATCCTCTTAAAACTTCTGGCAAGGAGGCAGTGGAGAGCCATGGTTAAAAAGAACTTTTTTTTTTTTTCCTACACAGACACAACACTATTTCAGCTTTGTCTAAATTCAGACATAACTGAAAGACTGTATGAAGTTCTTCCTTGGAGAAAATTGGTTTTGTAAGTAGATTCACTTCAACCAGACAAACATAATAGTTCATAATATAGAATACTTCTACAAGGAATCAATAAAGCATACTGAAGGCTACTAAACTTTTTTATTTTATTTTTACTAAGCACCTTTTTCATCCCACTAAATGTTTTACTTTCACTTTGTTGCAATATGTAATGTTAAAGATTTTTCTTTGTTTCTTTATTCACTTTTTTTTTTCTCCTGTCATTTACCATTTTATAATTAACTATTTTTCCTTATATTTCTCTTTTTTTTTTTGGGGGGGGGGGGGAGGGAAAAAAAAAAATAGCTTTTTTAACAAAACAATAACTAATTTAAATTTATTCTATTTCCTCTATATGGTCAACATATTACCCAAGAAGCTGTCAATAAAGTTTATGGAAAGAAAAGAGGCATTACTTACCTAAAGAGCTTCCTTATCTGTCTTTAAATGGAGTTTAAATATACACCAAAAGCAGAAGTAAAGAATGGAAGCTGTGCATAATGACTTCAGAGAACATGTTCCTATTCCTATTCCATGATCTAACCTACGTATTAGATCTGTTTGAATCATACAGCACAGAAGTAACAAAAGGGAAGAAACATGAAGAGATTTCATAAACTTGTAGTAAACACACTGATCAAGATCCTCATAATTCACTTCTTTCATTTCTTTTTCAATGCAATACAATAACTCTCAAGAACATATTTTCTAAGCACTAAAAATCTACAGTGCTAGAAACAGAACGTGCACACAAAGTCTCTCACAGCTTTATGAAGTTACATTGCAACCTAATGTGAAAGAATGAAAAGGTAGGTTATAATTAAATTCTAGCTTTGTTCCAGTATACATCTAATAGGGAGAAAGGAATGCAATAAGATAAATAAATAGCAACATCAACAGATGTTGATTCCTTGAGCACACATGATTAATGTATGCAGAGAGACATGTTGATGCCACTACCTCTTAGGTTCTAAGTACTGTCTTTTTGCCAAAAGTTGTACACTTTGCTTGCCCACTTTGCTGCCTTTTATGAGGTAAGCTCTGGACAACAACATTTCTATCATTTTTATCACAGTGCCCTGGCAGCCAGAAGGGCCAGCTGTATCCTGGGTTGCAACAAGCACGGCATTGCTAACCAGTCGAGGGAAGTGATTGTCCCACTCTACTCTGCACTGGTGTGGCCTCACCTCACGTACTGTGTGCAGTTTTGGGTGCCACAATATAAGGAGGTCATAAAACTATTAGAGAACTATTAGCCCTCCAAAGGAGGGCTACAAAGATGGTGAAGGGTCTAGAGGGGAAGATGCATGAGGAGTGGCTGAAGTAACTTGGATTGTTCAGCTTAGAGGAAACCGAGGGACAACCACATTGTGGCCTACAGATTCCTCATGGAGTGAGTGGAGGCGCAGACGCTGATCTCTTCTCTCTGGTGACAGTGACAGCACCCAAGGAAATAGCATGAAGCTGTGACAGGGGAGGTTCAGGTTGGATGTTAGGAAAAGGTTCTTCACTGAGAGGGTGGTCGAGCAGTGGAACAGGCTCCCCAGGGCAGCAGTCATGGCACTGAGCCTGCCAGAGTTCAAGAAGCATTTGGACAATGCTCTCAGACACATGGTTTGATTTTTGGGTGGTCCTGTGTAGAGCCAGGAGATGGACTCAGTGATCCTTGTGGGTCCCTTCCAACTCAAGATTTTCTATGATTCTATGACAGTGAGCTACCAGACTCTGGACAGAACAGGAGTTATGTCATCCTCCTGCTTAAGTCAGGAATGATGTTGGCTATTGTATACCAGGTCAAGAAACTTATAAATACTTCGGACGATACATTATCTTCAGCTGACAAAATCTTTTGACCTTCATGCCCATACAGAAGAGTGTTTGCAGTATCTACAGTAGACATCATGCATGAGATTTCACTTTATCTAGCTTTAGCTTCTAAAATCAGGTGACTAATCCATATCGTCAGCTACTATCTTTCTAGGCACTTAAAGAAGGTGATTCACCATGTCCAACAATACATGTCAAAGACAGCAAGGATGAATAGTCAGTTGGAGTGACTGTCTCTCTCCATTGATAATCCTGGAAGCCTGCCTTCCCTAAAATAGGTACCTAATTTTAGACAGAACTAACAAAGCAAGATAAATCCACTCCCACATTAAGCAACATGAGCAGAATCCTATGAGTATAAATAAGATTTCTTAAAATTCCTGAGTCTTGATTTCAAATTAACCAATTCATTACACACTATATTTTATTTTCTATTCATTTTTAACAGGTCATCTTTCACATCCACAGGTTGCGCCAGTCAGTGCAGCCATTTACAAACAGCCATTTTTCTGGCTACTGGGCCAGAAACCTATGGATTCTGGCCTTAGGTCAAGGATTTTTCCTGAGGCCAAAGAGCTGAAGTTAACAGACATATGAAAGCAGACACTTAGGAAAAAAACTTCCAAACTGACCTGCCATAAAAATCAGACTCTAAAATGTGAATGACTAGAACATAATTGTCCTGTTTAGACTAATCTCTTGTCTGCATATTTGATTATTTCAATTATAATAGGTACCCATTCAATTACTAAAGGTGTTATCTCAATATGAAGCCTTACCAACAAAATATAAACTGCACAAATAGTAGACTTAAAACTCTTGGAGAACTTGAAGCCTTCAGCCTAAATTCATCTTCATATGTTTGGAAGTAAAAAAGTTGACTTTGTAGAACATGCAAAAGTTATAAAATTTAGTCCGTGGAAGACAAGCGGAATTAAAGAAAAGCTCTGTAAAAGAGGGATAAATATAAAAAGATGGCATGTCTACCAACAAAGCTGAATCAGTGTGTCAGGTACTCACCTGCCGGAATATTAACAGATTAATAGTGGTCTACAAAAAATTACAGAGTGACTGAAAGAAATGGGTTACTGACAGAGTTGAAGGCTAATCTTTCTATTGAAGAAAATTTTAGAACAATTTCTGTTTCTCAGGGTAAAAAAGTCAAATATATCATATAATACCTCCAATTTAGCAGTGGATTTCTGACATTTTGAGCTGTCTTTCTGAATGGGCAAAAATATTAGTTTAAATTTAATGGAATAGTTTGCCACAAAAATTACTTTACTTAACTCAGGTTTTCGATAATACAAAATTTCAGAATTTAGGTCACTCAGTTCATAGTGTGTGAATTCCCTATAGTTTCAGAGAAAAAATACGTCTGGTGATATTTTGCTATATTTTAACCTCTCTGATTTTTCTTATATAAAGTTTTCACTGTTCATAGCTTCCCACATCTTTTGTCCTTACATATGTTATGTCCTAGCATTAAGTAGCTGTAAATTTACTACACGTTATTGAAATAATCTGTTTAGTCTTCTACATAGAAAAGAGCAGAAGTGAATGGGACAAATATTTGTTATTTTCTCAACTAACTACTGCATGGCATACAGATACTGCCATAATCTATGTGATACAATAATTTAACTAACACAGAGTATCTATCCAGAAGCTGGATAGAAAATTGACTTGATTCGTGTCAATTACAAAGATTATTTCTTGTATTAAGTTACTATTTTTTTGTTTGATGTTGTTCGTAAACAGAACATCTACATTTTCTTGAACTATCGAAATATTAGCAGTAATTGCATGTACACAGATATGTTGCACATAGCTTTTGGAACTACTGGCAGTGTGGAATAATGATAACAATAAGGTAGAAAAGAAATGAGCAGTAATTTAGCAATATTATTGATACAAGGTATGTCTCCAGTGTAACTTGAACTTAGTTTGAGTTCACCTTTGCCCCAAAATTCACAATTTTTGAACTAGTTCTGAAGAGTTAGAAATGTTCACACAGACATTGAGGTTTTAAAGAGGCAAACGTGTGCCTGAGTGAAAAGATACCAGTGCTAACCTGGGTTTCAAGTCCTCCAAAACAGGTGTTGTACTCTTCAGGGCTCATAACCTCATATCCTATTTGTACAAATAAAGAAATGTGTCCTGTTCTAGAAACCTAAAACTAGGAAGTATTTGCTAAAAAAATCTATCTGAGATGGGCCCAAAGGCATCCAGGGTATAGAGCAGTCCTGAGTTTTATTCTGTCAAACAGCAGCATGAATGCATCTAGTATGAACCATGAGCCACAAAGACAGTTTATGGAAGTGTTATTGGTTCACCCAAGCCCGCCAAATATACGCTTTATACAAACATAGATGTAAAGGACTTGTATGTAAAAGGACATGGTATGTAAAAGGACATGTAAAGGACATGGTATGCAAAGCCGTGAAGAGAATTTTGGAGAGCAGAAATGGCTACTGTGGGATGGAGAGAAATTACAAGGCAACATTAGGATTATATAGCTTTGTAAGAATGGGAAAAATAAGTTCCTCTGAATTCATCTGGACTTCTACTGTTTACTTCCGTAGGTTTGAGGATCTGTGCTAGCTGCTTTAGTTCTTTACTGTATTTTTAAAGATATTTTCAAAATAGTACATGCTTACGTGTAAGAAGCCAGATCTATACCTGGTTCTGTGTCATCTCTTTAACTATTATCAGTTTCTACACCCATATATTTTATTTGATATATTCAAATACCATCATTCTTCTTTTATTTATGTAGTAGAAACAGTTTTTATTTGTAGGTTTGAGAACTTTTCAACAAAGTATTTTAAGGAGTTTAGTCAATATGCACTGCCCTTGCATATTGCTCTCATTTCACATTGATTTTTGTGATTACTGAAGCAATAACTGTATCTAGGAAGGAAAGACTGTGTTCCCTAAAAGAAAATTATTTTTATCTTTATACCTTGTTATGTTTAAATGATGCAATTTATGCTGTTTTCATAACTATACAAATATATGTAGCATTTAATGATAAGTAAGGACAAGCCCTCTCTTCCAATCTGCTGAAGCGTATGTTTGTGTGATTCAAGGCTTTGGATGATCATTATATTCCTGGAAATCTCAGAATTAGTTTTCAGCCTGTTTCCTAGCTGTCTCATGACAGGTGTGGACAAGGAATGTGACCTCTGTATATTCCATTGTTAATGAAAAAAAGAAATAAAAAATAGGTCTTACAGTGTGAAATGGAAAAATAAGAGAGGTGTCAGAAGAACTATGGTGAAAGCATCCAATAACATAAATATGTTATGTATACAAAAATTTTTTACAATTCTGAGAGAAATAACAAAGGATGAACATTGTAAAGTGTTAAAAATTGTTTTTGTTCTTGTTGGGGGTAATTAAGAATGTAAGGAAAGACATGCAAAACTAAGTGATGTATACAATACCAGATAACAATGAGTCCTGAAAATAAAAAAGAATACTGAAAAGTATCATTTGAATGTTACATCATGTCAGCTGGGAATGTTATTGGTAATTATTTTGTCCTTTATTTCACTGGTTCCATGGAACATATTAATCAGGACCAGTGTTAAATTTCTAGATAAAAATTAACTACTTCACTGCCAGTTCCATTCTAGCATAGGACGAAATGAGCCTTTAAATCTGATGTATCCTTAGGTGCTCAATATTGCTTCTCTGATTTTTTCCATTGTTGTTTCAGCCACTGCGGTGTGAAATCTCAACTTTATGTTTTGTCTTTCAGAAGATAATTCTTTTTTCCCTTTTTTGTCCCCCTGTGTAGCCATATTCAGAAACATTGTTAGCCTTCAAATTAGCTGCAATATCTTGCAGAGATGATAGGCTATCATTATCAGCCTTACGCTAATTGAAATCATCTGCTCATGTAGCCAAAAGAGAAAGCACATTTTCAAAGTATAGAATCTGAGCAAGAGAAGGAAACAGAAAAAAATCTTAAGTTAAAAAAAAAAAAACATCAAAAAAAGGGCGAGGTAATCAGACGTTAGAGACAGAACAGAAATATGAAAAACTATGACACTTCAATACATGCAAAAGCTAGAAAGCAGACTGATATATTTGAGGTTTCGTACTGAAGACAGAAAGCTTGATTATTGTATTCTATTGATCCTAATATGGATTATATTGCATTTATTTTTCAAATAGGTTTTTATTCACATTATTTAAGACAACTGTCAACAACATCTTATTTGGAGGAAGGGGTACAGAAGAATAACTACTTCAACACTTCGTATGCAGTTCAGCAATATTGACCACCTTACTCTTGTCTTCTTGTCTTTTTTTTATTATTATTTTTAATATTTTTATTGAGGAAGTTTGGCTGTTTCTCAGAGAATTCTCAACATACACGAATTTTGAAGACTTTGCAGATTAAGTACTCACCTCAGTGCTTCTATCATAGTACATTTTAAAGACCAGTTTTGGAATACATTTTATTTCCTTTCCTGTACTATATAAAGATGATATTTTAAACTGTATAAATGAAAGTTAATTAAAATAAAAAATAAGACAATTTTTATTGTTGTTGTTCTTTGGTTGCAATCTGTTCCAGCTTTTTTTATGGTAAACCATATGGTAAATGTTAATATTTTTTTTTAAATGTTCCAGTTTCTTTCTTTCCTTTCAGCTCAGGTAAGCAGTACACTTTACTCAAATATTTTCAGAACTTAAGATAACTGAATTTTCACACATCATGAATAATGAAAAGTGATTTCAATAGTCATACTGAATAGTCAATGTCAAATACTCAATAGTCAAGCAAAGCAGCCCCGACTCGCAGATCCTAGTTTTTCTTTTGTCAGGATAGAACAGTATCTCTCAGGTAATAATATTTAAAAATCTGCATGATCCACCTTCCTTTAATATCCTTTAATTTCCTGCACTGTTGTTCACAAATTATCTTTAGGAAACAGCAGCCGTGATATTAAAAATAGACATAATTAACCATCTCTTTGTCTACTGTTCATACTTCTTGACAAGTTTAAATGTGACTGCTAGTCTGTCTGCTGTTTATTGCCCATCTTCCTTTAATAAAGTTAAAGGTATGGAGACAAAAAGATGCTGAAAATTGTTCCAAATTACATAGATTACTTTTAGTTTTTATGTTGGAATACCTGATACCTTGTATAATATAATATGTCATGCAGTCTACACTGACATATTTGAGAAGTGTATAAGATTTCTGTCTTTTCTGGCATCCAGAAAGATTTTTTTTTTTTTCTTAATGTATTGAAAATAAGGAGTGTACAATGATATTTGACACATAAAAAGGAAAAAAAAATCTAGAAGGGGAATTTTGCATGCACATTTTGAATAAGAAAAAGCAAATAAAATAAAAAATAGGAAATTAACATGATTCAACTATTTTATAATTTATATTTTCATTCTTAAATAACATCTGAAAAAGGCAAGTTCAATGTTGAATAAATGCATGTTAGTGTATTACCTGAAGTGTTACTGTGTTGTGGATGTAAGTTTTTCAGTGACATTAGTTAATAGTGCATGACTTGAAACCATGTTGTAAAGATGTTGGTGTTTGACTGCATATTATTTTATTTATGAATATTACTCAAGGAGGAAAGTAAAATCAGAGAGGAATCGTTGTAACTGAAAACATTTTCTATAGAAGAATTTGTCTCCACTCCTGTAATATCTGTGCATGACAGAGTTATTTTACCATGATACCAGTTATTTTACCATGTCTGTCCTCTCTAACTTTTAATGTCAATTACTTCTTGTTTGATCAGACTTTTTAATTTTACAGGAGAACATACAGGGGTCACAATACAGAGGCATTTTGAAAGTTTCAGATCAAACAGAAAATCAATTGAAAGCACATTCTCTAACTAGCAGCTTCTACAGCTACAGCTGTTGACTGCTGGCTTCCACCCTTGTTCCTTGATCACAGAATAAATCAGACTCTGAGAATGAAGACTATCTTTTGCTGCCACATAGTAACGAAGTCCTTATGTTTGATGTTTACTGTTATCATATGATAGAAAGAGAATTGACTATAAAGTCTGAGGAAAGGTAAAGTATACAACGTCAGTATTTAAAATTATTTACCCGTAACAGAAACAGTAAAATGTAAATATAAGTTCATCTTTTGAAGGTAAAAGACCTATTAAGTACAGTAGATTGAAACTAAATTTAAAAAACAACAAAACACTTTAACAAGGTATAAAATAGTTTTTGTTACTCTTTTGAAGAAAGCACTTTTTTTGGTATTATGCTAATGTATGCCTGACTAGGGCTATGAAGAAAATAGTTTGGAACTGACAAAGCTATCTCAACCCTCTTCACTGGGACAGATTCCAGCATTTAGCTTACCTATCAGCTAAATGCTTACCTATCAGTTTATTACCTAAACTTCCTGAATTAACCTATAATCATGCCTTTCTTTTCTATAACACCAAATATGCGTGACTCCACACACACCCCAGGCCTTTATAGCTCATGCATATTTTGTTTTAAAGAACAAATCTGGAAAGCTGCACTGCCAGCTCTGAAGTCTGATGAAATGAGAATCCCCAGTCAGTACTTGCAGTGACATTTGAATTCAGCTCTATATTGTGTGTGGACCAAGTCCAGGCAGACATTATCAACTGGAGAATCATACTGAGAGTCTAATGGCAAAAAGCTCACAAGTGCAAAGCTGGCTTCATTATAAAGAGTGGGACCATTTATTTGGCTAACTGGTTCCAATCACTGATCATGTTAATTAGGACAATGAAGCATGAAACAGCAACAGGCTAGTGATCTTGCCAATGCATTTTATTTCTGTGTATGGGTAGATATGAGGCTGGGTAGAAGCCTTTTTAAGATTATTATCAGACTATTCTGCTGTACTTCCTCTTGGTTGAAAGGGGAATCCTAGGCTGGGAAGAGGAGAGAGATGTGCACTTTTTCTCCTGTTCTCTAGCATTTTTCATCTCAATCCATAGAGAGTGTCTTATGCTAAACAATATTTGATAAAATACACAATCTTGAAAGTGTACCAGAACCTGTCTGCTCTCTAAGAACTGCCTTGACACTAGACTACAGAATGAATTAAGTTGTGGTCTTTGTATAACTTGATAATACACTGTATAGACAGCAATAATGTGGCACTGCCCTGCCAAAGGAACAAATATCTCACAGGGAAGAGATCTGGTCCATTGTTCCTGTGCAGCTGCAAGCATCATTTCAGATTGTAGCAGTAAGGTAGATCCTAGTCTGCAACTCTTTGTGCAGACTCTAGACTTCATTGGACTCTAGAGTGTACCCTGTTGACTCTAAAGAATCCTAGTCACCACTCAGTTTCTGAATTTCACTTTTGGGAGACAAGCATTGCCAAAAAGATAGGTTTTGCAATACTGCCTTTTAAAACTCTCAATTTATCGTGAAGTTCTCAGATCCTCAGCACAAGCAAGCCTGCTTGTCATGTCTGCTGCTAAGCTGAAACAGAGATAAATATAGAGAGGCACAGAGAAAGCTCCTACTATCACTTTCTTTTCCCTACTTTGAGCAAACCACGCAGGAACATACTCCTCTGATGTTTAGGTTTCAGGTAATAATAACTTGTGCTTGTATTTTGACGTACTCATTCAGCTGTTGTTTGATATAATCTGCGAAATGTGGCAGTAAAGGAAATTGGATTAAACTGGCACCACAGGGTTCTCTGTCCAGTTCCCTAGAGTAGGCTTTAGTCTTCTAGACTAGAAGTTCTCAAGCAGAAAGTATTTGCTTGCTGTAAAGGCATGCTAGCAGAAACACGGGACACTAGAGAGACCTTTTAGTTCATCTGTTGCTACCACTGTCCACTGCAATGAAGCATTTAGGTACCAAAAAGAAGCTTGAGATGAAAAGAAGCTCTGAACAATATATTTTTGAAGATTGAAAATGCTCACAATTGATCACTCTTTCTAAGACAGTCAAGTCTGTCAAAACTGTAAAGCAGTTACTTTAAAGGAGTCTGTACCATTCACTTAGATTCCTTGCCCTACTGACATTTGTGAGCAAGTCCATTTAAAGACAACCCTCTGGGTTCACTACAGAAAATCTGCTGATGGTTTCACACTGTTTCCAGACCATAGCACTCACATTTTTAAGGGTTACTGAATTCTGGCACTTGTTGTCAGTATTGTGATGTAGCACCTGCTTTCTGTTAATTAAACAGAGAGTCATGAGAACTAAGATCTATACTTAACTGTCATTGTAGGGTATCTCATTAAAATCACAGTGAATTGGTAATTCCTTGAATTTGGAGACAGGTCCTTACAAAACATTACTTTGATACTTTCAGTCTCATAGTCCTTCAAAGTTAAACTTGGAAATTGAGTGAGATGTTTATAAAGCTCTTTGAGCCATAAGGTTAAAAAGTGCTACCTATTTAATACATTTTTACCATCTCCATTTAAAAATAATAGTATTTAGTGTTAGTGGTTTTTGAGAGAGTGAGGATAACCTTTCTTTGGAAACAGAAAATGATTTTATGTATATTCAGATAAATATTTGAATGGAAGATTGTTTCTGAAGTTGGTTTTAGGACTTTTTTTTTTTTTTTTTTTTTGTATTTAACAAATATAAGTACTTTAGAGAATATTTCAAACCTGAAGAATAATTGTAAATGTTTTGCTACATAGAGATGCTATGTATGATATAATCCAGGTTAACTATGACCAAACTTTTCAAAATGAACATTTTTCATGTAGGCAATAGTATATCCCTTTACCGTCTGATTTTTAACTCAAGACATTCTAGAAGCAATATGGTTTCACAGCCTAGGCCACTCATCACAACCTTGTTTGGAGGCCTGAACTTGTGTTGTCTTAAACAGTTGAGTTTATAAGTTGAGTCCCATATGAGTAAGGGATGCAAATAGACTTTCTAATAAAATACATGTTCACAAAATTCACGGGAGCTGAATCAAAGTCATAGTGGCTGGGAGAATTCATATGCAAAATATATCTATTCCAGTATTATCTTCCTAGGCAACCACATAAGAGTGCTTCAAAATATGTACTATTGGAAAATGATATCCTTGAGTGTTGTTAACATTCTGGTGACAGGAGAGAAAAATGTGAAAATTACTTGCACTGCATAGTACAAAAATTGGAAAAAATCTATTTTATGAGTTCTAGAGTTGAGAAATATCATAGAAACTGTAATCAAAAAATTGATATGACTAGAAGTTGTGCTAAAACTGTAATTATACGTGAATCGCTTTTTTTTTTAATTAAATCAAACCAGAAATTATTTCTGCAATCATGTTTTAGATTTTAATTGGAAGAGCCATTAACATATCTCAAGGCAATTTAACTATTTATTCTAATAGTATTTCATTTAAATATTTCCAAAGGTTGTTTTCAGACTTCTTGTTAGAATCAAACAATCTAAATTTAAGCTCTCTATTTTTAGTCGTTCAAATTTTATTTTCTCAGTGCATCTTTAAAGTACTCAGGCTGAACTCTTCCCTTCCATGCTCATATGTAAAATCATGGACACTTCAGGACACAGCTTTATTTTTGGACTTTGCTGTTTTAGCTTCACGGTTAAATAGAAACATTCCTATCACCTACCCCTTCCTAATCAAAAAACACATCCTGTGGTTTTTGAATGCTTCAGAATGTCTATTATTATTAATCAAGCAGGTCACTGGAGTTAATAGAATTTTTCTGTTTGAGTTCTTAGAAAAATCTGACTTTTTGTCTTTTCAGAGAAGAGATCCACAAAAGCTTTTTGCTATTCTCAGAAGTTTTAGAAGACTAAAGTAATATTTCAAATATTTCAAATTTCTTGCTCAAGCTACCACCAAAGTAAAGAAAGTCACTACATTCTAAATTACTTAAATTTCTACTGCTGGCAATACACTGTTTTCAATTAGCCAGTAGTCAATTAGTCCATGCAACTGCCAACGATATCCAAACTTGCAAGGTTAAAGGTAGGTCTGGAAATGCAACTCCACTCTGATAAAAATAGTACAGAGGTATCTCTGAAAAAGTAATTTTAGCCAGCTCCTCACCCACTATGTCAGCTTCTGCAGTATCTTCTTAAGGCTCCTGTCTTCTCTCCTGATCTGTGTAGGAAACCTGAGTGCCTAACCTAGACCTGCAGAGTCCATTAAGCAGCAGGGACCTAAAAGTTTCATGCTCACTACAAAACTATATTTGGATATATCTGAGCTGACAAACCTGGAAGTGCTCCTTATGTCCTAGATTGAGCTATGCAGATCCAGCCTTGTGTTTGTTTGGTATCAAGCAAAATGATATGTCCCTCACAGTCTTTTTCTCCAGTCTGCTCTCCTTTCATCTCATGCACACGGGGCATATGTTCCAGAAATAAGCTGGGATGTTTTCACTAACCCAGTGATAGATACAGTAGATGTGGATGTCTCTTTATAACTGGAAATACATTTAAGTTGACTTCTTAGTATATGTCAGAATAAAAGCTATCAGTGTTCCTTTGATACTTATGGCTTTCTGTCCAGCCAGTAAAATGCACATTTTGTTACACACTGTGATATCTTTAGCAGCACAAGCATGAAATTATTACATGCATAATTCAAAAAAAAAAAAAAAATCATCTAAAGATTTATCCATAACTACAGTTAGCAAATGAGGCATTAATAAAGATTATGAAGTACTTTCTGTGAAACAACTCACAGGCCATTATCTGTCAGTATACTTATATATTTTACCCTCACTGTGCCTTATTGCAATGTCTGTATTACAGACGGATTTCAGACAGACCTAACTCATAAAGCTTGTATAATAACTTGGGCTGTTTGTTCTTTTTTTTCAAACCCATAGGAAGTAGTGTTCCTACAAGTGCTAATCAAAACAAACTTGCTACTATTCAATTATAACATCCTGACCTTTAAAATCTGTATATTAAGTATTTGAAAGCATGTAGTGCTAGTGAGTGTTGTGGGGTATTTTGGCCATTAGCCTCATCCAGTCACATGAATACAAATTGACTTTCCTAATACAATCAGAAATAATACTAGAAAAAGTTCATTTAATATTTTTCCCCTCAGTCTTTGGCTAAAATTGTGTCTTTCTACCTCAGACAGTTTGATTTAGTATTTATAGTTGTACGTCCCTATTTAGAGTTTGAGTGTGTGCATATGCATATATATGTGTACACATGCTTTCATATATATATACGAAAATATATATTTATATATATGCATATATAAAATGTATAGTAGTCACTCTTGAATATAGAAATGCTCTCATCCACATATATGCACAGGCACACACAAAGCCCAAATATGTTTAAGAAAGATGCTTTTATCATGAAAATCTTTATGTTGTATATGAACTTCAGCATCTTCAGAGAACACACATTAACAGCTCTCTGAGAGATAGGTGCTGTGTAACAGACATACTTGCACCTCACACAAAAAGTAAAACAGACAGAGTTTTCAAATATATGTGCCTCAAAGCAGTTCCAAGAATTACAGATCACTATGCATACTTGTAAACAATTGCATTAGGATATTTGAGATAAAAAAATACATTTTCTAATATATTTAGGCACATAAATATGAGATAAGACAATGCAGGCGATATGCCTCTGTCAGTGAATTTCCCAGTCTAGTGTAGTAGTCCACAGTTATCAGCAATTTAAAGGAATTTGTTTAACTGGCAGACAGAACTTCTACTTTACTGTTACCTATAGTTTACTGCTACCTACAGTTGAGGTGCATGCTGGTTATTTGGATTGATGGCATCTTCTCTGCCCCAGCAGGACTAAAGCTGTTACATTAGTTCACAGAACCGAGCTTAGTTTAGATTTCTAAAACAGCCCAACATACTTGGAATGAATGCTCTGTCCTATACCCTTTTCTTAGTGGCATTTACAAAACCACCAAAGATAGGTATCTCAAGGTTGTTTAAAAGAAATTAAAGTTCTTAAATTACCAGAGCTGCTTTGAAAGTTATTTTTGACAGCACCTGGATTTCTTGGTGTCTAAATACTTTTGAAAACCTGACTTCATGTGACTTCTCAAGAAGACTGAGGTGAGAAATCAGACTGAAGCACCACAGTACTTCTCTTTCAGTACTGTGCTCATAACATTCGTATGCTTTCAATCTTGTATTTATTTAATATGGAGAGGTTTATGGTGGAATAAAACCAATAGAAAATATATATTTGAATTCTAATTACATTTGTGCAGGAGTAGGCATGGAAAAGTCCTTAATAAATAAATTTTCATGTAAACTTTTAAACAACCTTTTGAAAAATCCAGTATTGAAAACAAAACAAAACAACAACAAAAAAAAATTAAGCCCTTTGCCACAGCTGGGAAGTTTTCTTGGATGAGCAATGTAAAAAGTTCAGTTTTAAAATATGACTGATGTTGAGCATATGATTCATGACTTTGCTGATTTATGCCAACCTTCAAGTAACAGATCAGTTCAGTATGTAAGCTAAATCACATTTCTCCATTTTATTTGTTTTTTAATTCCTATTCTGAGTCTTGCCACTCTGCAGTATGCTGACAGGATTTTTTGGCCAGTTTTCCTTATGTGCAAACTATGTAGTTGATATAATATCTCAAGACATTATTAAAAATTGTTTGTGTTTTTGAGCTAATAAATAACTAAAACAAACAAACAAACAAACAAAACATGAATGTAATATAATTAGGATTTGGGAGACATGCAGAATAAATACACCTATATCTTATAGAACATAATAGAGAAAAAAGAAAGAAAGAAAGAAAGAAAGAAAGAAAGAAAGAAAGAAAGAAAGAAAGAAAGAAAAAAGAAATGTCTAATGATTGCATGACCTGTAGCCAGGAAATTTGGCTGCTAATATTCTAATACTATTTTAATATTCCCTAATAGTCTTTGTGACCTGGGACTATCTTTTTTCTCTGCCATAGGATTTTCCCCTCTAAGAAAGTAAAGAAATACTACCTTGGTCTGGCAGATCTCCCATAAGAGAACAGTTGCCATTTGTGTTCCCTTAACATTTAACATTCTATACAAGTTTGGTGTCTTTTTTGGTCTTTAAACGGTGTCTATCATGGAATCACAGAATATCCCGAGTTGGAAGGGAGCCACAAGGATCATTGAGTCCAACTCCCAGTTCCACACAGGACCACCCAAAAATCAGACCATGTGTCTGAGAGCATTGTCCAAACGCTTCTTGAACTGTGGGCAGGCTCAGTGCTGTGACCTGCCCTGGGGAGCCTGTTCCAGTGCCCGACCACCCTCTCGGTGAAGAACCTTTTCCCAACACCCAGCCTGACCCTCCCCTGTCACAGCTCCATGCCGTTCCCTCGGGTCCTGTCGCTGTCACCAGAGAGCAGAGATCAGCGCCTGCCCCTCCGCTCCCCTCGTGAGGAAGCTGCAGGCCGCCATGAGGCCTCCCCTCAGTCTCTTCTTCTCTGGGCTGAACAACCCAAGTGACCTCAGCTGCTCCTCATATGTCTTCCCTTCTAGACCCTTCACCATCTTTGTAGCCCTCCTTTGGACATATAATACTGTCTTTCACCCTTTGGCTCGTGTACAGTTTTTCTTTATGTCTGGGTAAGTAGGATATTTTTTCTGGGAGCTCTAGCCCTGTGTTTCAGATTTACACCTCAGTCCAAAGTACAGTAGAAAAGAGACGTGCACTTAGTCACACTTCTAAAAGTGGATCTCCCTCCATTAAAAAAAAAAAAAAAAACAGATCTAGACAAAAGCAAAAAATAATAAAAAAGTATGTTTTAGTGGATCGAATGCTCATGAGCAGTTACAGTATTTTACATGTATTCCTGGAGTGTATTTTCCAGCCTAGTTTAATTAGAAATAAATTGCTTTGTACTCCCCAAGACAGCTTTGCAGTATGAACAAAATTGTAGGAATTTTAGGAAAAACTTCTTTACCGAAAGGGTAGTTAGGCATTGGAATGGGCTGCCCAGGGAAGTGGTTGAGTCACCATCCCTGGAGGTCTTTAAAAGACGTTTAGATGTTGAGCTTAGAGATATGGTTTAGCGTGGGCCTTGTTAGAGTTAGGTCAGAGGTTGGACTAGGTGATCTTGGAGGTCTCTTCCAACCTGAACGATTCTATGATTCTGTGATTCTGTAGTACACAATGACAATTATAAAGTTCACTACAGCGTACATCTGATGCAAGCATAATCCTCAACAAATATATAACTGTATACACTGCCACAACAGTGTAAAATATGCTGATTTTCTCTTTCTCTCTCTCACACCTAATCAGGTTCATTTCTGTCTTCTGCAGTTAATCTTACAATTAAGGAATTCCAGGGAAATCAAGTCCTTTTTCCTTTACACTTCACCAGATTTCCCACTTACTACAAGGCTCCTTGTAGGAACAATGCTTGTAATTGATCTTCATGTTATTTCTTTTTTTTAAACTTTCTTTTCTTTTTTTTTTTTTTTTTTTTTGTTCCTGCTATTAGGCCCCCTACTATATACATAGATAATGTTAGCTTTACTTTGCCATCTCATTAATTTTGTTAAAATGGTAGTCACTCAAGTCACCTCATATGGAACACACCAGGCACAATCTTTAAAATGTACAGCTGAATCTGTTGGCTTACAGAACAGAGAAATTTATTGGAATTTAATTTCATTTATGGAATGAAAATTCATTGGCTGTACAAATATAGACTCCGCCAACTGTCCCACCTAAAAGAGTGGTGGATTGTCTTTTATGTAAAAAACAGCCAAATTCTGCTGCTGTAGCAAGCAGATGTTAATCAGTTTATCAAGTGCATAAACAGAAACAAAGTAAGACATGGAGAAGGGAATTAATAGACAAGAATGACAAGAGTTGTGTGTGTCCTCAGCTGGACACTTGACCATGTAGTGATATGACTGTAGTGTGAAGGAAGAGATAGAGTACAAGAATATAACATTAGGGAAGAAAACTAGAGATATTGATAAGGTAATGACAGTAAGTGCTTGGAACTAAGACAGAAAGGACTTAGTAAGGGAAACAATCCTTGGCAAGTAAGAATCACATGAATTGGCACCACCAAATTATTTTACACAAAGGCAGTAAAGAAGTGTAATGTGACTAACAACATTCAGTCATTACAGCTGAAAGCCAAGTCTCTTTATACAAATAATCTGCATGTTTATACTTTTATGAGAATGGGATTCTTGATGTGATGGGTTATGATATGCCTATGCGTTACTGGCAATTATGTCATTGCCAGTTTAATGGACTTATTTGATTATTCCCTGTACAGCTTTATATATTTAATTTGTGTATTTTCTCTTCCCCCCCGAATATATATACATATATGTATATATATATATATGTATCATCATAAGCAATACTGATAATTGAATTTCTATTCTGGAATCAACATAAGCTTTAAATGTTAAAGAATAATTCCCCAAATAGCATAGACTGTATACCTCTTTCCTGAATCAGACAGCTTGGTATAATAGCTCCTCGGATTCTAGTGAGCTAAGCAGATAAACAAATATAAATATGTAATGCTGATCTGAAAACATAGAAGAAAATAGAGCTACGTCAACTCCTCTGAAAAAAAAGAACAAAATTTCTTTTTACTTTGCCATGATCTGCTGTATTCTCTATTACTAAATATTCACCAACAGAAATTGCTCAGTGAATTTAATTAAGGATACTAATTTTACTGAAAGATATTGACAAATGTTGCCTACTCAGCTAATTATTTAACAAGAGGGAATTTGGGAAGTCATGAAAGAAGTGTATTTTTTGTCATTCACAATTCATTTAGTTATCCCTGCATAAAGCTCTTCCCACACAATAAGTAAGTCAAATTCACTTCATCAGCATGGATCAGCCTGACAGCATCCTAGACAGGTAACTGTTGATCTGATCAAATGCAGAAGTTAACAAGAAGATGGCAACTCAGAGTGGATGACACTCTAAGATGAGTAAATCTAAAAATCTTGCAGAAAAAAAACAAGCACAAAAATAGATCAAATTCGTAGATCAAATAAGAGCATTTTTTATCTTTTTACACATAAAGCTGGTGGTAAAATATTATGGCTAATATACACATCCATGTCTTTTTAAGTTCCTGTATATAGATGACTATGAAAGGTAAATCATACAGTTCAATAAGTTTTATATTTTTATATACACATTTCCTTGTATGTGCATGACACTGACCCTGTTTTAGCTGTAAGTCAAAATTCCACGTTTCTTAAGTCTATGTATTTTTCAGGGTGACTCAATTTTCGTATACCAGGGTACATATTATGCAGTCTAGATTTGGCAACATTCAAGAAAGAATTTTCCTATGTGCCACATGCACTGGGGGGACAGAGGGGGCAAATATAACCAAGACATTTTATCTTAGATTACCATATTTTTTTCATACTTCAGCATATAAATATAAATATAAATAAATATAAATATAAAAATCTAGCCATTCCTCAAACTAAAATTGCTTGAACTTTTTTCAGCTACTGAAAGGCACATACCAGCCAGATTCCAGATGGAATTTGCATCTTGTTAAATGCCTGTGGAAGAGGAGAAACCACTATGTCTTATGACCCCAATTTCTAAGACACAGGTTTCAAAAGTTACATAAAGACTATTGTCTACAAAATAAAAAATTAGTAGTTCTCTCCATTTTCAGAACTATTTTTTTTTTTAAATTTTCAGTTCGGAATTCCTACAGCTTTCCCTTCAGAAATATTATATTAAACCATATGTAACAGTTGAAAGCAAATTATTTCTAGACTGTAGAGGAACGATGAAAAAATATGTAGCAATAGATATTATGCAAAAGCCTATGCAGATAAATACTTGAACTGTTACATGGCAAATTATATGCACAGACATTTAATTTTGTTTTCCATCTGTCCATTGACATCACAAAGTAACAACAAATGTCACAGTGAAAAGATTTTTTTTTTAAAAAAAATCAGAGCAGTCGTGTGACCTAATAATCAGCCTAGAGGCACGTGAGAATATTTTTAAAATAACAGGCAAGGCATTACAGAATGCAGTTTTCAAAGAAATTGTGCAGGTATATGAAAAATCAAACACTACCCATATAAATACCCAATAGCTGAAACAAAAAGAAGGACCATTACCAGCTTTAGGAGAAGACACAACATGGAACAGTTTACCTGAAACCTTTTCAAGCACGTTGAAAAACAGATTCTCTGTCTTCTGAAGATTACAAATGGCAAGAAAATTGTAATGTCATTTTTTACAAAAGTTTCACAAAATTAGGGCATGATTTAATACCCCTTATTCATACTTCCATACATATTACTATACATAACATACAGTACTGTATTTTTGATATGCCTTAGAGTATCCTGCTAATTTTTTCCTTTCCT
>VXAA01005006.1:16474-40818 GCA_013399115.1 Anseranas semipalmata | reverse complement strand
AAAAAAATCTTGGTCTCACTTATTTTTCTTTCTGCTTAAGTTATTCAAGAAGTTTGCATAATAAAGTACCTTCATCTTGTACTGTTCTAGTTGTAGCCACTTAGATAAGAGGTTAGTAAGATATTAATTTTAATACAATTTTGAATTGTTTTAATCTTTTGTGTCTTTAATACATTGGCTTTCATTTTAGTATCATAGGTCTGTTNATATAAATAAATATAAATATAAAAATCTAGCCATTCCTCAAACTAAAATTGCTTGAACTTTTTTCAGCTACTGAAAGGCACATACCAGCCAGATTCCAGATGGAATTTGCATCTTGTTAAATGCCTGTGGAAGAGGAGAAACCACTATGTCTTATGACCCCAATTTCTAAGACACAGGTTTCAAAAGTTACATAAAGACTATTGTCTACAAAATAAAAAATTAGTAGTTCTCTCCATTTTCAGAACTATTTTTTTTTTTTAAATTTTCAGTTCGGAATTCCTACAGCTTTTCCTTCAGAAATATTATATTAAACCATATGTAACAGTTGAAAGCAAATTATTTCTAGACTGTAGAGGAACGATGAAAAAATATGTAGCAATAGATATTATGCAAAAGCCTATGCAGATAAATACTTGAACTGTTACATGGCAAATTATATGCACAGACATTTAATTTTGTTTTCCATCTGTCCATTGACATCACAAAGTAACAACAAATGTCACAGTGAAAAGATTTTTTTTTTAAAAAAAATCAGAGCAGTCGTGTGACCTAATAATCAGCCTAGAGGCACGTGAGAATATTTTTAAAATAACAGGCAAGGCATTACAGAATGCAGTTTTCAAAGAAATTGTGCAGGTATATGAAAAATCAAACACTACCCATATAAATACCCAATAGCTGAAACAAAAAGAAGGACCATTACCAGCTTTAGGAGAAGACACAACATGGAACAGTTTACCTGAAACCTTTTCAAGCACGTTGAAAAACAGATTCTCTGTCTTCTGAAGATTACAAATGGCAAGAAAATTGTAATGTCATTTTTTACAAAAGTTTCACAAAATTAGGGCATGATTTAATACCCCTTATTCATACTTCCATACATATTACTATACATAACATACAGTACTGTATTTTTGATATGCCTTAGAGTATCCTGCTAATTTTTTCCTTTCCTTCTCACCTATTCTCTTTGCCATAAAAGTTAATTTTATTTTTAATTTTCACAAGGTAAGAAGAATTGTTCAAAGACAGGTATTGCTATGCTGAAATTTTAAGTATATATAAATATGGGATGGACACTTAGTAACATGTAGTNTAATTTTAATACAATTTTGAATTGTTTTAATCTTTTGTGTCTTTAATACATTGGCTTTCATTTTAGTATCATAGGTCTGTTCATATATATATATAAATAATAATCAGCAGTGATCTAATAAATACTTATGGAAGGATCTTTCTAACTACTCTGAGAATACAATATGTCAATGAGCAAACAGCTGTGGAGACTATTTCTGCCTATTGGTTGTAGTTCCTTTGGATGGGTTCCATCTGACAAAATGTAGATGTCTATAATACTCTAAAGGAGTCACTCTAAAGGATCCCTTCAAGTGAAAGTAATAGATATTTCTAGGTTGTAGGTCTTATCCTAAAGTAGGCATCTGAAACTGAACAGCTCTCTTTTAAAGAGCCTGTTTTTCTCCATTACTTCTAAAGAAGGCTTTAGTGGGTTCCTACCCTTGAACCCTGAAAAATCATACAACAATTATGATCCACAGATTGATCCACTCAGCACACAGCAATACTTCACAAAAGGTTGTAATCCTGTTAGCTAGAGCTGCCTGTCAGAGAATTCATTATATTTTTCTTATAGAAAGCTGTAACTTTAATCTTGTCTTACTTATCTTTTTCTCTAGGTGGTGGCTTGGATGCTGGTTTTGGAGAAAATGAGAGGGGCAGCTGCTTTAACAACCTCTGGTTCAAGAAAACACCAACTACAAAACTGCTAAAAGTAGGCAGTTAGCTTTCACTAACCAAAAAAAGCAATGTGCTCTTTTGGAAGTGACATTCTGAACTGTGCCTTGCATTGCTAGCAACTGCAAGCACTGGATCTGAGCAGGACATTTTTTTTTTTTTTTTTCATTGTGAAGAATCTGCTCATACTAGAGTAAATTCAGTGTGTCTATTTTCATTCTCCCCCTACAGAAAATTGCATTTCTGGAAACAACAGAATTAAAATGAGGTAGTTAAAATGCAACTTTTTTTCAGTTGCTTTTTGATGAATTGTAGTATTAATGTACTCAAGAGAGAAAGTGCAAGAATCATCATTTGGATTCTGAGTTGCTGTCAGTGTTAACAGAATTTCTTTTTAGTCTTTAAACTTTTTTTTTTTTTGCTTTGGGTGTCACAAATATAAACCATCTGGTATGCCAGCTGCCTGTGTTTCTTTTTACACATACTGCAAGAGTGGGTGGAAAGGCTCCAAAATTGCAGACATTATCCTTTTTCTGCTTATCATCATCATCATCATCATTATAATCCTCTTAGCATTTTAATATATGGCTTTGCTTCTTTGTGGCCTCTGAGATCTGTCAATATGCTATAGGATGGAGTTTTGTTTTGCCTTCAGTGAGTACTTTGTGTGTATATGGGCGCTGGAAATCTGGAATATAGTTTATTCTGGCTTTGCTGTTCACCAGTTGTAATAACGTTATTCCACATATTTACTCATATTTGATTACTATATTTATCCACTTGTCTCTGTTTAGCAAAGTTAATTTCTCAATACAATACAATTTAAATACAGCTGAAGAATATAAGAAGTCTAACCTGAAGTTGAATTTTGTTCTCTGTATTTCATTTCACTTACCGAGTTTTTCCAGGGCTTCTCAAAGTTGTGTCTCATGCTGAAGTTCTAACAGTGTAACAATTTGATTACACCTTAGCTCCAACATATTGCCTTTCTGCCTGAGAAAAACAGAAAATGTAGTCAGGAGTCAAAGGTGAATCACTTGCTCATATCCACAAGCTGTTGCTTCCATGCATAGTTCTCTCAATTTAAAGGAACTCCAAACATTCTGGGCTAGTGCAAAGCTCTTTGTCCTTTTTGAGCATCTGGGTAGTATCTTAGTCTTGCTGTAGATGTTGGATTCCACTGATGGGTTTCTAGCAAATGCCAGAAATTGCACAGAACATTTCATCACAAATCAGGATTAAAACTGCTGCTTTCAAGGAGGCAAGGCATAGTTAACTATTTCATTAAGGCAGAGAGCTTACTCCCACTTCCTTCTGGAAGCGGAGTGGCAATAATTTACCCAATTGGGCATCCACGCCTGTCACTTCCTGAGAGTCAGTGGTACTGCTTCCATGGGAGTAACCAAACAATAACATGTCCTTGTACAAGCCAGTGACTCTGGTGGTCAGCAAATTTCTGTGCACAACAAAGATGCAAAATCCAATGGAAGCCAATAATTTGTATTACTTAGCTTCTCTCTAAGAAAGGAGTTTTTGATGTTTGAACTACCAGTATAAGATGAGAGTTGAGACGTTTGTGAAAAAAAGAAATAAAATAAAATAAAAATAAAACAAACAAAAAAAACTTTATTTTGCTTCACCATCAGTGCTCTTTCATTCTTCTGTAGAGCTCCCAGTGTCTTAACACCAGCCCAGAATGTTTACTATATTCTCTCTTAAGAAGGAACAGGGAGGGGGTGGGAGCTGCTCTGGTCTGGCTGGGCATCGGTCAGCAGGTAGTGAACAATTGCATTGTGCATCACTTGCTTTGTATATTCTTTTATCATCATTATTATCATTATTAATATTTTCCCTTCTTTTTCTATCTTATTAAACTGTCTTCATCTCAACCCATGAGTTTGTTCTTTTTTTTTTTTTTTTGTCCAATTCTTTCCCCCATCCCACTGAGGGATTTGGGGGGAGTGAGCAAACAGCTGTGTGGTGTTTAGCTGCCTGCCGAGTTAAACCACAACAGGTTGATTTACTGATAACACTCACTGAAAGTCATAGGTGAAACATTCTGAAATATCATGAAGAATTGCATACATTATGAAAAAGACCAAAAGGAAAAAAACATAATTTGTAACATGTAATACGTAAAAAAATATCAATGTAATGACACATCAGTTTGCAATGACCAGCTGTCATCTTTCAATCAATTGCACATTACAAACAAAGCATTGTGAGCTTGTTATGTTTACCTGCACAAACACGTAGGTAACTCTATTGGTAATAGAATCAAAATGGTTAGAAATCTGCAAAAAATAATTGTGTAATAAGTTTTTTTTTTTTTTCATAAACTCTACTATACAGCCATGTACCTTTAATGACAACAACAACAGGTTATTTTTTTGGAGGTTAAATCCGTGATGTTATTTTTTTTCCTTCTGTGAAGAAAATAGTACTTGCAAGAGTCTATTTAGATAAAACAGACGGTTGCAAGTGAGAGGTGAAAGGGAGGGATGCAGATAATGACATCATTTGCACACTTCTAGCTTATTCTATGACTCACTACTGGATATTGCTCACATCCTGTTATCAATGTAGACATTTGAGACCTAGATTATGAAGCTGATAGCTTGTTATATTGAGGAGTGTTCTACAGAGATAATTAGTAGTGATAAAGTGCTAGCAGTTGTGACTAGGGAAGAAAAAGTTTGTGGCCAGCTCATGAGTCATTTGTCATTTTATACTATATCCATAAGTTAACCTGCCTTGGGAGGCCCTAAAAGTTTATTTTTTATGAGAGTGGATTTGTTTAAGAATTAATGACAGCAATTTTTACAATAGCTGCAGAACCCCTGAAGATAACAGCTAAATTGCAGCAATGAAGGGGAAAAAAACTGGAAAGGTTTGCTAAAATAAGAACTTTCTCCTCATTTATACTGACAGGAATTGCTAGAGTTTGGTTTCCAGCACTTCTCCTCTGTCACGTTAATATAAAGTTGTTTTTAATAAAAGACCAGGGCTATGACATAATAGATTTCTATTTTCTTTAGATAGATGCCCAAAAGCTTTTAAAGTTTCAAATCAATTTATTACTAGAACAAGAAGATGCTACACATCATCTATGCCCAAGAAAAAGGGGGCAAGTTTTTGTTTTAAGTCTGATAAGCAAACAGCCTTAGAGAACCACACAGGATATCTTGATGGAAATCTTGACAAAATGTCAACATTACAAACACTAAATCATTTCATAATTCTGCAGTAGCCAACACTTACCCTTGTGATAAAATGTTGTCTCGTAGTCATTTACAATAGGCAGAGCTGAGAGTAGCATCTATTCGCTTTTTAACACCTGAACTTCCTGTTGTAAAACACTTCTTTAAATTGCCTATAGTTTCTACAAGGATTTGAGTGATTTTCCTGATGAAATTAGATAAAAATGATTTAAGTATGCTGATGATTCTGACAGTCTATCTGTTTCCCTGTATCAGTGGAAATATTTTTCTCTTTTTGAGGGGATCCTGATCTGTATTTGTAAAATAATCATAGAATGGCCTGGGTTGAAAAGGACCTTAAAGATCATCTAGTTTCCACCCCCCTGCTCTGGGCAGGGTTGCCAACTACTAGAGCAGGCTGCCTAGCGCCACATCCAGCCTGGCCTTGAATGCCTCCAGGGATGGGGCATCCACAGCCTCTCTGGCCAACCTGTTCCAGTGCCTCACCACCCTGCCACTGAAAGGAACTGCAAAAAGAAAATTATCAGGAACTGTGAAGTGCTAAGGTGCTTCAGTTGTGTGTTCCACAGAAAAGGGTGTGAGTCTACATTTGCACTGTCTAGAAGATATTTTTTTTATGTTTCACGTTGTCCATGTTGATCACTGGTTGAAAGTAATGTCCACAAAAAAAATTATCAGGGAATGGCATAATTAAAAGACTTTGCTCACTAGTGGCAAATAAAAATAGCTTAGATTAATTGCTTCAAAAAAGTACTGGCATTTCTTAAATTCTGAGAGCTCAGTCTTATAATGTCAAAAATAGTATCTTCATTTTTTATCATTTTTATTTGTCTATTTATTTTATTTTTTATATTTATTTTAAATAGATTGTTCTTTGAATTTAATGAAAGTACTCTTCGCATTTTTCAAACTTGTACTGTATTTCAAATTCTTAGGTTGTTCTTCTTTACACAAATTTAAATTAATGCCTTTTTAAAATGTTTATCATCTTAACTTTTGCTTATCCTGATTTAATTGATCAATGATTGTCTCTGTTGCTGAAACATTAAAAGTGTATATTGTAGAGATTATTACAGGTTCTCAACTCATTTCAGCTGTGCTCTAGACTAGTTATGTAAGGGAGCACCTAGTTATTTCAATATTCTTCCACTGACAAGTATTGCTTTACCAAAGATTTAAATTTCAAAGTTTTTGACTTCTCTTCAGACTACTGATGCTTTTCTTCTTCTTTTTTTTTTTTTTTTTCCCCTGGTTATATTCATGCTTCATCTCCCTTTACAGGGAGAAACTCATGGAATAAAACAACAGTAACTATCACCATATCTTAAACCATGGCAGCAAATGATCCTAAGAAAAAATTGTCCAGACAAACGGTAATTTTTTCAGTCCCTTGAATGAAATCACCAGCAAAAGAAATAAACAGGAAATTTTGACTCATATAACTGCATTCATTGTTGTCATTCCTGTTAGTGATGTCAGTTAAAGTGGATTTTAGGAATAAGGAATAAGGAACAACAAAAAAAAGTGTAAAATTCGTAAGTATAAAATCAGTTTCACAATTTTAGATCTAACTGCCACCATCTAATTTTCTGTAAGTAACCTTTACAGAAGACCATTTGTAGAATTTTACTGCATTTTCATGTTTTTTAGGTTGCTTTTTTTTTCCCCCAGAAATTTTGTTGAAGTATATCAGAACATGAAAACAAAAAATGTACACAAAAGGTCAGAAAAAGTATTTTTTTTTCCCCTTGTCAGTCCTACGATATAAAGACTCCATGAATGTATTGAGTTCTAAATCATGTCAAGTGGACAATAAATTATTCTGAAGTTTCTAACAGAGAAACCAGAAAGAGCAACCAGAAAGGTAAAGTGAGGACTTCTGTATCTAGTCCTAAGACCTGATTTCACTTTTAAGTGTTCCCTCAGATGTAGCTGTAATTTATGAGGACTAATAGCCCTTCACTGGCAGAATCCAAATAAGATAACAACCCCTCCTTTTCATTAGATGAAATCTCCTTTACTGACCTCAAGGTACCAGGATCTGTAAGAGAACAGTAAGCAGGAATGGCAAAGTAAAATTCTACCTCAAAAAGATTTGGATGTATAATTAAGGTAGATATTTTCATTTATTTCATATCATATTCATGAATGTTGGGGACACAACATGAAGGTGGTCCAGGAAGAATTCAGAGAAGAACAGGGGGTAATTGGGATATAAGAATCAAAAAAAAAAGCTGTGATAAACAAGGCCAGCAATGGAAGCTGAAACAAATTGGATTATGACTTTGTACAGCTGTTTAAATCTGAGAAACAAGAGGGAGTGGTGCTTAACTTTAGCCAACTGAGATTTGTATCTGAATCAGGAAACTGGTCTTCATATTACAGTGTGAATGAGAAAGAAACTCTAACTTCTCTACTGGAAAAGCATGGCTTGACATACATCTACGCTGAACTAGCATCTAGCTGTTCTGCTTCACTTCATGCTCCCCCAGCTTCCCTTTTGGTATCATTGACATTTGCCTGCTGCTAAATGAGCTGGATCAGAGCAGAGGACTCATTTGACAAAAAAAAAAAAAAAAAAAAAAAAAAAAAAAAAAAAAAAAAAAAGCAGTTTTACACTGGTTTAGCTCCTGAACAAGACCACTGATGAAGGTCAGACAAATGTCAACTGCTGACACAAAGAAAGAAAGAAAAGAGGACAAAAACACTTCTTTGGGTAGATATGATGAGATTAGCTGTATCAATAAGTCTCACTAATAAATTCTGGCTCTATATCAAGCTCGGATGGAGTTTTTCTCCCTCTCCTCCCTACCTCTACTAGTTAAACCAAAAGGACCCAAAGGAAATGAACCTCCTAGTTTAAGTAACTGTAGGCTTAAAATTAAGCACTGTAAACACACACATGCAAACACTCTTATATTGTGCATTTATAGGTTTAGCATTTAAGATACAGTATGTGCAGTGATGAATTTGCCATCCTGTACTTAGCTGCAATTGTCCCATGTCACCCTGTTTGAATTCACCTGCTAAGTTCAATCATCCATTAACCAATAAATCTTTAAAGCCTTGTAAGCTACATGTGTGCACAAATCAAATTATCTATTAACAATATATCTCAGTAAAAAGTCCATGTGGACAGAAGACCTCCTGCACACCACTTTAAAAATAAGTTCCCTGGAGCCCAACACAAAGAAATTGATTGAGTACATTAATGTATTCTCATGCATTCCTCTTGATGCTGAAATTGTCTCATGCATGAAAGACTTTGCAGGGCATTGCACAAGTTCTTTATTCCATGCTCTTGAACGTGTTAAGCTAAGAGTTTCCAAGTATACCTAAGCACGTGTAAAAAGCAACTCTTTGCAAATATTTCTGAACTAAAAAAACACATAGTGTCAGGAGTGAAACTTTGCTATTATTCCATATTTGCTTGAATAAGTCAGAACTATTGAGTTTTTACTCAAAGAGCTTATCACACCTCGGCACACACAGTAACTGAAGTGGAGATGAAAGTGAGTACTGTACATGGCTACCAAAAGATGTTTTATCTCATTCCACTTTAACACACCTCCCAGTCTAGTTTGTCATTTTGGTCTCATTCCTATTCAATGTGATTTCCCTGGATTTTCTTAATTTCTTCATGGATCTGGTTATTTCTCAATTTTAACCAGTTCTTTACAGTCTCTCATTTTCCATAGTAACTTCCCCTTTGTGTCAAGGAAGTGAGAGATGCATAGTCTGGTTTCCAGTTAAGAACAAAATATTCCAAATTAAACTTGAATAAACACTTAATAACTGGTAGCCTCATTTAATCAAATAACAGTTTTTTAACAATGCTGCATCTATATATGTTCCTGTAATGCATGTTCACATAAGCATAAATATAGCCTGGTATCGTGTCATTGGATTAGGTAGGTATAGATAATGTATGTTAAAATTTCCCCAAGCAATGCCTACAAGAAAGCACTGAGGCAAGTGTATTAATTAGGCAGCTTCTGAACTGTTCAGCTTTGCCAAATACTTTGAGTGAATTTCAAAAGGCAAGACATATGGTAAGTGACATTATGTCTTTCCTAATATAACAAATGTGATTCAATTTTCATGTAAACCTATTCTGACAATTCCTTTATGTGATTTACATATGTATTTTGTATTAAACTAGTTACCCTAAAGCAAATGTTGTGTATCATACTCTGTAACTCTATTAGCAAGGGGAACACAAAGACCATCAAACTTACCAGTTTCATGTTTGTATTAGAATGCCCCTTCAGCATTACTTTGAGACACCAGTTAATATATTGTTTATACCACAGAATTTATGATGATGGATTTTTCAACTTTCCTACAATGTAATTTGCAGTATATTTAAGAGAAATGAATGGAACCTTGTAGTTAAACACTCTTCTGTTTTAGTCCACAAATAACTACAAGAATCCCTGTTTATTCATGTGTAGTGAATATTTTTATACATTTGCCACTACATTAAAAAGATCAATGTTGTTAAGACAGCACATGAAACAATAATGAATCTGAGGTATTTACAGAAAAGAAAAAATAGTCCAGAAAGATGACACAGAGAGTGGAATTCATATAATACAAAATACGTCTCTTTTGACTATAATGAAAACATAGGGTGATTGGCTGAAGGACAGTCATAGAAGTATTCATTGAAAACTCATTGATACTCATTGAACTGGAGGATATTTAATGCTACCTCCTCCTTGAAGTGGGACTATTCCCAATGCTAGATCCAGTCAGTCTTATTTTGTTGGCTTGTTGTTTTGTTTGTTTGTTTGTTTTTGTTTTTGTTTTTTAATCCATTAAAACGTTTTGATATTTGGAAGTGGATTCCATAAGGCTGGACTCTGTGATCTTTTCAGGGGCTGAGTTGAAGACTATCAGCCTCAGCCAAGTGGATGACTGTAAGGAAAATGATTAAATATAGGTGACAGGAATCTTGTAGTTCAATCACCTTTAAGTGAGATAAGCTCAAACAAACAAAAAAAAAAAGCAAAAAAACAAAATTTTCAGGTAAACACCATTTCAAAATTCTTAAACCCTTTTTATTCCAAATAACCTCAAGCTACAGACAAGTCAAATTTTCAAGGAAAAAAAAAAAAAGAAAAAAAAAAGACATTATTGTTTCTGCCAAGCAATTTTACATCCAGTCCTCCCATCCTCAGTGAAATCTTATTGTCATCAACCCTAATAAGAGCAGAATGGACATTAAGAATCAAGATTTCAGTCTTTGTAACAGCTGCTACAGAACAAAATGCCTGTCTAAACAAATCCTATTATCAGTGAAATAAGACATAAATATTGCCTGAGATTGTGTCCCTTAAAACCTCACACTTTGAATCATCTAATTTTCATATAATCAGTTTTAAAAATTCACAGCTATCAAATGTAATGACTAAAGTTGATAGACTTACTACAGACCTCTCAAGATAGATGAAAGTTATTCTGTAGCTTTATTGAGCTCCACTGTGCAGAGATGATCACAAAATGAGGTTCAAAGATCATCATAAGTACATCAACATTAAACCAGAATATAACATGGTAATCAAAAGGATTTCTTGGATTTTATGAGAAACAAATATTTCATGTCTTCAGCATAAATTTCTGTCTAACCATAACAATTAAGAAATCAGATAGTGTACCTTACCATTTCTGAAAACATTTACTATAGTCAACCACATGAATTTTTCAGAATTTCTCTTCAAACTTAAACTTAGTGGTTTGTCTGGCTATGAAGTTGGTAAAACATAAGTGTCAGCTGTGACTTTTGTGGTCTGGAACTTCTAGTAAAACCCAGCAGGTTAGGGCTGTTTGACTAATTAAAAGAAAACCTATCAGCTACATTTTATAGATAAATATATATATATGCATATATATATATATATATACAAAAACACATATGCATATACATACATGTTCTATGTTATGATGCGTGTAAGAACAAAATAATCATGTATTCTGGTTTCATATGTGTCCTAAAAATGAAAGCAAACAAACAAACAAACAAAAAACATTCCTCAGCTTCTGACAAGACAGGTTTTTTTTAGCAACAAGGAATCAAACATTCAAGTGAGAACTCAGTCTTAAAGAACCCTAGAAGTCCAGTCCTGTCCATTGTCTGCAACAGAGACATGATCACTTCTGGAACAAGAAGACATCCAACTTACCAATATCAGGGCCATGGTATTTTCTAGCATCCCATCTGATAGATCAACTCCTTTTTACAGGTACTATCACCACTGAAAATTCTCCCCTTAGGCAATCTTATCAAGACAAACAGTAATTCTGAGGTACAGTAATATTAATCATCTATTCAAGCAAACTTATTTTCTTTTTTTTTTCCTTTTTTTCTCCCCTCAAAAATTATTTTTATATCTAGAATTTGGTTGAATCATGAGTTATTGTCTACTTTTCTGACTCAGAATGAAAAAAGAGGCTATGTACAGCTGTTGACTTGAGTAGTGTCAATTATAATCAAACAAAATCTTAAAACAAAAATGCACTTAGAATGGCTGATTTTAGTATTGTTTCAAGCCCATAAGGCCTGTTCTCTTACCCTAATACTTTTCAAACATGACAATGAAATAAATCTTTATGAAAATCTTTTGTTTTGAGGAAAATTCTAAGAGAATTGTTTCCTGTCGACCACAATAATTGATTATTTTTAGGGAAACCATTAGTTTAATCCTAAATCAATCATTATTTGTTTGATTTATGATACAATAGGATAATTCTGTTCAGAAGAATAATTCTACTTTCAGATTTTATTACTTTTGCACCACTTAAACAGATTTATTCTGCAGAACAGCAATGCACAATGATCTGCTTGTCAATACTTTTTAAAATACCTATGCTATTAATTTCCTGAAATGTAAGGAAAATTGGAGGTCTTAATGGTTTACCTTACTTCAACATTTTGGAAGTTTTCCATATTTGATTCTCTGAATCAGGAAGAAAAACAGGAAGATTTAGTGGCCAGATTAAAAATTGTTCATGTTGAGGTGGCTGACCTTAATTCCCAGAGCATCCAGGAAATATAATAATACAGGTATGTAAACTCTGTAGTACTTACAGCATCTTTTGACCTTTATCTCTCTCTGTGACAGTGGACAAATGCACCATTTTATAGAGTTGGTAGTTGTCGAGAAAATAGTATTTTCTCTATATTAGCTACCGGGTCAAACTTGATTAGCCTCACGTATCTAATGTTTCTTTAACACAGATTTATTTTGGAGAATGATAATGTACAATGATTTAGTCATTAATGTTTGTTTGGATTAATTTATTTGTACTGCCCAGGCAGCTTCATATAACTTAGAACAACATCCAGAATATTTCCTGTAATTGTTCTGCATTGTTTAACGATTCTCATAAAATAACAGCTCCTTATATCTTGACTTCGTTCTAGCATTTCTGCTAATGAAATTTTGGGAGGGAGACCTTTAGTTTTATAACAGTCTAGTTATTATTAATGTTATTAAATGTACTCTTTCAGCAGAATTTTCATTGTGAACTATCTTCTTTTAACCACTTCTAACCATTGCTTTCCCATTTTCTTTTCCTCACATTGCCTCTTGTGATATCACACTAGCATGTTTCAGCACTGTGCTGTGAGAAAACTGTAATTTTTCAAGCGGATTCAGACTGTAGGACAGCTGAATAGATATATTAGGTAATACATATTAAGTGCTCTCAACAGTAGAGAATGATACAAAATATTTCCACTCTGAGTAGTAATATAGACTTTAAATATTCATCATCTGTCACCATCAAGCTAAAAAAATAAAAAAATAAAAAAATAAAAAAATAAAAAAATACTAGATTCGTGGTCTTTAATGATAGACCACAACTGCTTTATTTTGAAAACTTTTTTCATACGTTGTTTATTTGCATTAGACACTTTTCCTCCTAATCATTTGATAAAAAACAGCCTATTTGTTGATGATTATTTTGCATACAACTTATTATTTTGATATTAAAATGACTTTTCTGTTGCAAGGGGAGAATTAGCTTCCTTTTATTTTGTTTGGGCTGTCTTCTGATTAAGACAGCAGCCTTGAACTCATTGGGAACTCAATGTGACATTAATATTGTTCTCCTTGGGTTTAAAGACCTGAGAGTTGTTGGCTGAGGGCTTAATGTTCTTCAGGCTCAACTGACAGAGACTTCATATCATTTTTCTCAGCCTACCTGTGGCTACATCCGTACTAACACATTAAATAGTATCAGGGCTAGTTCTTTGTCTCTGCAATCAACTGACAATGTCTAGTCACATCCATGCTAGTGAACTCCCCTAGCTGCTCAAATAGATAGGTCACATATATGGCTACTCAATAGAAAAGTCCTTGCTGTTCCTAACTATGTCGAGGAATTGTTTGGGAAAGAGACATTGAGCCAAAAGGATCACAGCTGTATCCTGGCATTGTTTAGATTGCTTATATTGTCTTCTATTTTATTTATTTATTTATTTATTTATTTATTTAGTGCAAGAGCAACTTAATAAGCTAAAGAAACTGTATGTGAAAAAATATAGCAGGATTATAGATACTGTTATGGGATTTGGCCTTGTGCATTTGAAAGTAACTCTCTAAAACCTCAATTATTGGTTATGTATGAAACTTTTTGAGAGCTTCCCTGTCTAATTCTTCTATAAGAGTATCAGTGCTTTTTCAGCCCTTACCTGTAATTTGTTTCTTGACACTAAAGTTGTCTCACTGTGTCTACTATGTCTTAATGGTTGCAGCTGGTAGTACTAGCCTGTCATAAGAACATAAACCACTCTATTGTCAAAATTTGGTGTTTTTTTTTTTTTTAATACCTTTCAGTTATAATTGATTTTTCTGTTTTTGAAACACATTCATTTTATTACTATGAATAACATATATCAAGTAAGAAATTGAAACAATTTATATAAAGCCGTAGAGAGAGAGATGGAGGTGTTGACTAGACAACAACACCGTGAGCAGCTACACTGTCAATCTTGCAGAGGGGACTCCTGCTGGAATGGAGCATGGCAAACAATTTGAAAACTTGCTTCTTCGTATGTATGAAATGCAAATCACTATGGTCGTGTTTACATAACTACCTATGCTTAATTATATTTTACAACAACACTTTAAGGCAGGTACCTACTGTAAAAGCAAGCAGAAAACTACTTCTGAAAATATCCCAAACTACACATCAGATAGGTTATTTGAAGTACACAGTGGCTGAAAATGCTTGAAGAGAAGGATATTGCACTTGCAGCACTTATTGACAGCCATGAGTTTCTAAAGAGGAGTGGGTGTGAAGCTGTGAAGAAAAGCAATTCCATTCTCAGTAGGCTATCACAGTACATTTTCAAAAGTTTCTAATTGAAGATATGCTTCATTTGCCTTGGCTATAAAAGAAGTCACATTTACTCATGATTATGTCTGTAAATGAACTCATAAAAAGTACTTGTGAAAAACAAAACAAAACAAAACAAAAAAAATTGGAAAGCATTTTTAATTAAGTGAAGTACATTTGGCTTTTGTATTATCTAGCAAATATTACAAGAATTAAACTCCATTAAGCTCAATAATTTACAACTATTTTAATTGCAGGTATATTATCTGTATTTGGAATATGTGTCATTCTAAAATGAAAATGTTAAATATCAAGGCTGTCAAATTCAATATAGGAAAATAATGATACTACAGTGAATGATGCATTATTCATCGTCCATAAGTACAGTGGATCTTTCAGAATGTTGCAATGAAAGTTTTTAATAAATTTTAATAACAAGGTTATCATGAAAGATGCAAGCAAAATCAAGTTTGTGACACATACAAAATATTGATTTCACTGTCAGTTAATTGTGTTTGAATATGATGACAAGACCACTTTTAATCCCATAGCCTAAATTCCCTAATCTCCTATTTAAGACTGTCAGCCAAACTTGGCCACACAGCACACAGAGATTTATGGTTCATTTAGTTAAAGGTACATAAAGTTATAGTCCTTTGGATTATTTAGGTTTTTCTTTGACTAAGTAGACTAGGAGAATACATGTCAATACATTTTTTAAAAAAAAAGAGAGAGAGAGAGAAAGAGAGAGAGAATCCTGTAGCTAGTATGCATAATTTAACTGCTAGGAAAGTATGGGAAAAGAAGTGTACTGGTAAAGTAATTTATACAAGTTTGCTTTCATTTTTTTACAGGAACATGACATAACTCAAAGATCCTTCTACTCAGAACTCTAGTCCCACTACTCTGAGAATGAGACTGATCTTTCTTAATTTTATATTTCTACCAATTTTAGCTAATCAAGTAATCTCATTTAGTGGTCAATGGTGAAAAATAGTTGTTTCTAAGAAGTTGTTCAGGATATTTACAGATAGATGTAAAGAAATATACTAGTGTGTCATTTCCTAAAATGTGCATTTCTTTCTACTGATTGTAAAGTCTGCTTTGAGGCCAACCTGCTAAGTAGATACGGGCAAGAAGAATATTCTGTTATTTGCATACTGGTAGATGTGTATGCTTCTTTGGCAAAGCACTGCTGGGAAGAGCCTTCCGTGAGGGCATTAGCTCATCTGGAAGACCACACCTTTCAGGGAAGGATTTTCCTTTCTATTTAGGGTTGTGAGTCAATCCATCTAGAACAAAACATTGCAACGCCTATGCAGACTTGGCTTGCTTAAAACTATAGAACCAGGACAACTGTGAATTTCATGACATTCCATTCATGATTTTTTTCAGATTTTACAATGGGAAAAGTGTAACTATTTCCTGTGGAAAGCCTTTGGGAATCTAGATACTGTGCTGCAAAAAATTCTCAGAACTCAAATTTACTGAACATAAAACAGCATGATTCAGGGCAAGATCCTTGGTCCTTCATGCCTCTCCCATCCATCCCAGCCCTCTCCCTGCCCCAGATCCCTATTATCTTTTTAACTTTTCTTCAGCAAAGAGTATGTATATTTCTCTGTAATAAATACCTCATTGCAATTGTGAGATAGAGGTCACATTAAGGCCCTTTCTCTGAGCTGAAAAAAGGGAAGGAAAATACACACAGGTTCCAATATTTTCTCTGTTCTTACTACAATGAAAGAAAGCATGCTATATGATATAATGTATCAGAGGATTATTCATGCTGTAATACCACTCCAGGAGTTTTTTCCTACAGAGGTTAAAGTAATGTTGTTTCCTTTTGAACTTTATTTGAACAAACTAGATATTTCTCAAAATAAACTTTCAGAAAGAAATACATAAATCAATGCATAAATTACCAATTTAGCCATTTACATTATTTGCTCACTTTTTTTCTTCTGAGGAAATTTACCTTCTCTTTTTTCAATAATTAATTTAAACTACTCTGATAGTTTCTAACTCATATCTTTGAAGACGGAAGGTTACTGAGCCAAAGGAAGCTAGTATATATCTTATATGTAGTGTACACGTGTCACTATATAATTATTATGATATACTGTATTTCTACATAGTTTTCCAGGTTTTTCAGGGTGAACTGAGACAAAAAAAAAAAAAAAAAAGTTAAAGATGGGAAGTGCTGTTATCTGCTGGTTTATTTTACTGGCAGTTTTAGTAAGTTAGTCAGTTCATGAAGTTTATGGGCACTTTTCCTTATTTATCTAATTATGGGTACCCAACAGGCCAACATATGCAATTTAATGGTGCAATTTGCAGAAGTTACAAAAAGCAGGATCCCTGCTGAAAATTTAAAGAGGGAGTGTACCTATTTTCTGCTTCTATTACTTCATATAATGGCTTCCCAGATGAGACAACATAGCAAGCAAACAAAATGCTGATGATGCATGACTTACACCAACTGCTTGTGAATTGAAAGCAGATGTGGACAGTGGGAGGTTGGCCATCTCTAAATACAATACAACTAAATGGAAAAAAAAAAAAAAGTCTACCAGTGATATTCAAGACTGTGTCTCATTAAC
Organism: Anseranas semipalmata; assembly: GCA_013399115.1. NCBI lineage: Eukaryota > Metazoa > Chordata > Aves > Anseriformes > Anseranatidae > Anseranas > Anseranas semipalmata. The sequence continues at coordinate 23,690 of VXAA01005006.1, read as the reverse complement.
AGTTAAAATCTTTCTCCCTTTAAACAGGCAGTCATAATGACAATCACCATAATAACAGGAAGCAAACTGTATCAAACATATAATGTAATGAAATATATATTACAAATATAATGTAAGTAAATAAGGGATAGTGACATCACTGTGATCAAATGTATTGATAGGTATCTATCAAATTCATTAGGATTTTCAGATTTACAATAAAAATACCAGTAGTATTCAAAATTTAACACCTGTAAGTATCACTGTCATTGCACTGTAATAAATCCACTGTTTTGTAAAAAAAAAAAAAAAACTTTTTTAAAGAAGGGGTGCAGGATACACACACACATTGCTTGTAAGCATACTCTTGAATACACTTACATGCTCTTGAAAAGACAAAAGCAAACAGATTTGACTCCACTAGCACAAGTTCCTGAGTCTGTCCACTATTCATTGCCTATAATTTCATTATGAGTTTTTTCCATTTTCAGCTACCCTTTATCATAGTATTCTGATTAATAGTAATTTTTTTCCCCTCCCAGGTGCACTGCATTTCTCTCTTATTGACCCTTTCACAAATCAACTTTATTTACTGGTCTTTGGGTTTCTGTCATAGCAAAACTTTCTCTAAAAGCAAGGTACTCTAAAGGATATTCATAGCTTTTTATCTCACCAATTCTTTTTGGTATCTAAACAAAATAACCTCTTTCCCACCCTCAGTTTACTAGACTTCTTTATTGAAGAACAATGCTAAATACTCTTAATTAATGTCAAAGCTCTCTTGGTATTTCCAGGCTGTACCTGATTCAACTTTATATTCACTATTCTGCAGTGAAGGTTATTAGTCTTCTGAGACTATTTACCTAGAGCCACATTAAATCACTTTCTATAATCTATGGCAACATTTAACTTTCTCTACTCACATTATTTTTCCAGCTCTCAGTAAGTTTTTGGATATACTACTAACAGTTGCGCCTCTTTTTTTTTTCCTGCTCAGGCATTCTGACAGCCTTCAGATGGTGAGACTACTCATCCTGGTTTGATCTTTATTTCAACTCCATATTTTTTCTTTCTTCCTGTAAAATTTATGTCTTTTTCTGGAATATGGAACTTTTCTTCCTCTGCTAGTACTACAGTTAAAAACTTATAACATTTTTACATCAGCTGTTTAACATTTCAATAAATTACTAACAATTTCTCAGAAGCCATACAAGCTCAGCCAATAACTTATGCTCCTTAAAAAGACTTGGGAAAAAATCTATTTGCTTCTGTTAATCTTCAGAGTCACTTCTTTTGCATATGTTATCTCTCATAATTATTATTATAGTCCCATTTGCACTATGATTTTTGCACTTCTCTAAACAGGTTTCATCTCTCTCTCTCTCTCTCTCTCTCCTTTTCCTTAAACTCCAAAGAAGAACATTCTGTGTTCTACATAATGCACCTATGAACACTTCCACAGACTTCAATGGAATCAGAACAACACCAAAAACATGTAAAAATATTGATGCATAAATGGTGGGATTTTTACAAACATTTGAAATCAATGAGTACTGCTATCAAACACTGTTACTCATGGGAAGCTTTGCCAGGGACCTCAGTGGAAGGGTGATACCAATTGTGATATTTTGGTATTACTTACAAACAACTATTTTGCTCATGAGAGAAAAAAAAAAAAGTTATATTTTCTAAGCTAAGTAACTGGATTTTAAGAAAAGACTATGAAGAAAAAATGCATTAAAAGCTGAAATCCTGAGAAGCTCTTGAAGTATGCAAGAAGAAATATGTTTCAGGGGCAGATTGTTGTCCTTCAGTATTCCATGTAGTGTATTTAGGCTACTAATGGAGGATAAGATAGAATCTTGAGAATTTTGTGACTTGCATGGAGAAAGACAATTCCTCACATTTACAATGTAAAAGCAAAGAACTACATACCTTACTGAGCAGGTAAACTAAGTGTAAGTACAGTCCAAGCTGTATTTAAGTGTATGCTCAAACTCATCGCATATGAGACAGTGTTGAATTTTGAAGGATAAGAGATATCATGACAATGATAGCTCTTGTAAAAGACAGTATGGTTGTAGGATGCTCAGTTGAGCATTACACTGGGACTAGGCTTACTTCCTAGTCCAGTCTCCACTATCAGTGTATCCAATGTGAGCTTCTTCTGCACTTTAGTAATATGGAAAAGCAGCACTTAATTCCAGTCCTCTTAGATTTTTTACTATCTCATTCATAGTGTATGGGTGAGATGGATTAGATACTGAAGTAGATCACTCTGTTCACTTCTCCCTAACTGTCAAGATCATCACTGTTCAACTGGGACAAGAACAGATAGCTGTTAACTAGTCTCCTCAGAACTTTCTTTCAAACAACAACAACAACAACAACAAAAATTAGGATGGTTTATTTTTCTCTAGCCACTGTAGTGAAGATGGAGCTCATTCCCCAGTTGAAGCTTTGCACTTTGACATTTACCCATCCTGTGCTCTTGGTTTAGAGATTTAGCCAAATGAGACAGCATACACACACAAGAATAGTGCCATGCAGACTCATCAGTTCTATCCATTCCACTTCTATATATGCTCTGCATTAGTGCTGTTCATATGCTGTGCAGCTCATTGTGGAAGGATGGCCTGGTCCAATGATTCCTCCATTGAATCAGTGGAGATCAGGTCAGAAATCAGGAAGATTTTACTGTCTTTCTTTGCATACCCTACAGGTGACCTGACATCAGAAGCTGTGTTGTTTCTACAGTGTGCAGGATATTTTAGTATCCACCAACAAAGCTGGAGCATGCTTTCAGGAGGGAAGAGGAACAGTCAGAACCATGTGTCAGAAAACTACTGTATTTTCATGGGGAATACCAGATCCTACTGAAGAATGTCAAATAGGAGGGTTAGTAAACAGTGATTGTGACAAACAATGAGTTTCAGATGCAGGAAAGTGAGAACCTAGCTATCATGGTCAGCAAGAATGCCAGAAAATTTACCTAAAAAATCCAGGAATCAGTCATACTGACCCACACTGACCGGCTTCAAGGACTCATTGACCACAGGCAGTCATACAAAGAGGGATGGGGCTGAAGAGGTACACAATGCCCTCCACATCAAGGGCATCTATCCCTGGTCAAAAATATTAGACCAGATATCAAAACTACTGGGCACAGGATGACTCACAGTATGACTGTAACCAGAATTCTTACCTTTATCTTTACTGCTATTTGATTTATTTACTTGACGAAAAATCACAAGGAGGAACACTAAGATGGAGTTTACAATATTATATACAATTTGTATTTCCACTACACATGCAGAACTGTAAATAGTAATAGATATATTTGGCACAGGAATATGGGGCACAAAGTTCAAGGTCTTTTGGTCAGAGAGAGAGATACCCTCTTTTGGTTCATTTCTCTACCCAGCTATTTTGATGGTTCAGGCCACTGGATCTGTAACCTGTATCAGACCACAGCCTGAAAAAAATGTGTTTAGAGAACTGGAATTTTTAAAAAAATAATGCAGTAACAGTAGTTTAAAATAAAACTTTAAAAAATGTTCAGGATAGAGGAAAATTGTTTACCAGAACGTGTTTTACATTATGAGTTCTATTTAGAAAATAAAAAATATTGCATATAGCTGGCAAACTGACTTAATGTTTCTGGTTACTTCATCCTCTAAGATTTTAGAACCAGTATATATCATTATTGCACATTCAGTCTGTATGCATAGCCTACAAATTGCTTTTCTTTCATTCCCATTTGGTTTCTCAAGTTTGAGCAAACTAGTCATTGAATTCATCTACTCAGATAACTTAGAATAAATAAAATGTTCATTCTGCACCTGCAGAAAGAGCAGATGCTGTCAGAAGTGGTTTAGCACTTCAGCAGACTGCTTCTGTCTGCATACCAAGTGACTTTTGGTAGTTCAGTAGTCTGATTTCTTTAAAGATTTGGCAGCAAATATGTTCTACTTCATAGTTTTGTCTTTTAAATGAAATGTAATACACTCTAATGAGTTTAGGCCTGCCCATCACTCATCATCTCAATTAAAGGGGTATTTGCTTTTAATGTATGAAATAAGTGATTTAAAAATTTGAAATCAGTGATTTAAATAAACAACTGTGGATCTGTGTTTGTATTTCCACTTAAATAAAATTCCAAAATTGCTCTGTGGTTTGCTTGAAATGCGTTAGGAATGTTGCTTTCAAATAATGAGCTACATGTGACACAGTGGATCTTTCCCTGGTGATCAAGGTCCATCTTGTCCATACTTGTCTTTCAGGTAAAATATTGCTTTTAATTCCTTCTCAGTAAGGCAGATTGTCCTCACCTCCTAGAGTACAGGAGTGATGAATGATAAGATGAGCAGTTGGCCCTTACTCCTTTCTTCAAAGAGGCAGGGCTGTTTAACCTCCCAAAATACATCACTCCACATTTCTATTTTGACTTCTTTTTTTTTTATCTTTTCAAAGTCTGGCTGTCTTTATCCTACAGAGTGCACGAAAGGCTTGCTAATTTTTAGTCAGTGCCATGGTATTTTAGCTAGATTAATGGACCACTCAGTACATAAGGAATTGGCTGGATGGTTGCATTCAAAGAGTTGGGGTCAATGTGCACTCAATGTGCAGGTGAAGACCAGTAACAAGTGGTGTCCCTCAGAAGTCTGTTATATTTAACATCTTTGTTGGTGACATGGACAGTGGGATTGAGTGCACCCTCAGCAAGTTTCTGGATGACAACAAGTTGAGTGGTGTGGTTGACACTCAGGAGGGAAGGGATGCCATCCAGAGGGACCTGGACAGGCTTGAGAGGCAGGCCCACATGAATCGCATGAAGTTCAACAAGGCCAAGTACAGGGTCCTGCACTTGGGTCGGGGCAATCCCAAACATCACTACAGGCTGGGCAATGAGTAGATTGAGAGCAGCCCTGAGGAGAAGGACTTGAGTGTATTGTTGGATTAAAAACTGAATATGAGCCAGGAGTGCATATCTGCAGCCCAGAAAGCCAATCATATCCAGGGCTGCATCAAAAGAAGTGTAGCTAGCAAGTCAAGGGAGGTGATTCTTCCCTTTTGCTCTGCTCTTGTGAGACCTCTCCTGGAGTACTGTGTTCAGCTCTGGGGCCCCCATCATAAAAAGGACATGGACCTGTTGGAAAGAGTCCAGAGGAGGGCCACGAGGATGATCAAAGGACTGGAACACCTCTCCTATGAAGACAAGCTGAGGGAGTTGGGGTTGTTCAGCCTGGAGAAGAGAAGGCTCCGGGGAAACCTTATAGCAGCCTACCAGTACTTAAAGGGGGCCTACAAGAAAGCTGGAGAGGGACTCTTTGTCAGGGAGTGTAGTGATACGACAAGGGGTAATGGTTTTAAGTTAAAAAGGGTAGATTTAGATTAGATATAAGGAACAAATTCTTTACTCAGAGGGTGATGAGGCACGGGAACAGGTTTCCCAGAGAAGTTGTGGATCCTTCCTCACCAGAAATGTTCAAGACCAGGTTGGATGTGGCTTTGAGCAACCTGGTCTAGTGCAAGGTGTCCCTGCCCATGGCAGGGGGTTGGAACTAGATGATCTTTAAAGGTCCCTTCCAACTCAAACCATTCTATGATTCTATGATTTTATGATTCTATGATTCTATGAGCCAACACATCTGCCTAGTACTGTGCCTAGTAACTAAACTTTTTGTACCATACTACTTTGCTCAGAGTGGATGATCTGCATACCTAGACTATATAACAGAAGTTACTTAGATAACTAATCCTCAATAATCTCGCTGAGATTTATGGCCTGGGGCATCAACTGCTTGCAGACATTTCCAGTCCCTGATCCTGCAGCAACAAGATTAAATCAGCAAGTTAAGCAAAGATAGAACTGGATACAAAATATGACTGTAATTAGTAATAAGAAAATCTTATTACGGGCCTGAATACCATTATGCAAGGTGTCAGAAAATGGAATAATATTCAGACTAACCAATTTTTCAGCATTTGCTCCTCAGTTATGGTATAACAAGAATACATTAATTATCTTGTAAATTCAGTGTAATCAATATTCCCAATTCTTGCTCATATTAAAAGTGAGTTTCTCAAAATGGCTTTGTTTAAATAACAGGAAATATTGTGCAGTAAAGAAGTGCTCATCATTTGTAAAATGAGATCTATTTGAAAAGTTCTTCAGAATTTGGTTAAGTTATAAATTGCATCAAGCTTGCAGTTATTTTTCTGCTATTTCATTTAATTATGCTTTATCTTCCAGCAAACTGCTTCTAAATACCTTTTTTTTATTATTATTATTATTTTTTTTTATTTTTATACTTAAAGAAAGCCCTCCAGAAATCAAAGGAGCTTATCTCCATCACTGTGGCTTATTCACTTATCTTCATCTTACAGAAATGTGTGATGTGCTTGCTGTCCCATTGGTACTTCTATGAATGACAATTGGATGTTTATATTTCCAGTGAATAACCACTGGATTAAAGGTAACTAAAAATTCTGTTGTCTTTGGTATTTGAGTTGTGTACATTAATACATGTGTGACCACACTAACCCGTATAGATTTTAATTACTCACATAGTTGTACATTACCCATTTCTAACTATCGGTCACATTTACCAGTTTGGTTTCCTACTATCTTTCCAATACAGCACTTAAAAATGCACTAAATATTCTTTTGAATATTTACACTTCATCTAATGAAGTCAATATATTTTGTGAAAATTCATCCCTTTTTAGATTTTGCTTAACATATTCTTTTATGAAGTTACAATCTTAAAAATGTATAGTATTGATTTACAACTGGATGGTGCATGTGGTCAGCCTGACATTATTCTATCATAAAGCTTATGTAAAGCCTACTTTTGAAGTATCCATCTTGAAAAAAAGAAATTCATTTCTACATTTCATGAGATTTTATGGGAGTTAGAATATTATAATAAATAAATAAATAAATAAACTTAATCACATCCAATGGACTGTGATATATCTATCTGCATCTGAATTTCAGATACAGAAAAATATCCTGTTGATGCTTTGCTTTTACAAATGAAATTATGGTTAAAGACAACTGGATTTCAGCTACTCATTTTAATGGAGGTTTGATTTTACCCTAAATTTTGTTTACAATTTGAACAGAAGATTGTGAGGAAGCACTTATTTGTTGCTATTATACTTACAGGAAGATATTCCTATCCTTAATATTACTGCTGCAAAGCTGTAAAAAAAAAAAAAAAAAAAAAAA
>VXAA01005006.1:0-16453 GCA_013399115.1 Anseranas semipalmata | reverse complement strand
AAAAAAAAAAAGCAAAATTTCAATGTTTAATAGTATTTTGTATTCCAGGTATAAATGAGATAGGTGAATAGCACTGCATTGTACAATTTAGTGAGAATGTCTCTCATAAGCTTCATAAAGAATGTAAGAATGAATATTGCAGTTTTAAGGGAGAGTGGACTTTTGACTGGTGTAGGTCTTGCAGATAGTATGTGTGCATATGCAGTATATTACAAACTATTTGAAAAAGTTTATAAGTAATATCTTCAAAAATACATGTTTATTTTAAAATATCTATTTTTTTTCTGCCTTTTACTACTACGATGGTAGGCTGAGGTTACTTGAAGGATTTCTTGAAGAAAATATATTCATTTGGCAAAAAGAAACTACATATGTATAAAGTGTTACATTTACTTGAAGCTCATAATAATGTTCTCTCAGAGACCTGAGTCAGATAACACTCTGAGGAGCAATTTATATTGCACAAGACCTTCCCTTATGTTTTCTTTTTCTTTTTCTTTTTCTTTTTCTTTTTCTTTTTCTTTTTCTTTTTCTTTTTCTTTTTCTTTTTCTTTTTCTTTTTCTTTTTCTTTTTCTTTTTCTTTTTCTCTTTCTCTTTCTCTTTCTCTTTCTTTTTCTTTTTCTTTCTTTTTCTTTTTCTCTTTCTCTTTCTCTTTCTTTTTCTTTTTCTTTTTCTTTTTCTTTTTCTTTTTCTTTTTCTTTTTCTTTTTCAACTTCTTTTTCTTTTTCTTTTCATATTTTTTCCTTTTCTTTTTCTTTCTTTTTCGACTTCTTTTTCTTTTTCAATTTCTTTTCATATGTTTTTCTTTTCTCTCTTTTTTCCCCCCTCTATATCATGGCCTACAACCCCCCCAAAAAATGAAAATAAGTGTGTATTAAGGAACTGTTTGATCTGTCCTGAATAAAGATGTATCATGAATGATTTAAATTGTACCAGAAGACATTTTTTGTTTCCATTTTCTGCTTGTAAAAAGCTGTAGTTCCACTGCAGTGAGTCCATAGGTAATAATGAATGAGTAATTTCACAATATTACATTAATATTAAATGAGAACAACTTGGTAGTGGTAGGTTCCTTGGAAATCCAAGAAACATGTTTTTTTAACTTGATCTTTGTTTCACTAGGACTTGAGAGGTTTCTCTCTCTCTCTCTCTTTCTTTTTTCTTAAATTTATATATTTTTTTGTTATTGTTGTTACTGTTGACATGCATACCACCACTGACAATAATGGTATAATCCACGTGACTACCCCTGGCATAGTAACTCTTTGAAATGAAGTACCCTAATGAATCTTGCCTGAATCTTTATGGTAATAATTCAGGAACACCTGGATGTTTTCCAGAGACCTCAGTGTGAATATATATATATATATATTTTTATTTAGAATGTTAACTACTGTGTACATTCCTGTAACAAGGTTATGTTAATTATGAGCAGGAAATATTTTATACACTTTCTTTTAAAGTTTTTGTTTGTTTGTTTGTTTGTTTTGAGGTGAGAATAACTTTAAAATGCTATTAGATATTTCAGTATAACTTGCTGTGCAAAATTATTTTTTTCATGAAAACTGCAGAGGAAATTAAATTTTACCTTTCAGGAGGATTTGATGCTTTCTTTGCACTGCAGAAACCCTCATGCATATGGGAAATGATTGCAACCATATTCCTCTAATAAGATTGACTCTGTACATGAATTTATATCAGACTGAATATATGATTAGTTCAAAAGGAATAACAGATACTGCACTTCAAGATATCATTATGAATTATTAAAAACAGAGACATGTTGACAATTTTATTCGTACTGTCAAAAAATTAGATTCTTTTTCTTTTAATATTGGATATTTGGCATAATTTCATGTGGAGGACATGTACAAAATATTCCAGAATTTTTAATCTCTTAGTTTCAGATAATTAATCTAAGATTTCTTTGCCTTTCTTATTAAGATATCGTGTTCAGCTAGGAATATATACACAGAACAGTACATATCAGAAGTGTTTTGACTCAAAGACAATTTTGTAGGATACTGATGCTCAGCAAGAACAAATCAAAGGGAAGGAACTATTGCTTTAGAAAGCAAAAATTAAGCACTGGGTACTGCACATTGAAAAGAGAAGACATTTGGAATAAAGTCATAGATATTAAAAATCTAAATTCTGAGTAGTTAGATAATCCTGAAAAGATCTAAAGCTTATGCATCATTATCTTTATTGTTGTACCAGCTAGGAATCTTAATGCACTAAGAGTAGAGACAAAGAGACAGTTCCTGCCTCTTTCTCTTAAAAATACTGTGTCACAAGTTGGATGTGGCAATATTCTGATTTAAAACCTACATAAAATGTTAATCCTGACACATCTTCAATATATTTGGTCCCTTTCCAGGTAATAAATTATACTTTTTTATATACTTTGAGCCACTAGAGGAACCAATTACAGTACAGAATTGCATTACGCTCTATACTCTGACTTTTTAGCTGGAAAACATCCAGAGGCAGTACCTTTTCCTCTGTTTAGTAAGAGCTCCATGCCTCATAAATTAAAGCTATAATAAAATAAATACCAAATTCAGAGCTTCTGGACCTCTTCTCTGCCATTTGCACAGGAAAGGGACAAATCGTATTTTCCCTCTCACAAGACTCTGATTTTCTGTTTCCTCACCTGCAATCAACATCTGTATTGCTCACCTCAAATATTTCAAAGCCATTGCATCATATTCTTTGAGTGATATACAGATGCTTTCTGTTAAAGTGCTAGCCATCAGGTGTGTTCCTAAATCTTCTCTGGAGGCAATCTGGGTCTTTCTCAATGACAGAAATAGTTTGTTACTCACTCTAATTGTGGCAAGGCAAGTCAAACTACTCCAAAACGTTGATTATAGCACAGCAATGGTGGCTCCCCACAAGGCCATGAGCTGAAGTGGAGGAAGCTTACTGCTGCACAGTAGCAGCTTTCTGTTAGAGTAACTGTGGCAGTTTACATTCCTTGGAGATATTTTTTCAGCTGTGTATAGACTGGACATTTTATTTTAAAAGGTTTCTGCACATCTATACAAGCTAGAAGGACATAACATTTTAGTGCAAGCAAAGATTTTGATTTTTGCTTTAACTTATGTGGGAAATAGTTTTCAAGCCACATTAAACCAATTTCCTGTTTTTATTTTTTGAGATCTTTATATAGGAAGAGTTCTAATACATCTAAATGTCTAACTGTCATTCACACATGCCATTTTTAGTCTTCAAGCAGAGAGGCAGAGAATAGCATTTACTGTTTTGGGGTAATGATTAATCTAAAAGACGCTTAAAGTTCTTTGAGTCAGCAAGGTATGCCATTTCTCTAAGTAAAGATGCACAATATACCATGTGTAAGAAGATATAATCACTGTAACTTTTCCGCAAGATGGCCAGACAGTATATTTTCCAATTACCACACTTCTCCCAGAAAGAAAAATCTTCACTGTGCTTTATCACCAGTAGTCTTTATAAAAGGAAACAGTTGCACAATTATTTTCAAAGTTAAGTTAACTGGTACATTGATATTACAATGTTTCTGCTCAGCTTGTTGGTAGGTCATACTATAAATGAGATATAGTAGTTTTACAGGCTTCTTGTAGTCATCAGTGGACTAGATCTTGATGATTACACTGAGAGACAGAACACCACAAAAATATTAGCATAACCCATCTCTGTGATTCATCTGACCTATCTTAACGTGTTCTGATAATCTACCATTTCTTGTTACTGTCTTGCACTAGCTGCTATCTACCAGTCTTTGTGTCCTTCAGAAAAAATACTAGAAACTGAGACTGAATATCTAGTAGTGTTACGGTGGTGATTTAAAAAGGAATAAAAATGAGTAATACTATAGAATATATTTTACATTTAATGTCTATCCAGTAAGGTCTGATTTTATCACATTTCTTCATCTGTAATATTTACATTAATGACTAGAAAATTAAGTCATGTGCCCTGAAGAAATTAGTACTTGGAGGTAAAAAACTTCACCATATTTCTAAGTACTTTAGGAAATTCATGTCTTATATTTTCTTTAAATAAGAAAGACATAAAAAAAATTAAAAAAATAAAAAAGAAAGAAAGAAACATTTTCCAGGAAATAATTTGAAAATTAATATTGCCATTTTCCATTATTTTCAGGTGTCCATTTTTCATAAAGTACATCAACACTTCTAAAACCAAGCACATGAATCACATCAAAGCAAGAAGAATCCTTGAAAGAAAAGTATCATGGGCATACTGAAGCAGTTGGAATACATCCATAGACTACACTCCATGAAGTTCATTCAACCTGAAAGCAATAGTTCCAGTTCTTTTTTTACTACAGTCTGAAACAAATTGGTTTCCATTTTGTAAGAAAATATATTTTCTCCATTTCACTTAACTTGTCTTGCACATACACACAGACAAATACACATGCAAACAACTGTATGCTATCAAATAAATTCAAACTTAGACTGTAAGAACCAAAGATTTAATGTGGGAAGTATTTGATCTTCTGTAGAACTCTCAGGCTCTTATTTATAGCAGAAAAATGCAAAAAAAAAAAAAAAAAAAAAAAAAAGTTTTTATCTCTTGTCAGATATTGTTAATTCAGTGTGTATTAATCTCAAAGACAAAGATGGGACTGATTGATAGGGCTTTAAACTAGATTTGAAGAGGGAGAGGGATAAAACTAGGCTCACCAGTTGTGATGAGTTTCACCCTGATGGATAACTACATTCCACCACAATCGCTCTCTCACTCCCCTTCCTCATAGGGAGAGTGGGAGGAGAGAATATGATGAGAAAGAGAAAGGCTCATAAGTTGAGGTAAGGATAATTTAATTTAAGGGAAAAGACAGAGGAAAAAGAAAAAAAAAAAGAAAAGAAAAACAAATGAAGACGACGTGGAAGCAAAGAGAGAGAAAAAATAATTATTTTCTACTTCCTATCAATGAGAGATGCTTGGCCACATCTTGGGAAGTATGTGTAGAGGTTGTTCGGGAGGACAGATGACTTCATAATGAGAGCCCTCCTTTCTCCCTTCCCTTTCCCAGCTTTTATTGCTAAGTGTGACACCGTATGGCATGAAATATCCCTTTGGTTGGGTTAGGTCAGCTGCCCTGGCAATGGCATTAAGAGATACCTCTAGATCTCCTGCCCTTGTCCTTATGGGTGACTTCAACTTGCCAGACGTAAGCTAGGAATACCACACAGCTGATACAAACAGGTCCAGGAGACTCCTAAAACAACTTGGTAATAACTTCTTGGTAAAGGTACTAAGGGAGCCAGCTAGGAAAAGTGCCCTCCTAGATTTGTTCCTTGTAAATGGAGAGGGTGAAGTGGCAATTGGTGGCCGTCTTGGCCACAGTGACCATGAAGTAGTTGAGTTTAAAACCTTTGGTAATAGGAGGAAAACTGCCACCAAAACTTCAACCCTGGATATGGGGAGAGCAGACTTCAGGCTGCTCAGGGAAATAGTTAGTAAGGTCCCCTGGGAAACTGCTTTTGAAGGCATTGGAATCCATCAGTTCTGGTCACTTTTTAAGTACCACCTCTTAAGAGCATAGGAACAGGCANAAAACTGCCACCAAAACGTCAACCCTGGATATGGGGAGAGCAGACTTCAGGCTGCTCAGGGAAATAGTTAGTAAGGTCCCCTGGGAAACTGCTTTTGAAGGCATTGGAATCCATCAGTTCTGGTCACTTTTTAAGTACCACCTCTTAAGAGCATAGGAACAGGCAATTCCAAAATGTTGGAAGTCAAGCAGGTGGGGCAGAAGGTCAGCTTGGTTGAGCTTCTAGAGCTTAGGTAGAAAAAGAAATTGTATGGCCACTGGAAGCAAGGGTGACACTGGAGGACTACTGAGATGCCATTTGCCAATGCAGGGAGAAAATTTGTGCAGACAAAGCTCAATTAGAGTTGAAGGTGGCCAGTACTGTGGGGGACAATAAAAAGTTTTTTTTTTTTTAATATGTTAACAGCAAAAGGAGGGCCAGAGATAACATTGGTCTGTTACTTGATGAGGATGGTGGCCTCACAAATAGGGACGTAGACAGAACAGAGACATTTAATGCTTTCTTTGCCTCTGTCTTCTATACCAATGATGAGCTCTGGGGCCCCTGGGGCCCTGAGTTGAAGGACCATGACTGCGGTAATGATAAACTCCCAAACAACCCTGTACTTGTGCAGGATTTGCTGCTCCAGCTGGATGCATATAAATCTATGGGGTCTGATAAGATTCATTCCAGGGTACTCAGAGACCTGGCTGATGTCATCGTGAGACCTTGCTCAATTATTTTTCAACGGTCTTGGGAATTTGGAGAGGTCCCAGTTGAGTTGAAGCTGGCAAACATTGCTCCAATTTTCAAGAAGGGCAAGAAAGAAGACCCTGGTAACTACAGGCCTGTCAGTCTCACTTCAATGCCTGGTAAAATTATGGAGAAGATTATTCTGGGAGTTACTGAAGAACACCTGAAAGACAATACAGTCATTGGTCCCAGCCAATACAAGGGGAAAGTTCTGTTTAACAAACTTAATTTCCTTTTATGACAAGTTTACCCACCTAGTTGACCAAGGGAAGCCTGTTGATGTAGTCTTCCTGGATTTCAGCAAAGCTTTCAATACCGCTTCTCACAGTATCCATTTGGCCAAAATGTCCAGCACACAGCTAGATAAATACATAATATGATGCGTTAACAATTGGCTGATGGGTCAGGCTGAAAGGGTTATAGTAAATGGGGTTACATTAGGACGGTGGCCAGTCACTTTAGGGGCAGTTCTCTTTAGTGTTTTCATAAATGACCTGGATGCAGGACTTGAAGGTATACTAAGTAAATTTGCAGATCATACTAAACTGGGAGGAGCTGTTGACTCCCTCGAGTGTAAAGAGGTCTTGCAGAGAGATCTTGAAAAATTAGATGGCTGGGCAGTCACCAAAAATATGAAGTTTAACAAGAGGAAGTGTCAGATTCTGCACCTAGGATGGGGCAACTCTGGATATAGGTACAGACTGGGGGAATGAGAGGCTAGAGAGCAACCCTGCAGAAAGAGATCAGGGGAGTCTGGTTGACAGCAAGTTGAATATGTGTCAACTGTGTGCTCTGGCAGCCAAAAGGGCCAACTGTATCTTGGAGTGCATCAAGCATGGCATTGCTAGCCAGTTGAAGGAAATGATTGTCCCACACTATTCTGTGCTGGTGCAGCCTCACCTCAAGTACTGTATGCAGTTTTGGGTGGCACAAAATAAAAAAGACATAAAACTATTAGATAGTGTCCAAAGGAGGGCTACGAAGATGGTGAAGGGTCTAGAGGGGAAGACATACGAGGAGCGGCTGAAGTCTCTTGGATTGTTCAGCCCAGAGAAGAGGTGATTGAGGGGAGGCCTCATGGCGGCCTGCAGCTTCCTCACGAGGGGAGCGGAGGGGCAGGCGCTGATCTCTGCTCTCTGGTGACAGCGACAGGACCCGAGGGAAAGGCATGGAGCTGTGACAGGGGAGGGTCACGCTGGATATCAGGAAAAGGTTCTTCACCGAGAGGGTGGTCGGGCACTGGGACAGGCTCCCCAGGGCAGTGGTCACAGCACCAAGCCTGCCAGAGGTCAAGAAGCATTTGGACAACGTTCTCAGAAATATGGTTTGATTTTTGGGTGGTCCTGTGTGGAACTGGGAGTTGGACTCTATGATCCTTGTGGGTCCCTTCCAAATGAGTATATTCTGTCATTCTATTCTATGATTCTCTAAAGTAAATGAAGTGCAGGAAGTTGCAGGGGAAGGGTCTAAAACCACAAAACTGATGTGAGAACGTAGGTTTAAAAAACATGTATTTTTTTTTCCTCCTTTTCTTCCTAGACTAGCAAGTGAAGTATTTCCTTTGGGAGGCTTTTGAATCAATAATGATGCTTAGAAAAAAAAAAAAAAAGAAGAAGATTGTGAGTTTTCCTCAAAACACAGGAAAATTTAGTAAGTTGATTACCTCTGTTTGTTTGCCTGTGTGCAGTTAGCCAGTCTACACTTCTGACATAGTAAAACATTTCTAAATAATCCAGGAAGTCTAAGTAGGTAGGGAGTTACTAAAAGAGGGTATATGTTAACTGTATAGTAGTTCATCCCATTTGGTGCTTTATTTTGTAATGTATTTTTTATTTTAAAATTTAACTTTTTCCTTTTGTCTCACCCGAATAGTTGCCAGTGTTTAAGTTACTAGCCAGTCACTTAAAATGACTAACCATCCCTGAATAACCTCTCCATAGTGTGAAGAATCTTCAGATCCTTGAGAGTCTCTGACCCAGCAGTCTCTGTCAGGGATATCTGATTTCCCAGCTAAGCAAACTTCATACCTTTTTCTAATTCTAAGGTATAAAATCTCTGCTGTTCTTTCACTAGCTTGTTTTGCATTCACAGCAGGTAGCCTGCGTAGTCACAACTGTGACTTCCCAGAACTATCATGCAATACATAAACACGTGCTAGTTTTTGAAGTTCTAAGGAAGAAAGGGCATTTGTCAATGTCAAAATGTTTCATGAAATCTACTTGTGATTGCCCTCTTCCTATGGGATTTCCAGGAACAGACAAGTAAAGGGATCCATAGACACCCTTCTTTAAGGTTAATATAAAAATCGAGCCATGAACTTCACACAGTAAATAGTGAGCAAAGGGCATCTCCACAGATTTAATCACCACTCCTTAAAATGAGCAGCTAAAACTCTGAGGTTGGTCATTATTCTGGAGATTAACACGGATTTAGAGCATTTAATTTTGGAATTCTGAAGCTTGGTGAGATGAATCTCCTCTTAACTGTAATATTATCAGTAACATAGCAGTTTACCAAAATAATAGTTCAGTAGAATAATGAAAAAAAAAAAAAAGTTTATTTCCCCAATTATTTTCAATACTGTGCCAAATTTTAACATTTTTTTTTTTTTCACATCCTATTTTACTACTATTTTATGTTTTACCGTGGTTCTAGTTCTCGTTTTTCTTTTGCTAATTTTGAGAGCAAAGAATAGTTTCACTTACCTTAAAGCCCATTCTCATGCTTTAGGTCAGTCCCACAGTGCCAAGGGGCAGATGGCTATGCTAGTACATTTCAGGAGGGAGGGTCTCTTTAGACTCCCTCTCATCTGGTCCTGTAGTCTGACTGACCATCTTATGCTGGAGAACATTATGTGTGCTCCTGGAGCTCATCTTCTGATTCAGTTACACACATACACACACACATATGTATATTTATGAATGTAAGCTGTACTGTTAAGTATTCTTTAAACTCACTTTTTGTCTTTACAAAGACTGCTCCTTCTTTTGATGTTCAATATTTACTTCATTTTTTTTTGTGCTGGAGTTTCTGTTACCGATGGTTAACTACATTTTTCTATGTTTATGTTTATATAACAAAGGTTACCTGTTCTCAGGTGCCCCAGGATGACAAGAAAATGCCAACCTCCTTGTTGTTTATAAAGGCTTAGGTAGAAAAAACTGACTTTTTTTTTTTTTTCCCTAAAATGAAAATTCCTCCATCAAACACTTTTCACAACAACTACATCAGTCATACTGAAAATTAAAAGGTAGGTTATCCTGACTGATTAAGCTTTGGAGTAAAGGAAAGAAACATTATATTCTGTCTGTAACACTCCAAATTGATGCAGGTGAATTCAGGAAGAATATAGAATTTATGAAGCGGCCATTGCATTTCATAACTTTATGAGCACTGGAAGGCTTATAATAGCCTTCTTTACACATAGAGCACATCCATGCCAGCAGACTCTTAGCATCAGCAATCCAGCATTTTCTGAAAAGAGTAAACTTGACCTCAGGAGGAATATATAGTACAACTAACATTTGAATGTGAGCATACAAAAAACAGCTCCAGGGAGAAAAATTCTCCAAAAGATTTGGTCTCAGGAAGACTTCAGAGGTTTAACTGAATCCTAAAAATGAGTAAGTGGGAGAGAAAGTTCTAATTTACAGCAGTGATTCCTCAGGAGTATTTCTAACAAAAAGTTGCTTTATCTGCCAAGCCGTCTTGTGCAGTGACACTTATTTTGTGTGTTAAAATCCAACATATAACAACTATGCCTTGTTGGATTTTCTGTTTTAATATAGCCCCTATACAGAAAAGAGTTTCTTTTCTTTATTTGCTACAATTCAATAATTATTTTTAAATATCTACCTTTTTATTAATTTATTTTTTTTAGCAATAAAGGCTGGTTTAGTTTATTGCAATTACATTCCCATATTAAAAAGAAACTACTCATTTTTGATGGATATTCATGGACATGGTTTGTTCCCTGGAATTTTCACTAATTGTCATTACAACATGACTGCTTTTATGCGAATTGCTCTGAGGCAGTAGCACCCTGTCAAAGGTCTAGAACTGGTCAATGGGTTCTTGATTCAATAGCTTAAACTATGAGAGCTAAATTCTGCTTCAAAATTTACAAGTGTTAAAGCATTCAAACAATGGCTTTATATGAGTTTCCATGAGCGCAAAATGTAACCTCATCTATCTCTTAGAAGTATGATGCTATGACCAAAACTTTAATTATGACTGATAATCAGTCAGAGCAGACTGAACATGACTGAGACCTGTCTGGCTGTCTTTGTGGTATTTGATCTATATTTCTTCATTCCAACTAGGGCAGAGATTGAACTTCTGCTTTGAAAGTAGTTTGCCTTCTAGCTAGCTTTATATATATATAAATATATATATATTTATATATATATATTANCTGGTGACATTTGCAGCTTGGTTCAGGACTGGTGAATATTTGGTGTTAGTAAACTGCACTATAGTTTATATATATATATATATACACACATATATATGTATTTGATCACTATGCACCTAGAGCATAAATACTCACAGAACTGGTGCAATTAAGACCATTTTGGTGAATCTGAAAAGTTTCTAAAGACTGTTAAATGGTTTATTCATGTCTAAATATCCTGTACCTGCCACTTGCTGAATTCCCACACTGCAGTTATTAAATGTAATCATTTATTTTTTTTCTCCACAATAACAGTTCCACTATTTTGCCTAGAGGGCAATCACCTGTTACTTAACAACATTTCAATTGATATTTTTACATTTTTTCTTCATAGGTAATCCATTTTATACTCTTCAGTAATAGATATATATATATATAAAACAAACAAACAAACACCTTTTAGCTATTGACATGTTTGTTTGTTGTTTTGCTATTGACGTCTGTTTGTTTGTTCGGCATTTTCAAGTATGCCGTTACCTGCATTCCATCATCTGCCATAAAAATGTTTAACTTCTACAGTTTCAGAAAGAATCAAATGTTCATTTACTATCAAAAACAATCTGTTTTGAACATTACATTTTAGTTTTATTCCTGAATACCTTTGAACATAAGGTTTCTCCACTTTTCCTTGCAAAAAGGTCAAACTTATAGCTTCAAGAGTCCCAAACATTACACAACTACTATGTTTCTATTTTGTGTGACAGACATTACATCTCAGTTTTGAGTGGAGCTGTCATGCTTTATAATTTTACTCTTTGTTAAATATCTTATAGTTCTGCTTTTGCAAATTTATTGTTTCAGCAGTCATGCACTTAATCAATGGAAATACTCATATTTCTTCAAAGTTTTTTGAAAAGATTATCAGTGAAAAACTGCATTCTATTGTTGCCCATCTCCAAAAGCAGTACTGTCCTGCTTTTATTTTTTTTTTTGTCAAAATGTGCCTTTGTGTCCACACGTTTGTTCCTGTCATAATTTCCCCTCCAATTTAATGATAGAAGCAACCATGAATTTGGGTAGGTCTAAGGCAGAACTTTTTCTACTATCTGTCTGTGAAGAGTCCCCACTATAGTCAGATCTTCAGTGTACTTCTGTTATCTATGAGGTTCAGAAGATCTCTTTTTTTTTTTTTTTTTTTTAAATTTCTGGAATTAAATACTTAGGCTATATCAGAGGCCTTAATGAGACAGCATTATGAATCACACTATTGCTATGACAAAGGACTACTCAAGGTTATTTCATATTTTGTTCAGAGAAATATGGATGAGAATAGTATCTATTCTTCCTATTCTATGGGCAATAATAAGGTCTGATTCACAAAGAATTCCCTCAAAATCATTTCTGATAAGAATTTTTATTCCACATAAATCTGTTCTTACATACTCCAAACCTGTTTCTATTTATGTAGTTGGTCAATGTTATGCTACACCACCTGGGAATTTGTCATCTCAGATCATGACTCGTTTTAAAATGTTGTATTCACAAATTACAAATATCATTATATAACACCTTAAATTATTATTAACATATTCTAATCTTCAAACATGTTAAGACAGTGATTTGCAGTTCCCAGTGATTTTTTTGTTACAGATGCTTTCTACTCAGCCATATTAGAAAATACATCCTCTTTTTAAGAGTATTGCTATATATTTTTGTAATTCAGAAATAGTTATTTTTTGAATAACACGTCCTAATATTTTTTACACTTCATGAACATTTTAACAGAATAAGCTTTATCATTTTACTTATAACCAAACTTGGTGGAAAATAAAGACCTATCCTTAAGCTTTTAGAAGATCACCTGTATGATCACCTGTAATCTTCAAACCACAGGCTTCATTTCTTTCTAATGTATATTTGATATGTGACATCACTGATAATGAAATGTCACCAATGAAGACTTTTTTTGTATTTACAGTATTATAAAGTTCAGGATCTATGAAGCCATTCACAATTAAAGGTATATTAATTACCTATTAGAATTCTGTACTTTGTGTGTTTTCCTCTCTATCTTTTCAACAGTTTTGAAAGATTGCAGAGCTCTAAGCCAGCAATGCTGCAGGAGCTTAATTTTCCTTTTTATCTTGCTAACCAAAAAATAAATATATCAATCCCTCCCTCAAAGCGTATATGGAGGAGAGAAAGGTGATGAAAACAAGCAATGTGAGGTTCATAGTGCATAACTCCTGTTTTTTGACAGATCGGGTTTCTAACTTTGATGGCCGAAAATAGTGCTGTGAGGAGTGTGATCAGTAAAGTTTGCAGTAAATAGATTTTGAAGTAGCTGTGAAAAATGTAAACCCAAACAGAGTACTGAAAAGAGAAATTAGCTGCCAAAATAAAAGCGGGTACATTATTCAGTTTTGGAAAGCTGATTCTGTTGCTGTTTTGTTTTTCAGTTTAGCTACTTGTCTAAAGTTTAACATCTTGACTAACTTATGGTCGAAAACAAAATGTGTATCTAAGATCAGCAAAGCTAAAAGACTGTTAAAGTATGATATGTTAAGTATGATATGTTAAATTTCCCAATTCTGAGAAAAGGGAATAGATTTGTTAGTAGCAAAATTAAAACTAAATAGTTACCTTAGTTGATACCCAGGGTTACTACAAGTCTGCACTTTGGGGTTGCAAGCTTTCATAACATAAAAGGTACAATCACTAATTAAGCTTTTTCTGTAGTTCAGGCATCTGTAATAATGCTTAGCTATGAAGATTTTCTGGTGTCCAATGTGGCCTAACATAACATTTAGCTTTTATTTCTGTGAATATGGTAAAAAGGTCACTATAGCCTATTTAGAAAATAATTTTATATCATAAAACACAGCTTTAATGTCTATGTTTCTGCCAAATTTGATCAAAATTCACAAGGTTCAACATTTATTAGAAGAAATAACATATAAGTTTATTTTCTTACAAAAACACCTGAAAATAAAAGCAGTAACAAATGAAGAGAAACAGGGAGTAGAAGGAATGGGTAACAAAGAGAGGTTTTACTGAGAGCTTGTGGAACAATAAGGAAGAAACATGTATTAATTGGTTAAGTGACCCTTCATCTGTTAATATTTAAAGAAAATTTTTCATCATTGTATTATTCTCACTTAGTTACTCTTTCCTGGACATTTTGGAGCTTTGAACATGTAAGGACTGAAATGCCTTGGATTCAATTGATCAGTCTGCATTTGGATGTAATACAGTATTTTAAATGAGATCTTACTTCACAAGAATATAGGAAAATCTTCTCCTGTTGTTCAAGAAAGAGCTTCTTCCTTCTCGTCTTAAAGAAGTAACTGATCGAAGTACGATCACTACCCCATAAAATATTTCAAGTATTTTAAATATTTTTTAAAACATTGGACAATGGANCGGTGTTCGGCCACGTCTTGGGAAGCAGGGCCTTAATACGCGTAGCGGTTGTTCGGGAGGACAGACGTCTTCACAACGAGAGCCCCCCCTTCTCCTTCCCTTTCCCAGCTTTTATTGCTGAGTGTGACACCACATGGTATGGAATATCCCTTTGGTCGGTTTAGGTCAGCTGCCCTGGCCATGTCCCCTCCCCACTTCTTGCCCACCCCCCACCTACTGGCTTTGGGGGGGTCTGGAGAGAGCCTTGGTGCTGTGCCAGCACTGCTCGGCAGTAGCCAAAACACTGGTGTGATACCAGCGCTGTTCTAGCTACAAGTGCAGAGTAGAATGCTATATGGGCTGCTGCAGGGAAGGTTAACTCTATCCCAGCCAGACCCAGTACAGAAGAAAAAAAAAGAAAAGGAAAAAGTGTAGACCATTTCCCAGGAAATGGTTATGTGTCAATAAAATATTACTATATTTCATTGTAGCTCATGATCATTTATATTCCCCTGTGACTTTTAATTTGCAAATTCAGGCTTATTGTGAAATACAAACCCCCAAAAACTTTTTTATTTCTGGCAATATCAGTTGGTGTAAGCAATTTATAGTTAAAGTGACAACTTGTGTGAAAACAGAATACTGTGTTAGAAACACAGTCATCTTAAGAAAATGCAAATATTTTATTCTGTCAAAGTGTAATTTCAGGACTTTTTTTTTTGTCAAGACATATATTGTCAAGACTGTGGCAATATCACACAATATTAAATTTACTGTGGATTCATTTGTACAATTCTTATAAGCTTCAATTTAAAGAGGAATCCAGCTTTATTATTAGCTATTATTACATTAGCTTTTTTGTCATTTGGTGCTGCAAGTTTAGGCATTTCTTAGTTAATCTTAAGCAATTTCTTATTTTTGTTTGAAACACAGGTTTTCACAGAATCACAAAATGGTTGGTGCTGGAAGGAACCTCTGGAGAGAATCTGGTCCAACACCCCTGATCAAGCAGGTCCCCCTTCATCAAGCTGGCCAGGACCATGCCCAGATAGCTTTTGAATATCTCCAAGCAACCTCTCTGGGCAACCTACTTCCAGTGCTGTCACCCCCACAGTAAAGAAGTGCTTCCTGATGTTCAGAGGTGACCTCCTGTGTTTCAGTATGTGCCTGCTGCCTCTTGTCCTGTCACTGGACACCACTGAAAAGAGCCTGGCTCCTTCCTCTTTACACTCTCCCTCCTCTGGATGCTTTTACACATTGATAAGATTCCCCTGAGCCATCTCTTCACTAGGCTAAACAATCCCACTTGTCTCAGCCTGAGGAGCCCAGAACTGAACACAGTACTCAAGGTGCAGCTTCACCACAGCTTAGCAGAGAGGAAGGATCACCTTCCTTGTCCTGCTGGCAGCACTCCTAATGTAGCCCAGGATCCCATTGGACTTCTTTTCAGCGAGGGCACGTTGGTGGCTCATGTTCAATTTGGTGTCCACCAGGACCTTGAGGTCCTTTTCTGGAAAGCTGCTTTCCAGCTGGTTGGTCAGTTTTCCTCACAGCTCATCCAGCCCATACATAATCATGTATGTGAGACTGTGTCAAAAGCCTTATTGAAGCCAAGGTATGCTTTCCCTTCATCTACCAAGACAGGCATTTCATCATAGAAGGTTATCGGTTTGGTCAAGCACGACTTCTCCTTGGCCAATCTATGCTGAGTACTGCTGATGACTTTCTTGTTCTTTCATATGCCATGGAAGTGGTCTATGGAAATGGTCTTCAGGAAGAACTGCTCCCTCACCTTCTTAAGGAGAGAGGTGAGGCTGACCAGCCTGTAGTTCCCTGGGCCCTCCTTCTTGACTTCCTTGAAGACAGGAGTGACATTTGCTTTCCTCCAGTTTTCAGGCACCTCTCCCAGTTGCTATGATTTTTCAAAGTTAATTGAAAATGGAGTTTTATTCAGCTTTAACTTTCCAAAGAGAAAACAGTAAAGAGAATGTGATCCCTTAGCATTTATAATATACATTTTGTACTTCTCAGATAATATAAAAACTCTAACAGCTCAAGTTAAAAGCTTTCTTATACAGTTAGAAAATTAATTCTACATCATTTCTTTTCAAGCAAATGACAAAATTGTTTATCATAACTATTTGTTTTAAGGTTTTCTAAAGAATTCCAAAAGTACTTACTGGGGGGGTGGGGAAGGGAGGAGTGTGAAATAATTTTTTGGTGTTAGATCACCTCCATATACAATACTTCGTTAGGCAGTCTTTATTTGCCCAATACTTACTTTGTTCATATAATTGCAATTATAAGATGAGTATTTCATATCATCAGATTATACCTTGGACTTCCGGAGGGCAG
>VXAA01005005.1:147536-157651 GCA_013399115.1 Anseranas semipalmata | reverse complement strand
GTCCTTTTGTACCTCAGTGATTCATGTTGTCTCCTTCCATCTAGTTCATGCTTACGGGGCAGATGGACATCTGCTTCATAGTCTGCTCTTGGGCGTCTGTGTGGCTCATGGTGTCTCCTTGTATCATCTTGTTCTTCACACTTATGAGGCTGATGGCTGCGTCTTTCACTTCCTGTGTATTCAATCTCATGTTCTTGTTGCTTTCCTTGTTCATAGACAACATCTTCAGGCTCAGATGTCTCATAGTATTTGTGGTCCAGTGCTAGCGGTTCCTGGATGTATGACTGATGCGGCCTTTCTGAATCCAGACGTTCAGGCTCACACGGCTGGCGGCTGCTTTGTTCAAGTGCTTTTTGTTCCAGCTCACGTAGGTGGTAGCCGTTTCTCTCATCTGTGAGTAATTCATGCTTACGTGGCCAATTGTGACTTCCTCTATCTGCTTCTTCTGGTTCATGTGGCCAGCGGCTGCTTCTTACATGTGCCACTGCCTCTTGGTCTTTTGGCCTGTGGTTTCTTTGATCATGTGCTGGTAGTGCTGGCTCACGTGGCTGGTGGCCACTCCACCGGTCTGGCAGTGGTTGAGGTTCAGAGGGATGGCTGTGACTCTTCACGTCTGCCAGTTGTTCTGGTTGTGGCCCCTCTTGATTTTGTCTCTCCTCCGCCCGTGGTCCAGGCTGACGTGCCTTCGAGCTGCCACACTTGCAGTGTTGTAAATCTCCTAGCCTGTCCTGCTCAGGTGGCTGACGTCTTCTCTGGCTGTTACGTTGGTCGTATGGCTTTTGGCTTCTTTCTTCGTATACCTGAGGGATCGGCTCCCTCGTCCTAGCACTTCGTTTTGCATCATCTCTGCTTTGTGTGTTACGTTGCTGGGGATGATTCCCTGTCTCTTCTAGCGTTTCAAACTCCTGGACCCTGCTGTCTCGTTGTGGCTCAGGTTCGCAGGGGGGATGGCGATTGCTCTCACGGGTTCGTGGTTCCTCTTCCTGCAGCTGCTGACGGCTGCCTCTGTTCTTAATTTCAGGCTCTTGGAGTGTCTTGCCACTGGTTATCAGCTTTGTTTTTTGCAGAAGGCATGGTCCCGTCTGCAGGTACCAGTAGCAGGCCTTAGCTGCTCTGAATACCAAAAGCAGGAACTCATTAAAATCTATTTTCCCATCCCCATCCCACTCCAGAAACTGCAGAATCTTGTCAATCGTCTCAGGATCATGCGGGTTCTGCAGGGAAAACACACATAGGGAAACAAAAAAGGGGTTTTAGCCTTCCTGCTCCTTGGCAGAGAAATGCAAACCCAGGGCTAATGGCAATCTTCTCTCCTTGCATCTCTCTCAGGTTCTCTTTTATAGCTCAGCGTCTCCTCTATGTCTGTGTTCTCTGTTCTCCTGGTGGCTCCCTGGCCGCAGCCAACCAGCTCTCTTCTGGGGATATGCTGTGTCCCTACACTGGGTGCATTTCCTTCCTCCCTTTGAGGGTAACCCACACCTCCCCACAGTTCATTCTCCATTTTTTCCCCCTTTGTTCTTTACAAAATTGATGGAAAGAGCTGTTGTGGACAGCACAAAAGCAAACATCTGCTGCTCCCCCTTGGTAAAAGCCTCTCTATCCCACTTCCATCTGATCATAAGAATCCTCTCCTATGATCCAGGTCCTCTCCAGGACATTTTGTGATCCCTGCACTCCACTCTCAGCCTCGAGCCCTCCCCATCGCTGCAGCACTCACCGCTATGGCACCTGCAAACTCCTTCTGGATGAACTCTTTCATCTTCCTTCGGCTGAGTTTGGAGTGGTCTCCATCTTCCTTGGCGTGTTTGTAAAAGATGCTGATGATGGTGGAAACGCTGTCTAAGAAGCGAGACATCTTCCTGCAGAGTCAAGCAAGCCTGCGAGAAAAGCAACAGACCTAAGGATGGGAGAATTGCTGGGGTCAGGTCACGCACGCTAACGAGATGCTGGGTGCCATGGGCTGCATGTCCGCTCCTCTGTCATGGCGAGCTCTGCTTCACCAGCGAGCTGGGAAGATATTCAGATGCTTAGGGGTTTTGGTGGGATGGGGAGTGTCCTCCAGCTTGCCTGCTGACGTATTTGGATGATGTTTGATATGGGATGGCAGGATGCCTGCGTTTGTGGGTCGCAGGGAGGGGATTGCGGATGGTGACTCAAGAGATACCCCAAGAACCAGTCTCCGTGGGCTCTACTGGGTGTTTCAGGTGCTAGGACCCACGCTGCTGTCTCTGCCTGGCACCGGGACACAGCAGCTTCCCTGGAGCAAGTCAGAGGATGTCTAACCCAGCGCTGGCATGGCCTGAGACAGGACCTAGCTGGGGCAGAGGCAGGTAGAGTGCTCGCAGAGAGGTGAAACAAGCCTTGTGGCCAGTCCCCCATGACCAGTAGTAATGCGAATCAATGGATGAATCTTTCCTTACACCATCAGATCATTGACAAATAGATTTTGGCCAAAAGGGAACTGTCAGATTGCCTAGGTCAGAGAAACTTATTTAATTTTACTGCAATCTGCTGGGCAGAAAGCACCGCTCCTGATCAAGCGTTGTGTCTGGAAACCTCGAAAGCCACCTCTATCCTTCTCGCAGGATCCCCGAGCCTGTTATCGGGGTCATCAGTGCCGGGATCTCAGCTTGCAGCCAGGGAAGCTGTGCCCTGCCTGCCTCGCTGCCGCCGTGGTGTGCATAAAGCAAGAACGTACGTGCACCTCTGCGTCCAAAACCCTGTTTCTTGGTATTTCTGTAGAAAACTGAAAATTTCTGCAGTCTGTTCATCCTGGCTGGGAGATGAATGCAGACCAAAGTAAGGCACCAAACCTGGCTCCCAGTCCCTTTCTTGCTGGGAGGAAAGCTGCCTTTCCACACCGACACGCAAGGAGAGCATGCAGCTGTCCAAATCGCACAAAATAGCACTTCCTTGGAGATAAACCCGAAAGACTCCCAGCAAACACCGCAGCAGGAATGCCACTGTCGCCCAAGATGAATCCTATAGAAATAACCCATTTTCACCCAGCAAAGTGTGCGTTTCAGAAGGAATGACTTACCCAAATCACCAACGGGATCGAGTGGGATTCCTGTGAAGCCGTGCGGAGTGATCGGAGGACCCGAGTGCTTTTATAGGGTCCCCGACGGAGCAGCAGAAAGGAGCCACCCTTTGTGGACGTTGTCCTGATTCATCTTTGGCCAAGCCCAGCTGCACCTTCATGTCCTCAAACGGGTTATTTAACTTATCATCCCCTTACCTATCATTTTAACCCAGAAATAGCAGTTGCCATGTGGCAATTCAGGCACCAGCTGGTTCCACCTAATCCGGACTGTAAAGTTATTTTACAGGCAGATTGTATTTCAGATTTTTAAAAAAAATCTAGAATAGCTATGAAGCATATATATATATATTAATGGGAGGGTGTATTTTTTATGAATGTGTCTCTTTATAGGCATGCATTTATATATATATAATACACACATAAAAATAGTACTGGAGCTGGAGGATGTTGATGGAAGTGCTGATGTTAGCGGAGCTGCTGTAAGCAGACTGGGGACAGAGGGGATCTGTGGGGCCCTCCGGGTTGGTGCTGCACCACCAGAGGTGATTTGTGCTTCCTTTTTCTGTAGATCCTTGTGCACCTTGGTCAATGGCTTTGGGTCTGGTTTCTGTTCACAGAGGAAGGACAGAAGAAGACCTAAGCGCTACGAACGTGATGAAATGCAGGTGCAAGGCAGAGAGATCCCGAAACACTCAAGGAGATCTTGGCTTGTGTGGTATCCTTGTAGCACGTACTGAAAAATATGCCTTTTTTTTTTTTTAACTTTTTATTAAGGAGCATTTTCATTGTATTATCCAGGTTTTTGTTGAAAAACAAACCAACAAACCAAAACATTTGTAAATTGCAAAGTTTGCAAAATGAATTCTTTTCCAAGAAAACACCTATTCAATAAGCAATGACTTTTCATTGAGAAAAATCATGATAAAACATTTTTTACGTTAACTACCTTCTGCAAATAACTTTTATTTACTTTATACTTTGCTTGATATTTCCACTTTACTTGATCTTTAATTAAAAATAAAAGCAGAAACCTCTTGGCTGAGAGGTCGATTCATGTTGAAGCTTCATCTGGTTGCTGTAGGCACCTTTTGCTGTAATTACCTCTACAATCCTTGTGTGATTATTTTTTTATTTTTATTTTTTATCTTTTAAGAGTAAATTAATTAGAGACCAATGGATTCCTTCATTCATTCTGAACTCTCCCGGTGCAGGGAGCAAATAAGGAAGGCATCAGCCGTGCCACCTGGGCCCCTGCGTTTGGTTTTGGAGCTGGGCTGCTGCCTTGACCAGTGTGACGGAGACATTGCGGAGAGCCTCCGGAGCATGAACCTGTCACGCAGCCTTGGGTGATCTGCTGATCTGGCCCATCTGTAAGGTAAGCTCATACTGGGTGTAGGAGCCTAATTAATTAGTGCTGGTAACAGCTTGGGGATACTCATATAAGTGCGCACGGAGGATTGTTACTAACCATACTTCATTTTTGAGCTTTTTTTCAAGATTAAATTATACTTGTGTAAATTATACCCCACCTGCGGGATAATGATACCCTTGGGAAACTGTAATTTTATGGTAGATTGGAGTTATTATTAAAATTAGAGCATTACAGTGCGGCTGGAGCTTGTACGCACAGTGTCCTATAACAGTCTGCAATCCCCCGCAGGGGCTGGGACGTCAGGAGGCACTGGGCAGATTTCGGGAGAGCTACGACAAGGCAGCACCAGCAGCCCCGTTCTCCCACGGCTTGGCTTTCCCCAAAGATGCTCTCAGAAGAGGGGACTCGGCTAGGTTTTTCAAAGCTATTACCCAACAGGGTGGGCTCCCGCTTCCTACCCAATTCTGCGCCCATCCCTGTTGCCATTTATATAGGGTGGCCAAACCTCTGTTGCATTTAATCTCGGAGGAACCGGGCTCCTCATGGGGCGCATAAAAGACCTTTTCTCTTCCAACACCTCCCAGCCTTGCAGGTATCTTAAACAGGTATTTGTGTCAGTGGGATCATTTTCGTTGTGCTGTAATGTTCTCCTTAAAATTAACCAAAAGAAAATCCACCCCAACTTCAAATACAACACGCCTGATGGCAAAAGTAGTGTTATTCAGAATAGAGGATATAATTAACCCATCGCTAACAGGGCTCCGTGCCTGCCTGGACTGGGAGGTCAGTTTTTTATTGATGCCGCCAAAGGCGGCAGCCGATGGACGGGCAGACGGACAGGGGATGGCTGGGTCTGGTGGTTTCAGACCCTAAGCTGGAGCTAAGAAGTAGCAAGGAGCTATTCGACAATCCTCTAACTGAGATCTATCTTGGAAGAAAAATGGATTTTTCTGGAAAATGAAACGTTTCAAGGAGTGACTCAAATGGATTGGGAGTTTTGATGGATAGGTGATGAAATTTAAGTCTTGACTGTCCCATTTCATTTTGACAATGCCCACAGCTGTCATTAAGGTAGGTCAGAACCTGTTTTTGCTAACGAGTTTTATCAGCAGTCGAGCAGACTGGTGTATTTTGTGTCTAACACATTTAACTTTGACATCAGCACTTTTAGACCAAATCATTTTTGCAATGTGTGTTCTAGGGATCATTTTGAAACGCTGGTTTTTCAGTTCTGATTCAGCGTAGAGCAAATTGTGAAACTCTGGGGTGTCCCAGAGGAGTGACGTTTTATTTCCCCATGAGGTCTCTGCGTGCAGCTTGTCACCGGCCACAGAGCAGGAGGTGCGGGTGCATTTATCGTCTGCTGATTTGGCTGATAGGTCGCAAGTGAAAGATAGTAAGGGGAAAAACAGGCTGAGCGTCACCCTCCCTGCGGGATGCGGTGTCCTGGGCCTGCCTGGTGGTCCAGCACGTCCGAACCCCCTAATAATCCCCACTGACTTTACCGGGCTGCTCATGCCCGCAGAGTTATCCACATTCCTACGTGCACGCCTGGACGAGTGCCCGAGGACCCGGTACCCCCAACCGCCCGAGTTCAAGGTTGGCTCCACTCCACGTGTGCTTGGTTTGCGTGTCAGCTTTTTGCCTCTGGCCTCCCAGTTGTTGCTGGGACAGCATGTACCTGAATAATAATTGTTCCAGTGTTTAATATATCTCCACTCCTTCCTTTGGAGCCCTCTGTAACTAGGAGGGATTTTTGATCTTCATACTGTGCTCCACATTCCCCTTGCTTCTGAGATTATTAATAAGTGAGGTTAAATGGGACAAATCCCTCCCATGGAGTGTTAAGCAGCTGTTTATTCTTTTCACAGCAGACACGAACAACACCCAGAGCAGATGGATGCTGCGAGGGACCTGTTCAGAGGTCGGTCGTGCCATCGCATCAATCCAGACATCTACCCTCTCTGAAGACATCCCTCACCAGGATGTCACATCCCTGCCCGCGGGAAGCCATCAGTTCACCTCAGCTAAATTGCGAAGCTGAGCAGTAGCTCCTCCAGGCCACCTGCCCCCAGGGGACACCTGCCTCCCTGCAGCCACCCTGGGGCGATGTGGACGTGTGCCATGCAAGGGATGGGCGCCCAGGTCCTTTGCACCGTGTCACGCAGACCTGCTCAGAGCGGGGCTGAGGGCACGCTTGCAGCAACACACCGGGACACTGCTGTTTTGCCTTCAGTTTTATTGCTTTGCTTACAGAGGCAGCCTAATACAGAATAAGAGAGAAAGTCTCAAGCCATGAATAGTTCAATACAAACCAGGGGTGTGAAGCCCAGGGTTACTCAAGAATTGGACAAGACATGAGAAATAGGAATGTAAAATCAGGGTGGCACCGGACAAAATGTCCACCCTGCAGCCTCAGGGGCTTGTTTCAGCCTTTACTGCTGTGGTGGCCACTGAGGCTGCAAGTGCTGCTGCTCCGTGGTGTGTTGTCCTTTGCCACGAGTGCCTTGTTGCCATTGTCCCGGAGGCTGAGCCTCAGCCCCGCCATCATCCTGCACCGTGGGTTTGGGGACCGGAGGGTGAGCCTGGTTGTGCTGCGTTTCCCAGGGCTTGGGATCCGGCTGGGGGCTCCCACCCCGCACTGGGGGCAGGAGCTTCTGGGTCTCACCAGGGCTGGGGTCCTGCCAAGGGGGCTCACAGACCTGGGTCTTGTTTGCGCCTCTCCCTGGTGTCTCAGAGGAACAGCTCAGGTTCTGCTCTGCTGACTCCGTCCCTGGGCTCTGATTATGGTCAGGACCCGGCTTTGGTGCCTCGGTCTTTTGTACCTGGTGGCTTTTTGGGTCCTGTTTTGGTGCCTTTTCAGCTTTATGAGTATTTCTGTCCTGCTCTGTGGTCTCAGTGTCCAGGATCTCACCTCTCTTTGGATTCCCTTCTGATGCCTTGGTCTTGTCATCCCGATGGGTGTCGTGGCCCTTCTTTGGTGTCTCACCCTTCTGGGTCGGAGGGAGGTCCTGGCCCTTCTTTGGTGTCTCCCCCTTCTGGGTCGGAGGGAGGTCCTGGCCCTTCTTTGGTGTCTCCCCCTTCTGGGTCGGAGGGAGGTCCTGGCCCTTCTTTGGTGTCTCCCCCTTCTGGGTCGGAGGGAGGTCCTGGCCCTTCTTTGGTGTCTCCCCCTTCTGGGTCGGAGGGAGGTCCTGGCCCTTCTTTGGTGTCTCCCCCTTCTGGGTCGGAGGGAGGTCCTGGCCCTTCTTTGGTGTCTCCCCCTTCTGGGTCGGAGGGAGGTCCTGGCCCTTCTTTAGTGTCTCTCCCTTCTGGGTTTGATGGGGGTCCTGGTCCTTCTTTGCTGTCTCACCCTTCTGGGCCGGAGGGATGTCCTGGCCCTTCTTTAGTGTCTCACCCTTCTGGGTTTGATGGGTGTCCTGGTCCTTCTTTGATGTCTCACCCTTCTGGGCCTGAGGGATGTCCTGGTCCTTCTTTGGTGTCTCACCCTTCTGGGCCTGAGGGTTGTCCTGGTCCTTCTTTGGTGTCTCACCCTTCTGGGTCTGAGGGTTGTCCTGGCCCTTCTTTGGTGTCTCAGCCTCCTGGGTACGCTGGGTGTCCTGGCCCTGTCTGGATGCCGCACCCCCCTGCACCTGATTGCTCACCCCCTGCTCTGGGACCTGCTGGTGCTGGGATGCCCCCCCTGCTGCTCCCGGCCCCGGTGGCCGCTCCCTGCCTGCCTTCTCTTGCACCGCCGGCTCCTGATCATCTTCTGGCGCCTGGCACTGCTGGAGCTGCCTGTAGCAAGCCTTGGCCACGCGGAAAATCAGGCTGAGAAACTCACCGAAGTCAATCTTGCCGTTGCTGTCTTCATCCAGGAAGCGCAGCACCTTGTCGATGGTGTTGGGGTCCCGGGGGTTCTGCAAGGAGACAAACGGTGGTGGCAAAGCCCAGGAGCCCTTTGCACCTTCCCTCAGGGATCACTCGAGCAGTCTCGGGGCAGAAACCCAGCCCCGTGCCCCCCCTCCCAGTGGCTCGTGCTGCTGGGTCCTCACCACTATCACGTCCGCGAACTCCTGCTCAATGAGCTGCCTCAGCTCCCCCCTGCTCAGGGCGCTGCAGTCGCCGTCCCTCCTGGCGTACGCGTAGAAAACAGCAATGATGCCGTTGATGTTTTCCTGGAGCTGGGCCATCTCCCCGCAAAGTCGAGGCAGCCTACGAGAAAAACACCGGCAAAAGGGGGCTTTTGTTTGTTTGCTTGGCTTTCAGGTAAGTTACTCTTGAATGATGCAGCTGGACGGGCAGAGGGAGGAAGATGAGCCAGAAGGACACAGGTAGAATGAAACAGAACTAAGGGAGAGGAATGAGAGAGGAAGAAGGGAAGCAAATCCCCCCCAAAATGAAGCTTGCCACGGAGGTGGCCCCATTTGGCTTTCTCTGGAGCAGAGCTGTGAGTGCAGGTCGTCCCTAATGAACCACAGAATGGCGTAATTCCCAAACTTTCAGTATTCTTTCCAGGAACATCCTCGGGGCCAGAAGCTCTTGCTGGAGGGTGGTGGCAAAGCCCAGCAGTGTCTGTCCAGGCTTACCTGGGCGAGGAGCGGCAGCGCTGGCCTCAGGAGTGCGATCCGGAGCGGACCCGTGCTCGGCAATCTTATATACAGCCGTCGGTCACGGCCCGCGCCTCGCAGAGGAGACAGCCCATCGGCAGGGCGCCGCATCTCTCACCCAATTACACTGTCATCCCCCTGTCTTCATTTGTCTCTTTCTCATTAACTTCTGCTCTGATGCTTTTCTCTGGAGTTAAGACATGATCCTTCCTAAGCTTGCCCCACCTGCAGACGCATTTCAGAGGAATTAAATAGAAAAGGCTATTTTTAGTGCTGCGGGATTTAGTTTAAGGTGATGCCCAAGCAACGCCCGGGCTCTTGTCTTTGGCGAATGGTTGGTGAGCAAGTGATCCGAGTGACTGACACCGGGGAGGAGGCTGCCCGGGAGTGCTTGCACGGTGGATAAAGAGAAAATAAAACAAAGGTAGAAAAATAAGGATATAGTGATGCCCAGATTAAAGTGATTCCTTCCAGAAACTCCCACTTCTGGAACCCGACAGGAAGGCAGGCACCCAGCGAAGAAATCTTTTCCAACAGTGCCACCAAGTGGCACTAGGGGTGGAACAGAGGGGTGACACGGCATGGCCCGGGGCAGCGAGCAGCGCGGGCACTCGGCGGGGAAACTGAGGCACGGTGCGAGGAGGGGGCTCCTGCTCCTTGTGTGGGCACCAGTCCCTGCTGTGCCCCTTGTCCTGCTGGTGCCCGGTGACTGGGGACCCCGATGCAGCCATTGCTGAGTGCTCAGGAAATTCAGTTTTGTATCTGCTTGCACTGCCTCATCCCCCCTGCTGCTACACCTGCAGTGGGATATGGAAGTTGTTTCCTTGGCATTTTTGTGTAAGACTTTTAAGTGTCCTTGCTTTAGCTGTCTACTTTTTAAAGTCTTTTCACTGGCCAATACATGGCTAACAAGAGAGTCTGAAAAAAAAAATGTTGCAAATCCATGTAGCTTGTAATGCACAAGGTGTTTCAGGAACAGAAAATAAAATTCAGGCAGTTTTGTGTAAGAAAAAGCACTTTCAGGAAAATGCCCCAGCTTGCTCCATGCCTGGCATGGGGAGGGTTAATGGGAACCGGTGCATTTGGGTGAAATCCTAGCAGGTGTGCAGGGGTG
>VXAA01005005.1:67953-147491 GCA_013399115.1 Anseranas semipalmata | reverse complement strand
AGGAGGGGGGGAGGGGGGGCGGGGGGCCCAGCGGGGGGGGGGGGGGGGGGGGGGGGGGGGGGGGGGGGGGGGGGGCTTCATGGCTCATCCGTGTGCTGGAGGCTCCTGGGCTCTGGGCCCCTTTTACTCTGGCAGGTTCTGTCTTAAAGCGTGCCCTGTCCTTCAGCCGAGAGGTTCCTGATCTGTCCCCGCTTCGATCTGCCACCGGGCAGAAGCACTAATTGCACTTCGAAGCAATAATTCTGATTTTATTTTATTTTATTTTATTTTATTTTATTTTATTTTATTTTATTTTATTTTATTTTATTCTCTCTTTTATTTCTCTATTAATCTACCAACCTGTCACATCTGCGTGGAGGCACGCCGCTGCTCCTCCGATGGGGCTCGTTCGCTGCCGACCTCACTGAGCTGCAGCGAGGGCAGGGGGCAACTACTGGGGGCACCTCG
The DNA here is from genome assembly GCA_013399115.1 of Anseranas semipalmata. Classification (NCBI taxonomy): domain Eukaryota; kingdom Metazoa; phylum Chordata; class Aves; order Anseriformes; family Anseranatidae; genus Anseranas; species Anseranas semipalmata. Next base: position 147,044 of record VXAA01005005.1, on the reverse strand, counting down.
GAGAGGCAGAAGTGCTCGGGGTGTTCTCGCTGAGGCTCTTTCTGGCCAAATCACCCAGACCCTGCGCAGGGCAGTTTCTCTATTGTAGACAATAGCGGGTTGATGTTGTGCAGGAGTTCATGCTTTACAAAGCGGAAAAGGTTAAGGGGTCAAATGGTACGTGAAGAAATTGAAAGAACAAAGTGGGAGCTGCATAACAGGAGAGCAAAACCCTGCTTGTCGCAGAGCCTGAGGTGAGTGACATCGAATCCCGAGGGCAGGTGCTTCGGGGAGCTGGGCTAACGAAACCACCCGAAACCTCAGCGGGGCTGCACTGAGAGGTGCGAGGCGTGGGGGGAGGCTTCGCACCTGGCTTCTAATGGTGCTGGGGGTTTCGGACAGGATTGGGCCTGGGCTGGGTGAGGTTGGTGTCTGGAAAGAAGCTGAGCTCCCTAACGGCTCCTGCCCGCAGCACAGGAGCAGTGTTTTGGCTGCTGTTCACCAGGAGCGCTGCTCTGCCAGCCCGCGGAGCCGAAACTTTTTGTGCAGTTAGGTGCTGGTGCCTTTGGCCGCGGTAAAGCTCGAGTCGCATTTTCTTCATTTTGCCCCCCAATATTGAAAGAGGCTGGTGGCCTCCAAGGCCGTGCCCCATGTGTTGGAGCCCTTCGAGCTGCACCGGTGCTGGAAAGGTGTTAGCACCACAGCTCAGATTTCAGGGCAGGATCTTGCTTTAACATGAGTGATCGCTCCTTCCTTTGTGATGCCACCCACGCTGGTGAGAACAATAAATATTTTGGGAGCTTGCATGTGAAGCAGCCAAAATGCACGTTAATCTGGGCTGGTTTTCTGAGGCTGCTTTGCCAGGGAGGCATGGAGGGAAGGTGCAAGGCGTGCCGGAGGAGCGAGCAGGCCTGCAGCGCTCTGTTTACCTGGCAACTGCACTGCAGCAATAAGCACAGCTTTTTGAGGTGTATTTGCCAAAGGAGCTCTGTCTTCTGAGCTCACCGGTAGAAAATGTACCGGGGCACCGGGCAAACCAGCTTCTCTGGATAGGCCGAGTGTGTGTTCAAGCTTAGGCTGTTGGTAAAATACTCTGGTTGCTTTCTTTAAAGAGTTTGGGTGCCTAATTTTATCCATGTCCATCCAGCCCCTCTTTCTTTCTGGTTCTCGGGCACAAAAAGTGGTGTAAGCACGTGGCACGTAAGCAAGGGGCCGCTGCAGTTCTCCGGGCTGGGGACCTGCACGGCTGCGTGGGGCCGGGGGAGCAGCGGTGACACTGGGGCTTTGGTGGGGTCGTTTGGAGCACGATTCACATCGGATGTGTGGGAAAAAAGAAAGGTGTGGAAAATCTAAGTGTGTATGGTTGCGCAAGAGGCTTTAAATAATTCAGCAGCTGTTAGCACCACCCCTGGGGACTGATGGAGGTCTACAGTGTAGGGCATGCTTGAATTTCTCCTGCCGTGTTTTGATGTGTAAAACTTAAACTTCAGGTGAACCAAACTCACCTAAAATTCTGTTCTTTGAAAACAGCTTTAGAAAACTTCAGAAAACCCTCGGGCAGCCCAGGGTTATTTTCCCCTCTCCTGCCTGAAGCCCTTGTGGAGCTGGGAAGCTCCTCAGCCCTGGGTCAATGGGGCAGAAGGAGATGGAGGGAGGAGGCCCAGTGGTGGTGGTTGCATCCCCCTGGGGTGCGGCGAGCGGTGCCAGGCGGTAACGGCAGGGCCCGTGTCCAGCTGGTGCTGGGACCAGGGGTGTTCAGGGGGTGCGGGTGCGGTCAGGTTTCCCAACAAAAATGGAGCAGGAAATTTTCTTTTTCTTTCCTCTGCTGAGGGCAGCTGATGCCGAGGTTCCCTTTTCTGGCCTCATCGCGCACACAAAGCACGGTTCCCAAACTTTCCCAGAGCTGGAGCCCATTATGCAGAGAGCTTTATCACTACATCTATGTCATTATCAGGAATTAAGCTAATTGCGATAAAATGTTTTATTTTCCTATGCTGGCTAGGCATTTCAGCAAGTTATTTCTGTTGCTGCCTTCTTTACTGCTAATTCATTGTGACATTAAGGAGTGTAATACATCAGCTTTTCTCTAATACACATTTCTACTTTTTTACATGTTAATGAGCATATTTAACATTTCTTCAGAGATAATTGGATTCTGAGGCTCCCTGTGGTAATGCACTGAAAGCCAGCTAGCAGTGCCTCTAATATCTAAAAGACTTTCTGCATTTGAATAATCCCACAATTAAAATTAGGAATTAATCTGTTGGCTGAAACAAGGCTTTCGAGGATACTTTGTTTTGAGGCAGTTTTAATACATATGTTAACTGTAGTTACGGAGAAGTTAATTAAAATCTTCCTTTGCATTTCTACCCCAGGAGTCACAAAGGGGCACAGGTATTTCAGATTATCTTCTTCCCCTTGATCCTTCTCATGAAGGCAGGATTTTTCTGTGCTTCATTTGCTCATAGCTTATCCAGATGGCTGTTTTAATGCAAAATATAGGAATCATCTTTGAGTAAATTATTTTCTGAAGGGGCAAAGGAACTGCTAAGTTTCTTTCCTCTTCCAGATCTGGAGCTGTTTAAGTAAATGATGATAGGTAGCTAGCCAGTGCACTGTTGTGTATGGTCTCTGTATGGTGTTATACAGAGAGCACATACGAATTTCTATATCTCATTTTAAGCAAATCTTTAGTAATTAGAGACTAAGAATAAAGCTAGCAGAGAAGCAGGGCAGGGAGGAAGGTGAGATGAGATTCTTTGTAGCACAGAACATGGGATAATCTCCCCTCCCTCTGCAGGCACCTGCTTTTTCCCGTCAGCAGCAGGACGCCGGTGCAGCAAGCTGCCCGCTCTGCTGCAGCCCCTGTGCTGGGGAACGCTGTTAATTGATAGCCGGGAATTAAAAGCTGATCGCGCGGGTGCTGCTCGCTACCTCCAGCCCAAAGACTCCAAATCCTGCTGTTTACCTGCCATCAGAAGATGAGCTCTGACACTGCCCGTATCGCCTTGCCTTTCGACTGGGAGGCTCCAGCAGGAAACCTGCGTGGCGAGCGCTGCCTTCCCGTGCTGCGCGCTGCCAGAGGACGCTGTGCGTGTGTGCATGGATGTGTGTGCATGCACAGCCATGTCTGTGCACGCTTGCTATGGGCAGCCAGGACCCCAGCCCTCCCACTGGGTCTGCTGCCCACGCCCAGACCTTGCTTGGATGCATCTGGCTATGGGGATTTTTGGAAAATCCTTTCTTAAGCATTAACCAGCTCTTTGTGGCAGTGCGCAGAAGGCTGCGAACTCTCCTCTTTGCTTTTCTTCCCCTGCTGTACGTGACTGAGCTTGGAGCTTCTGCCAGGCTAAGGATGGGGGCAGCAGCAGCTTGCCCCCACCAGCCGCGTGCCCGGGGACCTCGCTGCCCTGTCCCCGCGCTGTCTGCAGAGCAGGAGGGATGGGGCAGCCGGCTCCCCTGTGGTCCCTCCTGGCTCTCTCTGCGAAGGCTGAGGGCTTGGTGGGGGCCTGAGTCACCTCCTGTGGCCGCGGTGGAAGTGACTCACTGCTGCATTCCCTTCGGCTGCTCCCCTTGGTGGTGGGGACAATTTCGGTGCCTTTCCCCGTTAGGTTCCTCGCTGCCCAGCACTTCAGCAGGAGCATTTCAGTTCTTTTTGCTAGCTAGTTTTAGAAGGGAGCAGGGCAGGCAGCTGCTTGCACACATCAGGGGATGGCTCTGGGGGGTAAAGCCAGGCTGGTGCACCTTGTCCTGGCCATTACCCGTGCCACTTGGAGCAACACAACCCCTGCCTGCACTGCCCGCTCCTCTCCTCTTTTCCTAGGGAGATGCACAGACAGGGAAATCACCTGCTTTCTTTTTAACATTGGGATTGAGCTTTCTTTAGCCTGACTTTCCCAAGAAGGACAACTTCTATGCTCCCAATTTTTATATCCTAACCTATTATTTGCAAGCAAATTTGACATGGTGTCATGGTTTGAACAAATGCTAAGTTCTACCAGTTTTATAAAAAAAAAAACTGGTTAATGTTGCTGTAGTAGAAAGGATCCGCCAGTTCTCCCTTTGTTGGGCTGTTGGACACAGGCGAGACGGTGGAAACCAGGCTCTACCAGTTCTGCTTGTGGGCTGCCTCCTTCAAGAGTTTGTTTGTTTACGCTGGGAAGGCAAGCAGGGAGGAAGGAGCTGGGCTCTGGCAGGCTCCCAGCCGTTCTCAGGAACTTCTCTCCCCAGTGTACGTTTCTCCTGAAGTTTAGAGAGTTTAGAGCTGTGCCGTACTGGAGATGGATCTGGTCACAGCCTATGGGCAAAAGCCACCTGGCCCTGAATCCACCAGGATGCTGAGCTGTTGCCTGAAAACCAGAGGGGAAGAAATGGGATAAAAAAAATAGGGAATCCAGAGTCAATCTCACAATGGCTGAACTCTATTTTTGTTAAATGCTTCACTTTGCGCAGCTTGGGTGTGTTGTGAAGTTTCCTGAATGTGCTAAGGGGGGGCTGACCTCTCTGCTTTCAGTAAAGGGTGGGAGATGCTCCTTGTAGCCACACTTCCCGGTCTCCCTGTGCCTGGAAGACCCTTTGGAGCTGGTGACTCAGGCCGGGGGAACGTGGACTCTAGGCTAGCACCACTCGGGTGCAGGCGTGCAGCACTTGACCTGCTCTGAAGGATCGGCTTCCTCAAGTGACTCACCTGGCTCCATGGGCTAAGCAGTCCCAGCCTTGGGGACGGCAGAGCTGTCATTACAGTGATGCCGGTGCCTCTGTTTGTTGCTGGCTTGAGAATTGTGGGCAGGGAGGAACTTGTACAAGCCTGGCTCATGCTTGCTGTTCCCATGGGTTGAAGTTTATTTGGGGAATTAATAATATTTGCTTTCCAAAAGGCCAAGAGAAGGTTGTTGGAGCTTACCACCAAGGGGCTAATGCTCCCTGACAGCCGTGTGACACCCCGAGGTTTCTTATTGCATCTGTGGGTGAGAGCTGTGCTGTGCTGGGAGCCAGGCTTCTGTCTTTGCCTGTTGTTTGCAAACAGTTTGGCCAAAACCAGGCTGGATGGCGTTTTGTCTTTTCCTTCCTCTCCGTAGGAAAGGGATAAATGACTAGCCGATATGTTAGGAATGCCACAGTCACACCTCATGCCTCTTTTCCAGCTGTACCAATTACATTCCACCCTGATGATGATGAGCTGTCACAAGGCAGAATAATGGCAGATGGGCAAGGGGAACATGAGAACCGCCGAAGGAATGGAGAGCTGGGAAAGGCAATGAAAGGGCTGTTCGGGAGTGCTGAGATGCAAACACAGCATGGCCCCAGATAACATGGACCAGGGAGAGGATCTAGCTGGATCTGGTCCTCTTCTTGATGTGTTGCTTTGCCATCAGCGCTGCAGCCTAGGCTCAAAGTCCATCCCTGTCCCAGATTGTTTGAATTAATAAATTGTCACTGAAGTTACAGGTGTTGCGCCCAACAAAGAAAAGCTTTTTCAGGTTTAGTTTTCATATAAAACATGACAAGCCATCAATACTTATGGCCCTGGGTGGACTCTAGAGTTCTTTAAAGAGCTAAAGAAACCTTCACCTCGGTCTCGATGAACACCTCCAGCTTCAGGAAACTTCCTGAAGGAAACAGCTCTGTCTCCAGGTTTGGTTTTGTTGTCATTGTTGTGTGCTCAGAAGCACCCAGGCTGATGCCAACAAACTCTGAGCATCAGCAGGTGGATGTTTGAATGTCAAATGTGCCGGCATGGAGCGCGCTCTGTTGGCATCACTGTAAGTGCTGGGGTTGCGAGGAGAAGCGCCAGCCAGGACAATGCAAGTGTGTAATGAGAAGTTGTTTTTGTAATTGAGAGCACGACAATTAGTAAAGGACAGCTAAGTAGTACGGTGTCAAAAGAGTATCTTGTAACAATGAGCTGAGCTTATCTGACTTTGCAAGTGCACGTTTGGGACTGCAGTAAACAGTATTCCTCCGGTTCATCCTGGTTGTTATTTTTACATTACTATAGGCTATCTTCGCTAATGTTTGATTTATAATTGTTTCCAAAGTCTAATACTGCAGATTTAATCTAACTCGTGAAAGAGTCATATTACAACATAATGGGTAGTTTCTATAGTTCCAGGCACAATAATCTGGCACGGTGTCTTGAGGATGAAATCTGTTGATTTATTTACTGGGGGAGGGGGAATAGCTGACAAACTTCAGATTCATGAAAATTTATTCCTTCAATCCAGTAAGCTGCAATTATTGCTACAATATAAGGACTCATTTAATCTCTTTGCAAATGCACACAGTGCACTAACACATAAGGATGTTTTATTTGATGTGCATATGGAGGCAGAAAAATCCTTTCTAACAGAAGACATTAAAGACGCAGCCATAATCCAATAAAAACAGCTTTCATTGAGCAGCTGTTTGTGGATGCCTGAGCTGGTTCCCATCATTTTTCCGGGCTGCCCTGAGCTGGAGCAGGCTCTGTTGCAGCGCGCGGCCACGCCAGCAAGCAGCAGCCCGTGAGCAAGTGCCCTGGGAGCGTGGGGAGCCCAGGATGCCAGTGCCGAGTTGGATGGGGCTGCTGGGCAAGAAATGTTGGGCTGTGATATACCGACGGCACGGCGGGCAGCTGCAGGAACAACTGGTGTATCCTTCTCCCCCTGGCCTTTCTATTGCGTTTTACTTTTTTTTTTTTTCCATCTACTGCATCAGGCTGCTGCTAATATTTAGAGAAATAACTCCAGTTCTGGGGAATGCTGTTATGTGCAGGAAACTTTTAATTATACAGCATTTTACCCAGTCTTAACTGGACATTATGCAACAAAACTTAAATTTCTCAGCATTATTCTTCTCCTGGTGTTTTCTGCAAGTTTTTTCTATTCAGCGTTTGCTCTTTCTTCACCCGAAATGCCTTCTGTCATTTTATATCTCCTTAAAAGACCTTTCTCAAGCTATGTTAAAATCATGCCTCTGAGCTACTTTTCTCAATATTCTCATAACAATTTCAATCTCAGAGACCATTAAAAAAGAGGATAGAAAACCCAAAGGCAAAATCCTAACTGAATTTAAGGCAGATTATGAAAGTAGTTATTTATATGTGGGAAGTAAAAAGGTTGAAGATGATGAAACGGGTCTCTATGAATGCAATTAATACGTGCATTGCACTTTTGCCATTATTATTGCAGTTAATATTAGGCAATAAAAATAAGGGCTGTAATTATCCGATGATTGAAAAGTATTTTTTATTTGATGTGAAGCAATTTTCTCTCCTGTTGATACACGAGAAACCAAGAGACTCACCAGCGGAGGTCGATGCTGTTCATCGATGCAGCAAATCCTTTCCTCTCCTGCGTGCCTGCTGGTGCCGCTCTCATTTCTGGCCTCGCAGCCAGTTCTGGCAGCGGGACAGGCACCGCTCCACGATGGCAGAGGTGCGGGTGTTCAGGCGGAAAGGTGCTCGTGGGGACGGGCAGGCGCCGGCACCCTTGCTTGTGCCTTTGGCAGAGTCGGTGGCTGCGGGTGCCACGGTGCTCTGGGGTGCGCGTGGTGCTGCGGTGCTCTGGGGCATGCACGGCTCCGCACAAACCACACTTTGGGTCGTGCAGGGATCCATGCATGTAAGCGAGCACTGATCGGGGCAAGGACTGCTGATGATCGCAGCCTGAGGACAGCAGGGCTCCACTGGCGAGGCCGTGCAATCGACGGGGAAGGTCTCCGTGCAGGTCTCAAGCACTTCAATGGTGCAGGGCTCCACTGGCGACACGGGGTGCTCCATGGGGAAGGTTTTCACGCAGGTCCCGGCTGTCTCGGGGATGCAGGGATCCACCGGTGAGATTGTGTGCTGGTGAGGGAAAGTTTCCACGCACGTCCCCATGATCTCGGGGCTGCAGGGGTCTACTGGTGAGGCTGTGAGCTGCAGCGGGAGGCTGGTCCCTCCCTGGCTTTGTTGGAGGTCACAGGGGATTGCTGCTGGACATGCGCAGGCAGTGACCCACGGGGCCACACAGGAGTCGCAGGCAGCCGTCGGCTCGGGGCAGCAGGCGTCCCCGGGCACGGGGACAGCAGGAGGCAGGCAGGCAGCACTAACCTGAAGGCAAGCATCCAGGCAGGAGGCTGCGCCCTGGCACGGGCAGGGGTCCACCCCAAAAGTCTGCTGAGGACAAGGACTCATGTCCTGCGCAGGGCAGGTGTCTAGGTTGGCCACGGCACAGCACGGTGGGCACACGTTGGCGAGCGCAGCTGTCCCCGTGCAGGCGGGAGGGTGAGACATCTTTCTGCACTGTGGGCAAGGCTGAAAGGAAAAAGAACAATTTGGTGTCCACCAACCCAAAGCTTCAGACCGTGTTCTTGGCTGGTGAATTCTTCAGCAAGGCGCTTGCTGCTCGTGACACAATTTGGGCATGACATAAGGAATAGAGAGAAAATTGGCTGTGTGTTATTTCAAATTCTACAACCGTTCCTTATAAAAAGAAGCTTGGTCATGCTCTTTTTGTGTATGAACTCCCAAACTCAACTTTTCTGTTTAAAATTGATTTTTGGCCAGACAATTTCACCCTAGCAGTATTTCCTTGCACAGATAGCCATGGATTTAACTGACATTTTCAGCAGAGCTGTTAACTTCTAGGTATTCCCCTCTCTTTTCCAGGCATTTTCTCCTCGCCCTGTAACTCCCTTGCAGGAGAACACCCATCTTGCAGCCGCCGCAAGAGGAGCAGCTGTTACCATCCTGTCTTTACCATTGCTAAATGCAGCAACAGGCTCGACAGGAAAAAGCCAAGACGTGCTGCCTGGGTTTACCATGGGGCTAGGTGCTCTTACCTCAGCCGCTGCCGTACGTGATGCTGTAGTCGCTTCACCGCTTAGATGACAGCTACATGCGCAGCAGTTTCGGCTCCTCAGTGAGCAAGATGGTATGTTAGCCCTCTAAATCCAGTGCTGGGACGCCAGAAAGCATTTTGCAGAGCATCCATGGGAATTACAGCAAAGTAAGTGCGAAGGGAAAAGATCATTACTCTTTCAAACTCTTATCACCAATGAGATGTGAGAGCTAATAAACAATTGCCCTTACACAGCGGGTAGCAGTAATCTATCTCAGCAGAAATTTTATGCTGGTAGTAGGCTTAGATCTGTAAATCCCGAAGATACTTACCCAGCTCAGTATCAGCAAATAAAGACAGCAGGCAGACCCAGCAACTTTAACCTGGGATCTGCCTTGTATATTCAAGAGCCTGGCCTCGGGAGGTGAGGTGCCCCAGGCACACAGACAAGCAACCCTTTGCTAACATGGACCTGCTCCGCCTCTGCCCTCTGATGGAGTATTTGACTAATTATTTTTAATGGAAACTGGCTATTTCCGTGGCTGCAGCATAACCTCAAGTGAGCCTAGATGGCTTGCGAATTCATGTGTGCTTCCAGCAGGACTGACGTCAGAGAAGAATTTGGGAAATGAATGGATTCTCGGCTTGCTGTCAAGTAGTCGGCCAGTCATAGTCAGTTTTTCTGTGACGGTAAAACATCCTCCAGCCCAACACATCATTGAGGGCCATTAGAAACTGGGTGGGATGTGGGATGTGGGGGATTCCTTTATTTTTAGCCACATCTGACCTGCTTCTGTCACTGCGCCTGTCCGGTTTGGACGTGGCGCTACTAGTTGTAGGGTCCTGATGTGCTTCTGGAAACTCTTGTATCATCACCGGTCTCGTGATGTTTTGCATTTTCTCCTAGAACTCTGACTCGAGTAACAAAAGAATATTCCGTCACCAGGATGTTGCCTTTATCCTCGTGCATTTGCACCTCTGAAAAGCAGACGGCTGACAGCAGGTGTGACCACCATCCTTTCCCCTTCAGCCCACTGGTTTACCAAAGTCAGCTGAATTACGCTAAAGGTTTATTCAAATCACTGTGGTTGGCAGAACACTGGCAACTCAAGTGGTCACGCATACCGAATTTATTTATTTCAATTTAAGTAACCAAAAGCCACTACATGGGGCATCACCATGCTCAGCAGCATGCACACACACATTTAAAGGGAGGATAGAGTGCAGGCACAAGAACGCACCTTTGTCTCCAGATGATATATGAGCTCGTCTCTGCGTGCAAGTAATACTGGTTCGATGTTTTTGTCACCAACTGACTTAAGGCTGGCTCGGAGTGAGCAGAGAAGGAAGTCTGAGTGTCTTTGATCTCTCAGAGGCAATGCACTCATTGGCTCTCCCTTCTCTCTTGTAACAAGGGGATTTCAGATGAGAACGTCCTTACTTGGCCACAGTTGTAGCAGGCAGAACGCGGCTGCCCTGTTCTGCTGTGGTCATGCACAGTTTGCTATCTTTTGTAAAGGGTGCATCTCGGTCTTGTTTTAGCCTGCTCTGCCATAGGTGTGAGCACAGCAAATCAAACGGGGGCCCTGCCACGGGCACTGTGGTCAGGGCACCAAACACGGGTGGTTCATCACCTGGGAGCGTCACTGCAAGGAGGTGGGCCGCTGCAGGAGACGCCCTAGGTGGAACCTATGTGACATTAAGGTCTTAGTACAGTGAGGAGTCTTTCCTGGCTGCCTTGCTGCCAAAATCATAACAAATTTATGTTTTGCTGGAATACTGCATTTGGTTGAGGAGCAGGGATGTTACAGAGCTGCCCAGACAATGTGGGTGCTCCCACGTGGTGTGCTGCTTTCCCCAGAGTGCACCAGCAGCTGCAGGGGTGCAGTGCTCCCCTCCGTCAGGCAGCTGAGACCACGTCTGTGGTCCACGGTGCAAGAAAGCCTCCACCAAACTGGAGCAAGTCCAGCAGGGACCACCAAGGCCTCCAGGGGCTGGAGCAGGTGGTGGATGGGGAAGCGGCTGAAGGACCTGCTCACCCTGGGGAGGAGGAGGCTTAGGGGAGATCCTGGTGCTCCTTGCAGCTATCCAAGGGGTATTAATGGAGAAGACAGGCTCTTCTCAGAGGCACCCAGAGACAGGGCGAGAGATAAAGACTGCGTGTGGCAATAAAGGAAACTCTGACCAAATGATCAGGAATAAAACTTTTGGTGGGAGGGATGTTGTATACAAGCAAGAACATGGAATTTGCACACTAGAGCAGAACAAAGCTGTTTAGAGTCCCATCCCACCTGTAATCCCGGGCTGGATGTCACAGCAGAAGGTGCAAGGAAACGTACTAAAGTAATTTTTATTGAAATATAAATTTAATCCCAAAGGGGATTGTTTCCAGGCTGTATCACCTGTTCTTGGCTCCCCATCCCCCATACAAAATACGTAGATCAGGAATTCAAGCTTGCAGGCAGCCGTCATATTGTTGCATGTACCACCTCAGTGGCAAGGTTTCATTAAAAATTATAATGTAAGCAGGTAATTTAAGGATTGGAGGTGGAGCAGGTCTGGATTATTACAAATTTTATTTCCATACCCCTGAGGTGTCTCACTTCCGGAGACACGGACACTGAAATCGTATAAAAGGGTTCATATTGTAGTGTTTCTCAAACCATTTTGGTTTCGTTTGCTAGTTCCTGGTGGTGAATTGGGTAAGTCTCTCTTGGCTTGCTGGGAAGTAATGTAAAGGCTGGGGCTATTTAATTTTAAAATATCCGCAGAAGCAAGTTAGAAGACTTACAGGTGCTTCTGCTTAGCGAGATTTGTATGTGGTAGTTATCAAGCAGCTAAGCTAAGGGTAAATATTCATTCTGCCTCCTTCCAGTCTCTGTTTGCTGTACGCTTTGCAGTTGCTGTGTTTTTCCCATCGAGGTGCGTCTCAGGGTAGCTGAGAGTGGACTAACCTCTCTCCTTCCCCAGTGACACTGTTGCCCTGTTTTAACCAGGAAATTGTTGGGTTTGAGAGAGATCAAAAGGCAAGGCAAGGACTTCAAAGGAAAAAAAGTGGGAGGGAAGATAAGAAGTGGAGACTTGCGGGCTGTGAGGGTAAGCAACGCCTGGAAGCTGAGGGTGAGGAGAGCTGTGAGGGCGTCGTGAGGAGAGCTGGTGGAGCCGCGGCCCTGGGAGCGCCGGGCCCTGTCCTCGTGGGGGCTTCCAGCACGGGGCCTCCCCTTGCGTCCTCCAGCTGAGGAGCCGGCTGTGGACAGGGCACTTGCAGCAGCTGGAAGTGTCCTTCCTGGGCGGTATCGGGAAGTGATGGCAGAGAGTTAATCCCAAACTGAGGGGAGCTGGAGGCTGTCCTGCCTTCAGGCCCTGTACCGCAGTCTGTCAAAGTCCAAGTGACACTGCTTTTCAGTCATGCGTTGAGAAGAAGTTGTTTGAGAGGTACATGCAGCCGGTAGCTACAACCTTGTCTAAAATGCTTTCATGTGGAGTTAGTGCCCTGCTACGGATTTCAGTTTGTTTTCCCAACATGTGCCTCAGTATTCCACTGGAAAAGGCGCAGATTAACTCAATCTATAGCTATGTGCAAGCTGAACGCCTCTGTTTTCCACACAGCGTATTCCTTTCCCTCTTTCAGACATTCTCCCTCCCTCAGAGATGCTTACCCAAAGCGACTGCCAGCGCAGACAGCCCTGCCTCCCGCCCCACGTCGTCTTGGTGAGGAATTTGCCCGTGAGGAGAAGCGTGGATCCCTGCAGCGCTGCCTGCAGCATCCGGCGCTTGCCCACATGTGGGGAACCCTGTTACTATGCCAGGGTCCCTCAGGGCACCACCACGTACGTAAACCTGGCTAAATTTGGCGTGAGACAGATAGCCCTGGATCCGCGCTTCTTCGGGATCACCACCTGTGTGGATCCCTGCTCTCAGGAAGTGAACAAGTGCACCACCACCTGTGTGGATCCCTGCTGCAGCAGAGTGACCGAGTGCGCCACCAGATGTGTGGATCCCTGCTGCGAGGAAGTGACCAAGTGCACCACCAGGTGTGCAGATCCCTGCTGTGAGGAGGTGACCAAGTGCACCACCACGTGTGTAGATCCCTGCTCTCAGGAAGTGAACAAGTGCACTACCACGTGTGTGGATCCCTGTTGCAAGGAAGTGACCAAGTGCACCACCACGTGTGTGGATCCCTGCTGTGAGGAGGTGACCAAGTGCACCACCAGATGTGTAGATCCCTGCTGCAAGGAAGTGACCAAGTGCTACACCAGATGTGTAGATCCCTGCTGCAAGGAAGTGACCAAGTGCACCACCAGATGCGTAGATCCCTGTTGTGAGGAAGTGACCAAGTGCACCACCAGATGTGTAGATCCCTGCTGCAAGGAAGTGACCAAGTGCACCACCAGATGCGTGGATCCCTGCTGTGAGGAAGTGACCAAGTGCTACACCAGATGTGTGGATCCCTGCTGCAAGGAAGTGACCAAGTGCACCACCAGATGTGTAGATCCATGCTGTAGACCTGTGACCAGATGTACCACCACATGTGTGGACCCATGCTGTGGCAGAGTTACCAAGTGCACCACCAGGTGTGTGGATCCCTGCCGTGGACATGTGACCAGAGGCACCACTAAGTGCGTTGATCCATGCTGCAGCAGAGTGACCAAGTGTACGAGGTGCCGGGATCCATGCTGCAAGGAGGTGACCAAGTGCACCACCAGGCGCATAGATCCATGTTGTGGTGTCACCAGATGCACCACCAAGTGTGTAGACCCATGCTGTGGCAGAGTGACCAAGTGCACGACCAGGTGTGTTGATCCATGCTGTAGAGAGGTGACCAAGTGCACCACCAGATGTGTGGATCCCTGCTGTGAGGAAGTGACCAAGTGCACTACCAGGTGTGTGGATCCCTGCTGCAAGGAAGTGACCAAGTGCACCACCAGATGTGTGGATCCCTGCTGTGAGGAAGTGACCAAGTGCTACACCAGATGTGTGGATCCCTGCTGCAAGGAAGTGACCAAGTGCACCACCAGATGCGTAGATCCCTGCTGTGAAGAAGTGACCAAGTGCACCACCAGATGTGTGGACCCCTGCTGCAAGGAAGTGACCAAGTGCACCACCAGATGCGTAGATCCCTGCTGTGAGGAAGTGACCAAGTGCACCACCACGTGCGTAGATCCCTGCTGTCAGGATGTGACCAAGTGCACCACCACATGCGTAGACCCCTGCAGGGGTGCCCAGGCTGTCGCCGCCTGCGTGGATCCCTGCAGCGTGCCCTGCTTCGTGCAGCCCACCCCCCTGTGCGCCAGCGTCTGCGGCCAGCAGTACTCCATCAGCTGCGGGGACATCTGCTACTGTAAGCGCGTGGCTCCCTGAGCCGCTGCCTGCGGGGGCTCCTGCGGTGGGAGCTGCCAGGGGACCCCTCTGCTGTGCCTCTGCTCTGCGGAGTCCCCAGCAGCCACGGAATGGAAATGGTTTGCAGACCCCTGAAGCTGTCGATGTCTTCCTCACCTCTTGGCTTTCCTACTGCCCTTCCCCTCCTAGGAAGGGTAGATCCTCACATGGTTTTCCTTGCATTCTGCATCGTTTCTAATATATTTATCTAAAGCACAATGCCTTTCCTTGTAACACGTAACCAACTGATTTTGTGCCCCCAGGATTATTGCCTGGGAGAGGGATTCTGTAATTCTTTTCTGCACTGATGTGGATGGAGGAATTTCCCTGTTTGTTCTTCCTCGCCATCCTCTCCTTTTCTTGTATGAAGCAATAAAAACAATTGATCTTGGCATCAGCTGTCTGCAAGTTTTCCTTCACTTTTGCACGCCCCCAGACTCACACTTCCTCCTTTTAATTTCCTCCTAAAAGACTGATCTCTGCAGAGTGGCAGCTCTTGTTAGAACGATGGCAGATTCCAGCCAGATGATGGCTGGAAGGGAGATGCTGTATGTCTCAAGGAAACACAGCTCTCCCATGGTTTTGAGAAGACTTTGAAAATGCAGCCATTTGCTGAAGTGCTCCTGAAGGTGGAGGAGCTCAGGGCCAGCTGTGTTTGTGTCCCACAGGCAGGAACAAAATGTTCCCTTACGAGCAATGGGTAAATGAGCCACTAATGAGGGGAAGACAAGCAGGGCTGTTTGTGCCTTGTGACATTGCCACCTGTGCTCAGGAGGTCCTATCTCAGCCTTTTGCAATTGACTTGTATTTCCTCATCCCTGTGGCGAGTGGGCAAATCTCTCATCAGCTAGGGAGAGCGACATGGATTCGCTCACCACTGAATTCTGCAGAAAAGCTGGCCATATTAGCAGGGTGTCTTGGACAATTTTAGTAGCCCTCCATGAACATTTATTGACGAGGATCTGAGTGCTTCCTCCTTAGCACCAAATTTGCTTGCAAAGTGCTCCTCAAAGAATGAGCAACCTCCACAAGGACCCAAAGTTGCTCTGTTACGCACGCCAAGGTCGTGCTCTGCAGGTTCCCCGAGCAGCGATAGTGCAGAGCAGGCTCAGGCTTGGCAGCAGCGGCTGAAGAGAGGAGGGAAGGGGCAGCAGACGCGGGGGAGCCAGCCTAATGCCAAAGCAGCCGGCGTGGGCGCATCTCCGTCTGCCAGCACCCACTGGCTTGTTTTTAAAGATGCCCCAGGGCGCGAGGCTGGTGAGTAACCTGCAATTATCACTGTCTTGCTTTTTCTAGTAGAGGAGTTGGACCAATGGTGGGACGTGATAAATCATACCTGGTGGATGTGGCGTTGCACGTGGCTGGGGAGATCCGGCCTTGTTCAAACCGCTCCACCCTCGCGGCTCTCCTGTTTCCGTCCTCCTCTCCTGGTGGGTCGTGGCAGAGCCTAGCTCTTGCTGCTGGTTGTGCAGCACTCACAGGCGCAGGGCCCTCGCCAAGGGCTCTAGGTATTGCCCGAGCACAAATGCTGCGCAATGGAAATACCAAACCAATTGACGCTTCCTGAACACCTCTCTGTGGAGGTCTGGTTTGACTCCAAGGCTCCTCTAAAACTCACTTAAACGTTCTGTGCAAGCAATTACCTTTGCTCCTGCTCCCAAATCAAATGGAACACTCTTCTGGGAAATAAGAAACTGTAGATGGAAAAAACAGTCAGAAAAGATTTTTCCTTAAACTCTTTCTCTGCAGCATCCTTCTGATGGCACAAATCTTGTGTTATCTTTAATGCTTCATGTGAACTTGGAAACTCAGATTTTTAAAAGGCTGAGACCTTTATAGCAGAGAGCAGACATTTCATTTCTAGGTGGACATCACAAGATTGTGCCTTAGGAAGAGGAACAGAGATCCTTCTTCCTGATCAGCTGAAAATTTACACTATGACTAGGAATCTATCATAAGAGTTTGGGAGAAATCTGAAGTTCAGCATGAACAAAGGCGGCGGGCCTGCAGTTCTTGCTCTGTCAGGCAATGTGCTCTGAGCTCTAACATGTATTCCTCAGAGGTTACTTTGTTTAGTAATATAAAAAGCCTAAGGAAAGCCAGATTCTTATTCTAAAGTGTTGGGAAATCAAAGCAAATATCCGCAATAGTCAGAAGGCAAAAGATAAAATAGATGAGTTATTTTTTGGTAACCACAGCTAGTTCCTCTTTTTCAGATTTAATTGCATTCAGATGCTCACTTATCATTCTTCATGGAGCACTCACCTTCCTGAGTAAACAGGAAAAGAGGTGGATAGTGCCGTATTTGGGTTCCTCTCAGCCCCAGAAGTAATGATCTAATTACTTGATCAAATAGTCCCGAGGGCATGGACTAGACAAGCCACTTGTTTTCATGTGAGGCTAATTGCATTCTGCACTCAGCCTCCTGGCATCTCAGCTATGCAAGGAGTTCCAAAGCTAGAGAGAGGTCGGGCAGCCTGGGACCGGCCCGACCTGGAAGCTGCCCTTGGTGCCGTGCACCTTCCCAGTTGTGGTAGGGAATGATGAGAGGGGAAAGTCAGGGGTAATGACACCCCAGACTTTAAGATTTAATTGCAACAAAGTGCAGGAGTGGGTTGGGAAGGCCTTGCCATGCTGAGAATAGGGGAAGAATCTTTGATTTTCATGAAAACGCTTTTTGTTCACCAAAATGTGGGTGGTGTACTGTATGGGATGTTGCACATATGCAAAGCTTCTTCCAGTCCAGGGTCTCCTGTGAAATCCCTGATGCCAGCCAGTGCAGGATGCAACATAGGAATAAATATTACTTAGAAGGCTTTGGGGTGAACCAAAGGATGCAAAGAAATCCACAGGTGTCATACTTCTGAAGTCTTGAGCAGTTTATGAAATAGTTCTTTTACATCAGCAGAAATCCGGCTGAACAGCCCAAAGCAGTGCATACCAAAATAGTTGCACAGGGAAGAATTTCAGTTTAGAGGGTTTCCATCAAAAATCGTGATATCTGCAGATCTTGAAGTTGTGTATTTATGTTAACAATCATGTCTCCTTGACCATGGGGTGTTTCATGTCTGCAGGCAAAACTTTTATAGCTATAGGAATAGGGCTCCAATCTGGATGTGCCTCCATCTTTGGTAGCTCTTGGTGGTGAAATATGAGGTCTCCCTTGGATTATTGGGAGCCAAGAGTGTTGACCATGCCTTTTTTTTACTGATTTCTTCAGAACCATTTTTCTGAGCACTGGAGTACTTTGATCAAGGGGCTTCTCTTCCTCAGCACCAGCCAAACCTCTGGGTAGAAGAGGTGTCATTCTGTCTTCTCCTGGGCTCCAGGAACCTCTTCTGGTTCAGGTTTGCTCTCTGCTGTCCTCTTTTCATCAAACAGCTACTCATCACACCAGCCTCTTGTTCTGCAAGAGAGCTTCATGTGTGCCATTTAATTAAGTGGATCCCAGAAGCTGCAGGTTTGGAAAGTCATTTCTTTCTGGTTCTTTTGCCAAAGGAGGATGGCCATGAACGGATGTTCCTGTGGAGTCCTGACTCACTGAACTTAATGTGACTAGTCAAATGGCCAAATTGGTCATAAATATAATAGAGATCCACAAATACGTGCCAATTAAAAATAATAATCCAGCCCTCTGATGTTTCCCACATATTTCAAATGCAGATCAATTTATATCTCCTAAAATATCTATTTCTCCTAGAAGTCATTACAATTTCTTGCTAATCAAATATAACAATAGGGTATACAATAACCCACTATAGAAAGGGAGTCGTAGGACCGGTCATCACCAATGGTTTCAGAAGTGAGCCGGAAGCCCCAGGAAAGCACGAAGAACGGTACAGACAAGAACAAGAGAAACTCCCCAGCAAGACAAGTGGTGGTGGTAGCTGCTGTGAGGGGACCTAGAGGAGCTGGAGGGAGATTGCTTGTATCACGCAGCAGGGTTAGCGCTAGGAGGAGGAGATGGGGAGGTGTTAATCCATCAAAATACCAGACACCTAAATCTCAGCTGGTTGCTCCTGGTATGTTTCACAGTCCATGGGGTCTATCTGATGCAGTCATGGGTCTTTCTCCTCGCCCTGAAGCAGATGGCTAACACGACCAAACCACACCGTACAAGTCCCTATTCCTTCCTATCACCTACAAAAGCTGCTGGTGCAGCAGTACAATGATGGGGGAAAAATGCACATGATGCACTTGGCCCATGCTGCAAAGGAAGAGAGGAGTGGAAAGAATGAACCAACCATGAGGTTCTACCAGGAAGACGCCAAGAGCAATGCAAATCTGCTCACATGGGCTCAGGACAGGAACTCCAGTTCCCCCATGTAAACACTTGGAAGGAATTGGTGCCGATGCCTGTCATTCTCCAGCAGGACTCGTGGTATCCAGTATAAACAGGATGCACTCCTCATGCTGAATGGGTTGTTGTTTTTTTTTCTGCACATTCAGCATTTTTGTAATCAATCTAGTTGGGGAATTTGGCCACCTAAACATAGACAAGTGATTGCATTCCACCTCTGTGATCGGAATATCTTGGAGAAATAAAGATTTTCCGTGTTGTGGAGCTGAGTGACATAACATGACTAGCAAAAGGCTTCAACAGCTAACATGGAGTCCTGGGCCTAAATTCCACTTAAAATGAAGTTCTTTACACTGCTCTGCCAATGAAAAATAGGCCTTTAAAATGTGTGCCCCTTTGTTTTGCCCTGAATGGCTTGAAGAGGTCCTCAGGATAACTGGAGTTGTGTCCCGATTGGCATTGCCAAGCATGAATGTTGTTAACAGAGCAGCAGTATGGAGAGGAATGGGCTGGGTGTATTTAATGGTTAAAAAGGTACCGGAGAAACAGAAACCTCAATATATCATGGAAGCATTGATGGCACACTGTAGGATTAGCTCCCTCTTACCATGAGAATTAGGACATGATATTTCTCACAGTAAATCAGATCAATTGCCCATCTTCCCTAATAATAGCCATCTGTTCTTACTGCATTGAAAAGAAAACCTAAGGTATCATTCAGACATTTATGGAAATAAGGAGATTAAAATATCCAAGCACATTAAATCTTTTTGGAAAAGCAATTAATCCAGTACCTATCTGATTTTTGTTTGATTACTGTATCATTCCCGTTGGGAACCGCATGACTTGGGTATTAGGTGGAAACAGAATTTGCTCAGGATCACATGTCTTGCCTGGAAGAAGGTTTCCATAAAAAATTAGGTTGTAAACAAATATGTAAAGCATGTATAGGTGGAGCTTATTCAAGTTGTTAGTGGTCAGGTGTCCATACCCCTGGGCTCCTTCGTTTCCGGAGATGACGCCACGCAAGGCATATAAAAAGGTTTGCATTTTGATGCCCACACCAGTTCATTTGACTTCTCCGTCACTCACTTGTGTTGGTGAACTGGTAAGTCTTTCTTGGATTTATCAGGGAATAATATGATAACTGTGTTACTTGTTTTTTCTGGTCAGAAGAATATATTAGCTATCACAGGAGAGCTTTGCTTCAAGTGTTCCTGTTCCAGGATTCATCTTGGGATGGGGGGAGGACGTTTGACTCTTAGAGTTTGCTCTTCCTTAAGGAACTTACAAATGTCCTGTAAACTCTTCAGAAACTGTTTCTTAACCTCCTTCATATTCCATCTTCATTAACTTTTTTAAACCTCATTAAGTCAGGAAATTATACAAATTACTGGATGCTGCAAAGACTGGGGACTTCTAAAGAGATGGGTGGGAAGAAGCTTTATCAGGAAGAAGGAAGCTGCAGGATACCTGAGGGCTGCGCTGCAGGAGGCATCTGGGAGAAGTCAGGATGAGGAACCGAATCAGAAATAGGAGCTGCAACCTCTGGGCAACCCTTCCCTTATGAAGGGATAAGCCCAGTAATTTTGATGCAACTCCAGTGATGAACCATTGCATACAGCAGGGAGAGCGTCTGAACTTGTGGCCTTTGGGCTTTATCCTCTGGGATTAGCAGCTCAACGTCTACGCAAATGGGGATGTATCCATGGTGTGCTTGAGGAACTGAAGGACTGATAAGCAAAAGATGGGCCCTGGAACATATGATGGCTTAATTAAGAAAATAAGGAAATAGATTATTTTCATGTCATGGCTTCTACAAAGTTAAACTGTGTGCAGCTGTTCAGGCTTTATGGTTGTAGTTTTCCTAACAGAGATGCTTGCAGGTTCCCAGGAAAGGAAGGAATAATCTGGCAGTGCTAATTGTACGTGCTTGAATCTAGAAATCATTCACACATGCAATTTTTCCTAATAGGCCTCTTCTCAGCCCACCAGCTAATTGCTACGTATGTTTTAAGGGCTTGGGTTGGGAATTGTGGCTCAGGGAGAAAACACAAGTGGCCTGATCTTGTCTCCCTCTTGTCTTTGCCTCCAGCTTTGCCAGCACCCCAGAAGGATGTCTTACTACGAGCAGTGCAAACAGCCCTGCCTGCCCCCTCCCATCTGCGTGCAGAAATGCAGCCAGTGCGTGGAGCCCTGCAAGACGGTGTGCGTGGAGCCCTGCGGCGGCGTCTGCGTGAAGCCGTGCTCCACACCGTGCGTGGAGGTCTGCGCCCCTAAGTGCGTGGATGTCTGCCCGGCGCCCTGTGCCTCCGAGTGCACCACGTGCTGCACCACCCAGTGCGTGGAGCCCTGCAGTACCCAGTGCAGCACCCAGTGCAGCACCCAGTGTGTGGAGCCCTGCTCCACGCAGTGCGTTGAGGTCTGTCCCCCTACATGCATCGACGCCTGCATAAAGCCCTGTGCCACCCAGTGCGCAACCCACTGCACCACCCAGTGCGTGGAGCCCTGCGTCACCCAGTGCTGCACCAAGTGTGTGGAGCCTTGCCCGCCGCCATGTGTGGAGGTGTGCAGCAAGAAGTGTGTGGATACGTGCGAGACGGTGTGCCTGGAGCCATGCAGCACCGGCTGCTCTCACCCATGCTAATCGCCTTAATTGCATGGGCCTTGCAAGCACCCCCAGTGCTCTGGTGCATTGCAATATCCGCAGGCTCATGAGCATCCACGGAATGACATACAGATTACAGACCCACCTGCGACATACCGAGACCTCTCCCGACATCGTTACCCCATGCTCTCTTTGACTTGGGAAATATGTCTCTGAATTTTTCCAGCCTGTACCTTTTCTTCCTATGCTATTTCTGATACTACTAACTCAGCAGCTTTTTCCTGGTAACTGCAGTTGGCCAATATTATACCACTGGGCATCTTGGGAAGATATTCTGCAATGGCTGTGCTGTGAGCAGTTGGCATTGGAAGATGTCTCCCCTTCTATTCTTTAATTCTCATCTTGTCTTTTAATGCATGTCCTCTTGCCTTTTAATGTCTATATGCAGCAATAAAAATTGACCATCGATGGCATAATGTGTCTTCTGTCTTTCTTTTGTCCCCCAGTTCCCATGTCTTCAGACCCAAGAACATCTTCCTTTAGTTTTCCTTTTAAAAAGCTGGTATGTTTGTAGAGGATTTGTGCTGTAAACAGAGAGAGCACGCATTATAACGCTGAACAATCCTAATACCGTAAGCAAAACATCTGATGAACAATTTCCTGACAGATGTCACAGTTTTGTTCCACCTCAAAATAATGATACAAAATTATTTTTGATCTTCATGTCCCTGGATTTTGGGGCCAAATCTTAGAAACTGTTAAAAAGCAACTTTAAGTGGAAGAAAGCCCCAAACCCAAGAGAGAAAGCATTGAAAGATATTGGTGAGATTTTAATTATTTATTTAAAGCAATCTGATGGAGATGAAAATGGTATTTTCAGGGAACTCTTCCCATGATCCTCACTGACTAAAGATAGAAAGTAGGGGATTTGGCTTCAGGAGATGAATCTTTTTGTGGCTCGGGAACAGGTCCTAGCCCTGCAAGATTGCAGTTTTGTTCCCAAGTTTGCTGCAGATACTTTGTGCGGCTTCGGGCAAGTCTCACTGCTGTTATCTATCCATTCCCCATCTGCAACGAGGAGAAGTTACTTCCCCAGCTGATATAGCTGGCATTTCAGGTTCATTAACACCTGGCAGGGGACAATAATATTTTAATTCTCTTAGAAATGCATCCTCTTTATTTGGAGTCATAATTTTGAAACTGAAGGAGGCCCATTGTCTGGATGGATGTTGTACCCATTTAGATGTCAAGTTTCAGAGATAATGCTCCCATTGTCTTACATGCTGTGCACGTGACTTGCTTACCTCTGTCTCCGTGATGGCCATACAATTTCCATGTCTGGGATGTAGAGAATTATTACCCACCTACTATGTCATTATGGCAAGGGTGGGGAACGACTAATCTAGAAAAGAAAAGAGTTATATTTAGGTGTGTGTAAACACTGTTACCAAATCAGCTTCTAATGAAAGCTTGTGTGCGGAGAGTTTGACAGTAGATTACTTTTTGTCTTATTTCTGTCGACACCAAAAGGTGATATCATCAAACAGGAACAGAGATAGACAAAATATTGTATCTCACTAAGGCAAACAAATTCCACACCGGAACGTGCCTTTCAGTCCAGGTAGACAAACCAAGGGTAGGTGGACCAGATATTTAACAGCAAGAAAGGGGAAGGGGAGACTAAGAACATGCACCTCCAATTCCTACTGTTGAAAACCTTTGGGCATTCAACAAATAACTTTGCCATCTGTAAGCTCACAAATGACTGCTTGCTGCTGCCACGTGTGTAGCATCAGTGCCCACTTTCAGGCATGGAAAGGGTCTTAGTCAGGAAGTCATATGGAGCTACTAATGAGATCTGTCCTACAGTTTAGTCACCCATGAGTGATGTCCAGTCCTCTTCATCCAGCTCTATCAGCCGTGTTAGTTATTTAAAATTTCCTCTCTCCTCTCTCTCTCTGCTGCTAGCACTGCACCAGGCGCAGTAATGATAGATGTGAGCATGCTGCTCTGAAAACCCTGGAGGAAGTGGCAGAAGAGATCTGTTGGGTTGTGTTCATCACGCTTCCTGTGCCTGTAGGAGCATGTGTCGCAAAAGCCCTGACACATTGCTCTCCTATGCACCTGTGGTTAATGTTGAGAATTGCTCAGGTTCTCCTATGTGTTTACAACAAATTAATGATGTTTGGTCCATGTTAACCTCACAGTCATTAAGACCCCTGGTAAGTCAGCAATGAATGGGGGATATTAAGATGTGGGATTTTCCATTAACACCTTCTGCTCTCCTACACCTGGTGGAAGCCATGTCCATCATCTCTTTGCATATCACACCACTATAATGGAGACTGGGCTGTAATTCATCAGGCTGAATATGACCCCACAGGGCATAGCATTGAGGAATACTCAGTGAAGGCTTGAACTACCTTTTCCATTGGAGCTAGCGACAATGTTTCAGTTGAAGCTTTTTCTCTGTTCCTTCCTTGGAAAAATGTCAAGAGGACTGACATTTTTCTCAAACACAGATCCATCCCCAGAAAAAGAAATCCAGCAGCACCCTCAGCAAGCCAAGCCCAGTGTTTGTAAACAAGAAATTTTAGTTCCTTCAAGGAAAAAATAAGGGAAATCCCCCCAAAAAGATAAGGGGAAAACTTTCTAATTTCTTGGTAATATAAAATGTTTCGATTCCCTTTTGGGGAGGGAAAATGGAGAAGGACAGAAGCAAAAGCTGAAAACACAGAGTGCCAAACGCAGACCTGCTGCCCTTCCTGGGAGCCGGGAAGGACAGGTCTCCCGCACCTCGCTCCAATTTATCCCATCCAGCTGGAGATCTGTCCTAGTGATCACAGACAAAATTACTGGGAGACACCTACCTTTATGCAAACACGTTTTACTAATTTCAGAGTGGATCTGAGCCGGCACTGAAATCTGAGTTCAGTTGTGGGATCTTTGCCCAGGGTCGGGACAAGATGAATTATTAATAAATTAGCCAGTTATTACCAGATTGGGTGTGCCTTGCATTAAAAACAACAAATCCCCCACACCCGAAAGAGGAGGCATCTCTGACAGACTTTGACTGAAGTCCAGGAGTATGGAGGTGTCAGTGGAGCAGGTTCTGGTTGTGAAAGATTCTGGTCATCAAGTTAATCTGTTGTCATCAGCTCCCAGGGCTGACTTCTGAAAGCATATAAAAGCCTCGTGTTTGGGAGGCTCCTTAAACCAGGTGGCTTCTTCTTCCCTTCCTCCAACAGCGGAGACACGAGGTGAGTCCCTCCATGCACATTTAGCTGTATGGGTGGGGGTTTCTGGTACTCTGTTCTTGGGAAACAGGATGATTTTTCTTTATTTTGTTTCTCTAGTAGCAACTCCAACCCATCTTCCTTGCAATTTCACCTCCATGAAGATGAAAACCATATAAAGTTATTTTAAGTCATTCTGAGGTTCCAGACAGTGGCTTGCTGACTCTGTGAATCAGCAAACCCTTGTTATCCCTCATCATTTTATTCCAGCTGATAAGAATCCTTTTGGATAACCATCAGGTATTGAGTATCAGATACAGAAGGATCCCATCCACCAACTCGTTTTGCATTTGTAGAGCAACCGTGTGCCGATCACCGCAGCCTCCTGCATTTCCAGCGCTCTGAGTTTCACTTTGTACGAGATGGTAGCAGCAGGGAGCAGGAGGACCATTCGCCTGCACTTACAGCTGGAGACACGGCTCCTGCTCTAAGGCTCTCAATGATCTAAGCAGAGATGTGGCTGTAGCCAGATGGGTTTGCTATCAAACTCTTTTCTCTTTCAAAAAACATTTGCAATACTGAAATATCACTGGCTTTTTGCTCCTATTGCACCAGTTTTAAATATTGCTCTAAGGTTCTCCATGAACTAGGCATGCTTTCATTACAACCTGTATCGCTTCTTAATTTGTCAGTTGAAATGTTCAGAAAACAACGAGCAGAAGGAAAGGAGAAACCCTGCTACAGCAAATTGGAGTCACCAACACAAATTTGGTTTGAACAACAGCATCCTAAGTGATTTCCAAGTTTTTTTGTTTGGTTGTTTGTTTGGTTGTTTGTGTGTATTATTATTATTATTATCACGTTTTAACTGTTAGAATTAACTTTTAAAGGCTCTTCATTGCTAGCTTGATATCAAGGCTAAAGAACCGACCGAAACTCTAATATCCAGACAGGAGAAATGTGTAGGGCTCAATTTAACTGGAATGGCACCTTGGTTTTCTTCCAGGTTTAGCAAAGATGTCTTCCCACCAGCAGAAGCAGCAGCAGCAAATACCTTCAAAATGCCAGGAAAAGTGTCCTCCGAAGTGTGTGGAGCAATGCCAGCCTCCAAAAGGACAAGCCAAGTGTCCTGTGAAGAGCATCCCGCAGCAGCAGCAGCAGCAGCAATGCCCAAAGCAGAAGTAGCGCTAACAGCAATGGCCACAAAATTCTGTGGAAGATGCAAATACATTTTTCCAAGCTCTCCCTCTGCCTGCTGGCTCTGCCAGAATAGCTAGAAATTTGCAACATGACTTCTTTGTTTGCAGGCAGAAATCATGTTACAAAGAGATGCAATTCATTATCTTGGATTTATTCATCTACTATAAAAATGTCAGGGGGCCATTTGCTTCTGATCTTTAATTCGGGACATGCTGCAATAAAATTGTAATTAACCTCATTATTTGCTGCCTGATATTTTTGTGCTTTACTTGTGTTGTTCATTCTCTTTTGCTTTCTTTTAGTAGTCAAAGAATTGCCTTTAAGCATACATGTACATATAAGGCACACATGCCCAGGGACCCAGGGACTTTTGCCTTCCGGATTTCCCATGGAGGAAATTGCATTCTCAGGCCTTGAATATTTATGTAGGGATTATAAAATCTTGCAAGTTGTTTTCTTCCTGAACTGGAACAAACTAAGGAAACTCAGTTTTCTGCAAGGTACAATATTTTGAAGTACATTCCTGTGGAATCTATCAAAGCAATTAATCGTGACTTTGAGTCCTAGCTATACTATAACTGCTGAGAGAGAAACAATCTTTGGAAGTTTTTAACACTGAAAAGAAGCTTTCACTTGCTCAGAATGAATATTTTTAGTTCTAAAAGAATCAGAAATGGGATTTTGAATGTTTCCATTTCTCAGCAGGAAATACTGGCTCAGATAATTGATTTCCAGCCAGCTGTATGGCAAAGCAGAGGAGGAAAATTATCATAAAGGCAGAAGCTGTGGAATGATACGAAATTGGTGTCTTGCAGACAGACATGAGCTTGCTCTGCAAGCCAGAAGCAGTGTGTCTCAGTGTGATCCTGAGATCAGCTGATGAGGTTGGATGTATCTAACACCCATCTAGCAGGTACAGGGCCAAACTAGTGAGATCACATTGCTCCTAGCTCATCTGAAGTGTGGGAAAAGCTCATCTGCTTGTGCCTACAACCCGCCTTGCAGACCTGCCCATGCCTTCTGTCTTCTGGAGGTCGCAGGGTGGCTGTGAATGTGTTCAAACTGGGCAAACTGAGCACCAGAACAGCTGGGCGTGAGCTGATGCCATGTGTCCTGCTTTGGGATGGGGTGTCTTGCAGAGAGGTGTGTCGTTGCAATTAATTAGTGTTTCAGTGCAAGCAGCCTTCCCCTGGGCGGGTACAGCACAGGGGCTCTTGTAGGTGCCTGGAGAGGAGCAGAAGACCCAGAGTCCTCTGCAATCACCCATGTTCCTGACTCCCAATTCAGCTGGCTTTCAGCCTAAAAAATGAGCGACTTGCAAGCTGAGACTCCTCGTCCTCTTTATAAGCAGAAGCTATTAAAAGTCTCCACAATTCAGTATTCAAAGTCATTTTTATTGTTGATTTCACAGTGAAATAAAACCTGGATACAATATCAGACTAAAATAATTAGAGTTAAGTACCAAACACATACGCAACAGCACTGTGTGGTGAAATATGTTCCAGGGTGTAATTCAGACAGCACCGTGTATGCCGCCTCCTTTGTCCTGTCTAACAGCTGGAAGCCAAGCCTGAGGTTAATCTATTTCAAAACATGTCTGGG
Source organism: Anseranas semipalmata (assembly GCA_013399115.1). Classification (NCBI taxonomy): domain Eukaryota; kingdom Metazoa; phylum Chordata; class Aves; order Anseriformes; family Anseranatidae; genus Anseranas; species Anseranas semipalmata. Next base: position 119,939 of record VXAA01005005.1, on the reverse strand, counting down.
TTGCATTTCATTATCTATATCTTTTCCATAAATACTCTCAGCTCAAGCTGCTCTTTACACATCCTAGAAAATCTGAGGTGAGCTCTCTCAGGAAGGCGCTGATGACTACCAATTCAGCTAAGCAGATAATTAAGAGGTGATGGCTCTTTTGTAAAAATCTTTCCTTTCCTCTAGCCCAATGGATTTTTTTATTGCATAAAATATTCAGCACTGTGGATTCATGATTCAGAAAGCCTTATTGCCATCGACCAGAACCCCTTAACAGCACGTTCTGCAGAAACCTCAAATCCTATTATTAATAGGCAAAAGCCCTAAATGCAAGGTGGGAGATGGCATTCACGTGCAGGGATCTGTGGAGGGGATGCATGAAAACCAGGAGGCAGTGTGCAGGTCTGCAGGATGAGCTGACTCATCAGGTTGAGTTTGAATATTTAGCTTAATGGACCCTGGCTCCAGCCTGCCATCATGCTCTTCAATTTCTCTCCAGGTGTTTGAAAGCCATGAATGATTGGGAGAGGGCAGAGATTCAGGTTGCTGGAATGCCAAACGCACATGCCTACACCACCACTTGAAGCCTTCTTATCTATTGACAGTCCTGACATGTCGGTTAGCGTATGGCTGTTAGTATGGGACAACGCTAGCGTTAGTGGGGGGAGTTGGGAGCTGTGCTTCTTAACAGAAATTCTGCGGTGAAAAGGGTGTTGGAAAATGACCTTTGTGAGACATGGGGAGAGGAGGTCTTGCATCCTGCTTCTCTCTTCAGGGCTTCCCTTGTCAGCTGCAAGTTACTTCTGCTTCAGTGGCCACTGGTTGGGCTGCTTCACCTGCTGCTGCTCGATGGGAGGATGCTTCTCGGGAAGGGAGCACTGCTCCGGATCGGGGCAGGGAGCGGGGATCGGCACGGGGATCTCCTTGCACTCCTGCTTCTCTGGTGGGCATGGGGTGGGCACTGGGATCTCCTTGCACTCCTGCTTCTCTGGTGGGCATGGGGTGGGCACTGGGATCTCCTTGCACTCCTGCTTCACCTGGGGACATGGTACAGGTTCAGGGCATGGAACGGGGATCGGCACAGGGATCTCCTTGCACTCCTGCTTCTCCTGGGGACAAGGTGCAGGGTCAGGGCTTGGAACAGGGACAGGCACCGGGATCTCCTTGCACTCCTGCTTCTCCTGGGGATGAGGTGCAGGGTCAGGGCATTGAGCGGGGATTGGCACCGGGATCTCTTTGCACTCTTGCTTCACCTGGGGACATGGTGCAGGTTCAGGGCAGGTAACAAGGATTGGCACAGGGACCTCTTTGCATTCCTGCTTCTCCTGGGGATATGGTGCAGGTTCAGGGCAGGTAACAAGGATTGGCACAGGGACCTCTTTGCATTCCTGCTTCTCCTGGGGATATGGTGCAGGTTCAGGGCAGGTAACAGGGGCTGGCTCTGGCAGCTCTTTGCATGCTGATTTCTCCTGGGAGCACGGAACAGGCTCAGGGTCTGATACAGGAGGGAAAGTTGGTGGTAGCTTGCTTTGCTGCTGCTGCTGCTGTTCCTGGGGTGGACGCTCAGGTATTACGACCACTGGTGCTTCTCCCTTGCCTGGTTCCACCAATGGTGCTTGCAATGGCTCTGTTTTCTCTGGGTACTGCACCACTACTACTGGGGTTGGGTCTGGGCATGGTGTTGGGACTTGGACTTCAGGCTGCTGCTGCTGTGGATGCGGGACCGGCTCAGGGCATGGAACCGGCTCTTGGCTCTGCTTTGGAATCGTTTTGCTCAGGCCAGGTGGGAGGGTGATTTCCTGCTTGCATTGCATCTGATTCAAAGACATCTTTGCAGGAAACAAGATTATCTGAAAGAAATGTCAGAGTGTTATTGTCTGCTAAACAAACTGCACTGGGATAAGGGTGAAACAATTATACGAAACATTAATCATCTGCAAGAGTAAAGTTCTCTTAGCTTGCCCTCAGTTACCCAATGTAGGCTGGCTCAGAAGGAATTATGATTTGCTCTGTCTTTTTCATCCTGTCTTTCAGCTTCTGCTCTGACTCTGCCTTATCTTGTTCCTCCTTTCTGTTCTGCAATGTGGGACAGCCCTGTCAGGTCTAACAGAGATGGAGTCACTCCTTTGAACTTGGAGCTGATTTACATTGCAGAGCTCTTCCTCCTGTTGCTTAGCCCTTCCCAACGTGTTAACTCCCTTTCATTTCTTTCCTGGGGGACTGATGAGAGGAGCAGGCAAATAACAGATCTGCTGGTTTGATAGCGGTTTCAGAAAGTCATAATAATAATAATAAAATAATGCCGAAGAGAAGCCTTTAAAAGCATGGGGTATATCAAGAAGTAGGAAAATATAAACCTGGGGCCAACAGAATATTCCACACTGAAAAAAATGAAATACTTCATTTGATTTTCCCATTTTAAAATGGTTTCCAGATTTTTCTTAGAATTAAAAACCTCAGGTGCTAAGGACCCAAGGCAGACCTCCCCAGTAAGCTAGTGTATTGAGAGCCTTTACAGTAACTATGCAACAGGCCAACTCCACCTCTTACTATGGTATCACTCACTTCACTGATGATGTAATGGAGGCTACCTGTGTCACGGTCCTTCCAACTGTCATGGAAAGAATTAGCAGTGGTGATGCTGCCCTACATTTCTGGATTATCATGGCCACTAATAATGCACGTAGCTTGCATGAATCAGAATAATCAGGAGGGATTTCTTCTCCCAAGGTCAGTAATGTGCAACAGGCCAAGCAATTTATGAAACTCCCTCTCTTTGCTGTGCTGCTGAAGGCAGGACCAGGCTTGGCTGGCCTGGCGCTGTCTAGGGCAAATCCTGTGCTGCTCTTTTTCTAAAGACAATCTGAGGACACAAATAAAAGGTTAGAATCATGGAAGTGTGAGTTGGAAGGGGTGTTTTTAAGTCCTATCAACACAGGACTGGAGCCAACACAGATCAAGTGAGTGTGTGCAAGTCTGTTCTCCCTTCCCCATTGCACCTGCCCCTCTCAGCACATCTTTAAAGCAAATTCATTCCTCTCTTTCCCATCCTCCTAGATCATCTAGATCAGTATCTGGTGTTTCTTGCTATTTCCTTTATAGGGACCTGATAGCATCTTAAGCCCAATTAATATATTGTTCTTGACATGGTTAGCATGAATGACAAAGCACCTTTCTGCTCTGTACAGCCCCTCATACTCACAAATCTGTATTTTCCAGAAATAACTCTTCAAGTAAATTAAAGTTTTAAAAACATTCATGTTATAAATAGAATGATAGAAAAATGATTTGCAAGGAGCTTTAGGAGGCCATTCAGACCTTCACTTTCCCTGAAGGCAGGATCAGTTATACCTAAACCAACATAATTTTATCTAATCTCTTCTTCAGAAAGGATCTAATTTAGCACTTGACTATCCTCAGATTTACACACAACCCCAACTTGCCTTGCAGAGTTATCCCCAGACTTCTGGTACTACCCCAATGCCCACAATTTCTCTTCTTTGTAGGAATCTTCTGCATATTCAAAGGTATCAAATAAAACACTTCTTTAAAGAATCTGCCTACATTAAACCTCAGTAAAATTGGAACCAGCAATAAAATTATAGGCATCACAAAAAGTATCAGCATTCTCTGACTTACCCAACCAGTCAACAGGGAGAAGCGTGAAGTCGAGTGGATGGTGGAGCATGGAGATTTGAGAACTTTTATATGGTTTCAAAGCCCTGCCTTCTGGGAATGAGTCCTCCTAGGTAATGAGCTCACTCTTTCACAACTGCTGTTGTGCATTTCCTCCACAGACTTGTTTTACACGTAGGCAGTGTGAAGAGACAGCTTTTGGTGCAGAATGCATTTTAATCCCTATTCTGACTAATCCAATTTAACAAAAAACTTTCTCTGTGAATAAAGATCATAGCCTCTGGTTAATGCAGTCATTGCAGACCCCAACAAGATCAGGGGTCTTGATGTGGTGTCAGCCAGTGTGGGTCCACCTTGGCCCATGCAGCTTAGTCATTTCATGTCAGCTAATGGCCTTGCCCCCAACTTCTTTGGATGTATTTGTGGTTTAAGACTGGGGGACTAATCTCGACTTCTCTCACCTCCTTTTCATCAATGAATTCTCTAAGGTGATTTTCTTGTGATTCTATCAGCTCATGACGGATGGGTTTATTTTTTCCCATTAAGATCTTCATAGATTTCATTCTTTTTTCATTTCAGAACAGGTCATTTTCAATGCATGTTATTGTCTATGGTACAGAAGATGTAGCTCCCACCTATCCAAACATGACAGAAGAGGGAGCTGAGTTTATCTCCATGTATCATGTGAAAAGTAAAAGGACTTTTAACAGCATACAAGATTCATCACACCCAAATGGAATTGGGACATGGGGCTGGCTTAGGGGCTAGAACAGCATTTGAAAAGATGTTTCAATATACCTGTGAAATTAAGGGAGCTTATAGTGTATGCAGTGTATTCTCTTAGCATAATTCCACTTGAAAAGTTTATTGAGTGAAAATAGCTCACTGATTATTATCCTCAAAATCTCAAGAAGCTGTTAGGATACAAGTCAAACAGTCCTCACTGCTGATGCTAGGATTATTTTCACCAGCAGAGACGACGCGTCCCACACGGAGGCGAATTTCATCATATTTGGTTGTCTTGGGACTATCTTTGTCCTGCCTCCACGATTTTACCAGAGCTTTATCAGCGCACGCACTATAGATGCAATCATTGCAACAGGCTGAGCTGGTACCCGACGCCGCTTGGGGTTCCTGGGGTGCAAATATAAAAAGCTGTTCCTAGCTGTGGCGTAACTTCCTCTGCTGATAATCGTTTAGCAACTGAAGGAGAGAACACCTGAATTTTATACCACATCTTCTTCTCCCATGGCGTGACTTCACCCATACAACTTCCTTTCTTACCTCACTGCAGGTGGGGCCCTGCCTTGCTGCTGCCTGGCTGGCTCTGGAACCTGCTTCGCTTTGGCTGCCTCTGCCAGCGAGGGGAACATCCCAGCCCGAGACCTACCCTCGGCTGGGGCCTCACCCGTGCCTGCTGCAGCTGCTGCTCCGCTGGCACAACTTGCAGCCGTAGCTCTGGTGAAGGCAGGAACTAGGAAACTCCCCAGCAGCGGAGAACCTGCCCATCTGCTTTCTAGGCAGCATCAGGCTTCGTGGTTATCAAAATAGCCCTTCTGCTGAGGTTTGCTTTAGGACTCTAGCCCTTCAGAGCAGGGCTATAGTCCGGGGGAGCATAGCAAGGGGGAATAAGCTCATAAGACTCATAAAAAACATGTTTTGTACTGTGCTTGTTGGCCTGAAGAGGACAGAGCAGCTGGGTTCAGGAGGAGAAGCAGTGCATTTCATTAGATCAAATATTGCAGTTGAGAAAAGTGAATGTGCACCTTCAGGCCAGAGCTTCAGTAACCTCTGTTGTGTCCATCAGGGAGAGAGAAACCCGGCACGTAGCACCTTTGGACCATTGCTGAGGCAAAGACTGCTACAGGTGCAACAACCACAGCTGTGTTGAGACACTGCTTTTATTTAAGCAAGCAGTCGGGTTTCTGGCATATGTAGCCAGTTTGACAAATTTCCAGCCTTGACTTGCAACATCCAGTGAGCAAAGAAAATCACTTTCCATAGCTGGAGGGGAGACGACCTGAGCCATGTCTGGAGACCAGAAGGTGGGGCCATCCTGACCTTAAGCCCTGGTTTGGATCCAGGTCTGCAGAGGCTTGGGGAGGTCACTTCATGTCCATGTCAGCAACCTCAGCAGAAAAATGATGGTAATTATCATTGAAGAGGCTCTGAAGTCAGCCCGTGGAAAGGGAGTGAATGTTTTTCCCATAGTAGCGGTGTAATTGTTTTCCCCTTCCATGTGAATTGCACAAAGACTATTTTTAGAGGCAAATGCCATATGCAGTGAAACCTGCCTTACTCAAACCTCCCGGGAACTACGGGAGAAACGTGCATCAAGGAAGGTGGCTTGGCAGTGAACGTGGAGCTAAGCAGCAACTCCACTCTCACCTGGCAGAGCCTGGCTCTGCTCCCAGCTGTTACTGATCTGTGCTAATTCCAGGCAATGAAACACCACAAGTGATAAAAATACTGGCCTGAGCCCGTCCTTCTTCCTAGACAGAAAATACCACCCCAGGTTCCACACAGCTTGTGTAGGTGCTGAGCTGCCCTCAGTCCTCCAGTGGCTTTGCAAATGCTAATCAGGTAATTAATCAATTAGGTCCCCAAGAGTCTAAGATGCCCAGAGAGGTATGCAGCAGTTATGGTAGCAGCTCCAAGTGGAGATCTGTAGCTAATTTATCACAAGTGTCTCAGTATCTCTAGGGTCCCTGCAGCTATAGTACTTCAATCTGAAGAAAAGGATGAGCGTTTTTAGAAGCAAAGAGCACTGCAGAGAACCACAACTCAGGATGTAAAATGGAATCCTCATCTCACGTCTGCAAGGGTGCTCTTGATTTCTGTCCATCCAGTACTTCGAACCTTTGTGCACAGAGAAAATGATTTGTGGAAATTATTGCACTCCTGGATTTCATGTCTTGGTGTGATTCAGAAGCTGCTGAACTGGATCTCCCAAGACATGGCTCGCCCAGTGGCTTAATTAGACACTGTTTCGTTAACACCCCATCTTGTTCTTTATTATTGTGTCTGTCATCACTTTAGGGTGGACACCTTGATTAGCTCATCTCACGAGACAAAAGACTTAATTACCAGTTACTGAATTTCATAGTATCGGTCTGTCTGTCTGTGAGTCCGGTAACTGAAGCTTCTGTAGACTTGACCTTCTCTCCTAGTGCCCAAGACTCCGAGCATCAAGTCACGTTGCAGGAGGAGAGAACTGGGCTCCCCCAGGGATGGTCAAATGCACTGGTTTGCATGCTGCTTTTTCTTTTTTTTCCCCTACCTGTTATTTCATGAGCGATTCCTTTCCATTTTTTGCTGTAATAGAGCACCCAAGCTTCCCAGGAGTAGATTAACAGCTCTGAAGAGACACACATGGCTAAATCATGGAGTTGTCTGTGACTCTGCATTCAAAGCTACAAAACCTCTTCCATAGATTCACCGACCTCCATCTTCAAGCTTTTTACATATTTTGTGTCTGATTCTCTGCGTTGGCTGCCAATTGGCTGCCCTGCACGGCTTCTTGGAAGTCTTCTAATTCCCACCCTAAATGTGTTCCTAACTGCTTGTGCAGGATTACTGTGCTACTCAAGTACAACAGATTGCCTCATGGAAAAGCCATTGGGCACAACAGGGACACTTTCCAGTCAGTCATCACATCAAAGATCCTAATTCTCAGTTGCTTCATTCGTGCACTGGAGCTCAGGAATGAACTTGTTGGCGTTAAACCTGTCGTCAGCCTTTTCTGGCCCATGTACCAGGACGTGCAATTGTAAAGTAGAGCAGCCTGGGGTTAAGCCTGGATTTGTGCTCAGCTTTGCAGAGCTGCTGCTGGAGAACAGGGTGCAGCACCATGTTGCAGGTTTCCCTGTGCTCCTGGAAGGGGATGAAGTGTTGGCTTGCTGGAAAATCAGCTGCATGGTTGTCTGGCAGGTGCCTGGTTCAGCAGGGAGGTTCTCGGGGCACTGCTTGCATTTGGATTAAGGTTGCTTTATCCTTCACCCAAAAAGGCAGAAAAGACCTTGATTGTCCCCAAGGTTCAGGCCCTGCATTTGCTGCCTGCATTATTTTTGTCATTATCTCTGGCAGGACTGAAGCCATGGGGCTTTAGACCAGAGCATTTGGAAAATGCCAGAACAAGAACAAGGCTTCAGGTGTGGCCAACACAACAGCCTTCTGCTGCTAAAATACAAAATGCCTAAGAACAGGGAGTTTTCTCTCCTAAACACCAAGAAGAACCACCTGTGCCTGTGAATTGAGTAGCTCTGGAGCCACCAAAATGTGTATATCATGTACAGCAGAGGCCCCTCTCTGGGAGGTCAAGCTCCTGGGGTTTATAAGGACCTTTCCAATTCCCCAGGCTATTCCACTGTCTTTGCATTAATTCATTGCTTCACTGGTGGGTTGGGTAGGCTTGTTTCTGATGAATCTATTAAAAATTGTTAATTAGGCTTGCTATAATATGACTTACTGTGGGTTTATAGTTCAGTGACGGCAATTTCAGACTCTTCCATTTGCAAATTGAATTAATTGAGATTGAATTTCAGGAGCTGCAGGCACTAGAAATTAAACTATTTCTTCTCTAACTCTTTCTGCATCCGTGTAATGTCACAGATTAATGGAGATAATCTTGGTTATACCTATGACATTCCCATGACTTTGATGGCATCACACCATTGCACAAGGAGATTATAGGAAGAGAATCAGGCCCAGAGGACTCAGAGATTATACAAACATGCCTTACATTATAATCCTAAAACTATGCTGTTAGTTGAATTGCTATGGGAAGAGCACATTTTAAAAGCTTAGTATGTCGAGAGCATCTGATGTAATAGCATGTTCTGGCTGATAGGACAAACTTCCTGGTTCGGGGAAGGAAGGCGTAAATCCCAGAGCAGCGGGGAAGGTTTCAAGGAGCACGCAGCCTTGCACGAATGCTGTGTCTGACAAAACAGATTCTGATACAACAGTGGTGTTCTCAGAGGCTTTTGGGCTGCAAACCAACACTAATGTGGCTGAGTGCTGGAAAGGGATCATCTGACGGGGTCTGGGTGGTGAAAGGAACCCAGAGCAAATGAATACATAGCAAGAAGATAGCGCGGGAGGGGTAATTATTGGTCTTCAGGCTCAAGAGAGAGACTTATCTTGGATCTTCTCCTTTCCATTGTTCTGAGTTAGTCATTAAAATCATAACAATCCTGAGCTCTCAGTTTGCTTCTTTCTAACATCTGTATGTAGATTAGGGTGAAGTTACCAGTGCTTCTAATAGAAAGTGCTGCTGTTGCTGCTGCTTGTCTTTCTTCTCCTGGTTTGTTAAAAAGAAAAAAGAAAAAAAAAGAAAAAAGTGCATTTTTTTCTTTCCTCAAATACATTAGATTTTTTTTATATATATATAATATATATATATTTTTCATTTCCTGGCTTGCAAGAAGGATGTCCTCCCAGCTAACCCAGCAGCAGTGCAAGCATGAAGCCCCTCTGCCACCTACAGTAAGCAAAGCCATGCTGGCGCCTGTGGCAAAGCCAGACACAGCAACAGCCAAAGAGAAAAGAAACGTGAGGAGCAGCCACAGGTGCAGCTTTTCACGTCAAAATCAGGACCCAGGCAAAGTCCACCACCAGTTGAGGCACCACAAGCTCCCATTTCTGTGCCACCCCTGGAACAACAGCAAAACCAGAAGGCGAGTCAGTGGCCTCCCAAGCAAAAGTGGCTCCTGCACATGGAAAGTGATGGCAGAGGAACAAAATCCGGGGCATGCTGTGGTAACATCATGTCCTCATTTCTGGTGTGACAGAGGCTCCACTAGACATATTTCACAGCTTCATCCTCTGCAACTGGGTGCTTTGGTGACCGCACGCTCTTGCCCTGTGCAGAGCAATCAAGTTTTGGGTGCAATCAGGCGCTGGGCATGTAGCCCAGCACCCAGGTTTCTCTCATGTTGGAAGCCCAGCTGGTGTAGCTAATGGACGTGGGTGCCAGGGGGAGAGAAAGTTGCATCGGTTTTGAAACTCCACAGCTTGGCTCATGTATTTTAAAGTCACCAGGGCTATTGCGATCACGTAGTCAGATTGTCTACAGAGGCTAACCTCCACTGCGCCTGGTAGCAACCAGAACAAAGAGGTGTGCTGGGGCTACTAATTGCAGAACAGCGAGAGTTCATTAAGTAATAAAAAGCTTTTAAAATATAGCAAGGAGTCTAAGAGAGAAGCATTTCTTTCTAATGCATGATGGGGTTTGTATTTTGCCTTCAGTGCTATTAAATCATTGAAATAACAATACTGCAAATTTACTGCTTGTTGGGCTAATAATATGTTAAGTTTTATTATCTGCAGCCTGTATGCTGCTTTCTAATTACAACTCTGATACGATACAAACGTGCAATCTCTATTTATTCTCTTATGCTTCTGTATTCTCCTCCTTCCCCTCCCTGCACACACCTCACTGCCCTACAGCAGTCGAATGAACAGACTCACTCTCCTGTGAAGCCCACGGAATGCAGCCCAGCTACCATTCAGTGCATGTTTTCGATGTCCAGAAACACGTCTGCATGCAAGCAGCTGGAATGGGGACAGGAGGCTGTGGCTGGGCTGCAGGGTGCGTTGGAGATGTAGTTGACTTCATGCCACTGCTTTGGTACAATAAGGAGCATTCAGGTACTAGGGTTTCCTGATGCAAAGGCAGTGGTCTGGGCTGAGTTCACAGGCTGCCAGTTCAAACTATTTTCCTGGAGACAGAGGGCACCTGAAGGCGATTTCCCAGCTGCTGTTGTCCAGTTCTGCAAGGCTGTTGCAGGAGGTGGTTGTGTGTGCATATGCTGCGCTCTAGTGGCTTGTACGGCTCTGAGAACATGGCCAGGCCTCGGTGAGGCTGCAGGAAATGGCCACACCTTGGTGAGGCTGGAGGACGTGGCCAGGCCTTGGTGAGGCTGGAGGACGTGGCCATCCCAGCCCCATGCAGGGGTGTCCCTAAACAGTGTTTGGTACTTGAAGGTTGTCCTCATGCTCATGGGATGTTAAGCAGAACTTGTCTTTACTTCTCCAAGGCAGATGTATTTCTTCAAGGAAGGGCTCTCTTCCTTGCCTCTGCTGTGGTAGCCTCATCCATGTAGTGTCCTTTGCTATGCGCTAGTTTTAATCTTTAACAGCTCCCCGCTGTAGCTCCCTCCTGCTTTACAGCTATTTGTCTAGTTAATCAGCATTTTCTTGTTACAGTTAATGGAGCAAGGCTAATTTTATGCCACTTGAGGTTTCAACCCACTATCTCAGATCACGCCTAGCCTATTTGCCTTGTTTCTTCCAATCTTCTTTTTTGACTGGCTCGCTTTTCTGCCAGATTGCTATATTTGGAGCAGGCAAGGAGCTTCGCGTTCCTGGTGCATTAGTTCATGCTCCAAAATTGCTGCTGTGTGACAGCGCTCCTTTGCATTCCTGACTTATTAAAGGGAAGGTGGTGGATTCCCAAGTGTCTCACCTGGCATCTCCTCCAGGATGTTTTTCAGCTGCCGTCTTCGTACTTCTCAGTGCCCTGCCCCTATTTTAACTTCTTTTTCCACCTTCATCTCATGCTGTTGTCCAGGTTGCCAGATGAGTCAGGCATGTTAAAAAAGCACAGGAGATTTTCTTAGCTGACAACCACTGCAGGGCAGGGCTGGCTTGTGGGAAGAAGGTGGATGCTACCAGGATGTGCACAGATGATGACAATAGAAGCACACATTTTTGACAGGCATTGTTGTATGAAAGTGAAACACTCATTAAAGTGCTGCGTAGTGAAAGTCTCCAAAGTTGCCCTGCTGCCAAAATTAAAATGGAGCCAAATTGTTTTTGGTTTTGCTTCTTTGAATGTATAGTTTTGGAGTATACCAATTAGGTGGATTTAGATACATAATTGAATAGATAATATTAGGTATGAACATAAAAAACAAGTCATCACTGTGATCAAGTAATTAAATTTCACCTGTGTTTTCAATAAATTAGGCAGGTACTCATGGGTTTCAGTCAAGTATCGAATGAAATAAGGATTTGTTTGAAGGTTGGGGCAGTGCCTGCATCCAGACTAGAATAAAACCAATATAAATGTGAATTGCTCACCTCAGTTAACAGGGAGGATCAGACCTGCAATGTTCGGAGCTAAAAAGCAATGAAGAGTTATGGCTTTGGATCAAAGAGCCAATTTCTGTGGGAGGGGTGCCACAACAAAGCCACATTTCTTGTGGTTGAGCCAACGATGAACACACTCAGTGCTGCCCAGCAAAGGTAGGGCTTAGTTCTTGCTGGAGATGCCTATAGTACAGGGAGCATTTCATTCTCTGCCATTCTTGCCTAGTGAACCCCAATTTTTCACCCATGAACAAACCTTTAGAACCACTTTCATAGTTGTACAAAAGAATTGCTAGGTTTTAATATTCAGTTGCACTATAAAATTATTTATGGACCTTTCTCTTGGCCTCAAAAACCACCTGGGGAGTGCCACTTCTCTAGTTCACAAGAAACCACAGTTCTAATGAACTTACTCAAGAGCTGTTCCCCTTGGGGTGGGTTTCATCTCGCTCAGTGTTAGATGTCTGAGCTGTCCTCCGATCCGGTCTCCCCGAGCTCTCCTTGGAGCCAGCAGGAAGAAATTTTTATTTCACTTTTAGGGGATGTTTCGTGCGCCAAAGTACACAAGAAAGCACTGATTAGATCTTCAGTGACTTCAAAAATTAATTTGGTTTTCTAACTAGTTTCTTTATTCTGGGCATGGTGTGCGATAAGAAGTGGACTGGAGGAAGTTTATCTGCTCCCAGTGCTGTTTGTGGCCTGTCGTGCCGCTGGCAACAGCTTTGACAGCTGAGCTCATTACACAATGGCTGCAATCAAACGTGACTGCAGCTCATCTTTTCCGTTCACCTGAGAGTCACTGGATGGTGTATTCCCATTGCTCTGATGACAGATGATTGCGCTGGGATCATGGGATTATCGGGGCGCTGGCAGCCAGATGCTCTCCAGAGCTTTGTGAGCTAAAGGTGAGGGTGGCTATGGATGACACCCACCCAAGGGGTGATGTGAACTTTACCAGGAGCTCCTGGTTTTGCCCAGAGGAGCCAGTGTCCTGTGTCCAGCTGCACACATGGCCAACCCCAGCTGCTGGCCATTACAGGGTGAATGAGAAGTGCTGCTCTAACCAGTGATTAAGCTCAGAGAAGGATGTGGAGCACTCGGTGCAGCTCCCACAGCACAAAGCCAACCCCATGTGTGTGCGGAAAGAGGCCAAGCGATGGGATGGCCCTATCTCTGGAGACCCCCAGAAGGATTCCAGGGACTGGGAAGCCTGGCTCCAGCAATTCCCTTGGAAAGCCATTAGTGCATGTTATTGTGTGCACTCGGGTCTTGCAAAATCCCTGAGGCCGGGTATGCCACGGCCTCTCCGAATACCATTCAGTCTTACCATGCCAGGGAGGATTATACAGAAGGTAATTGCTCTTACTACGGGGAACTGACATTCGACTACTCATCCTTGGGGATGAGTACACTGATGCTAGTCACTGCAAGTCTTGTACACAGGACAGCTTGTGCATAGGAGCTAATAGGCTATGTCGCGAGTTCCTCATACCTTCAAGGCACGTTTAGTAGCTATATAAAAGGTCTCCTTCTGTTAGGGCTCACTGGTCACATCACAACGCTGTTCTCACCAGGGAGCTAGGTAAGTCTGGTTTGTGCTGAGCCTCTATAGCTGCTGAAATGCAGGTTTATTTCTGCCTTTTTACATATGAAAATGCTTTGTGGGAAAGGTTTTTAAAAGTAGTGAGTTTGAATTGCTATGTTGGTGTGGGAATGCGCTCTCTTACAGTGTCTCCAGCTAGGCATCTGACTCCAAGAGCCACTTGTGAACAATTTAAGGAATAGCTGTTAGCAGTAATTGTGGTGCTGGTGCTGTAGTTTGCTTTCGGGGGTGCCTGATAACACTCAGAGCTGCTTTGGTGTATCAGGGAACACAGAGCTAGAAGAGCTGTAAGCAGGTTTGTGTTCCATTGTGGTATCTCTGCCCTTTAATTGTCTTTGGTTCCTTAATAAGCATGAACTTGGTGTTGCTGGGACTGGGCTGTGAACCTCTGCATGCCCGCGGTGTTACGGGATCACCAGGCAGCGGTGCCTTAAGTGTTGTTTGCTTCTCTTGCTACGGCAGATGTGGCCAGAGGTTCAGAGCTTGTTTCTGGGTTGGGGCTTTTTCTCAGCACATCAGCAAGAGGTCAGATGTGATCCCTAGCCAAAAGCAGCGGGGGAAAACTGGATTTGGTGGTTAAAAGGTAGCTCTGAGATGAGGAATTCCTATCAGTTGGTCCAGGTGATGGGGAGGGTGTTGAAGTCCAGGGAGATATTTCATGCTGCGTGTTTCTCTGAATGTCCCTGCTGTTTGACTTATTGCCGTGTTTCTGAGTTAAAATTACAGGTTGGGTGCTCGGCTGCTGCTGGCGTGGTTTTGAGACAGCGGTGCAGGCGGGACACAGCTCCAGCACCTCGCCGGGCGCCTGTCTAAGGGCTCTGCTTTCCCACCTCTCGTTCCAGCCCTGCCAAAGCCTCGCCAAGATGTTGTGCTACCAGCAGCAGTGCTTGCCTCCTCTCTACCAGGAACCCATCCCCATCAAGTGCCCCCCCACGTACCCTGCCAGGCAGATGCTGGTGCCCAGCTGGCAATCGGCACTGTGCACCCCGCAGTATGTGACCCCCTGCATCCCCCGGCAGAGGTGTATGTCCTCCAGCTTCTCCCAGCAGCAGTGTGTGACCCAGTGCGTGCCACAGCAGCAGTATGCAACCAAGTGCGTGCCTCAGCAGCAGTGTGTGACCAAGTGCCTCCCGCAGCAGCAGTGCGCGACCAGGTGTGTGACCACATGCGTGCCGCAGCAGCAGTGTGCCACCCCGTGCGTGTCGCAGGAGCCTTGCATGACCAAGTGTGTGCCGCAGCAGCAATGTGCAAGCAAGTGCGTGCCTCAACAGTGTGCAACCAAGTGCGTGACCACCTATGCCTCCCAGCAGCAGTGTGCGACCAAGTGCATCCCACAGCAGCAGTGTGCGACCAGGTGTGTGACCACGTGCATGCCGCAGCAGCCGTTCCTGACCAAGGGCATCCCCCAGCAGCAGTGTACGACCAAGTGCGTCCCGCAGCAGTGTGTGACCACTTACTTCCCACATCAGCAGTGCGCGACCAGGTGTGTGACCACGTGTGTGCCGCAGCAGTGTGCGACCAAGTGTGTCTCGCAGCGCTATGTGACCACTTGCGCCCCGCAGCAGTGTGCCACCAAGTGTGTCCCACAGCAGTGTGCCACCAGGTGTGTGACCACGTGTGTGCCGCAGCCATGTGAGACCAAGTGTGCAACCGCTTGTGTCCCACAGCAGTGTGGGCCCAAGTGTGTCCCGCAGCAGTGTGCGACCAAGTGTGTCCCACAGCCGTGTGAGACCAAGTGTGTCCCACAGCAATGTGCGACCAAGTGTGTCCCACAGCAGTGTGCGACCAAGTGTGTCCCACAGCAGTGTGCGACCAAGTGTGTCCCGCAGCAGTGTGCGACCAAGTGTGTCCCGCAGCAGTGTGCGACCAAGTGTGTCCCGCAGCAATGTGCGACCAAGTGTGTCCCGCAGCAGTGTGCGACCAAGTGTGTCCCGCAGCAGTGTGCGACCAAGTGTGTCCCGCAGCAGTGTGAGACCAAGTGTGTCCCGCAGCAGTGTGCGACCAAGTGTGTCCCGCAGCAGCAGTGTCAGTCAGGAGGAGTAAAAATTTCAAGTCACTCTAAAAAGTACTGCTCTGCATCAAAATGGCCCTGGTAAAAAGGAGCGAGGGGAAGGAAGGCCCATGGAAAAACAGCGAGGTATGGCTTTGGGGCAGGGTTATTTATCTCCTTGTATCACCTGCCGACTAGTTGCTATTGCTTAATTCTGCTTTATCTCTGTTTTCAAGTACTTCCCCTGTAGCTTAGCTCTATTTTGGGCCAGGGTGTTATATTATTTCCATGACTGCGCTCCAGGTGTCTGTGGCTTGTTCCTTAGTCTGCTGCAAGAAACAGTTTAGTGGGATGTTATTAAATTCTCACCTAATTGAAATGAATAGAGGTTTTAAAAGAAAAAGAAATTAAAAAAAGAAATAGAAATGCCTCAGGAATCCAGCTGATGACAGCATCAAGAGGACTGGCAGTGCGGCCAGCGGAGGGCTGGCTCCAGGTTTAGTCCTGGCCTCGAGAGATGATGTCCAGGTTGACCTGGATTCCCCAAGGCTGCAAGTTCTCTAAAAGAGCTGTTCTCACTCACGGATTTGGAAGCCAAATGTAAATTTGCTAAGCAAACAGTATATGAGTCTTGTTCCAACAGCCTTCATTTCAGAAGGTGGCCAGAAATCTCTGCTGACTCTGCGCTGACTTCAGTGGAGTCCCTGGACCAGGCAGGATTTCTGGCTTGGTGAAGTTGGTCCTGCTGAAATTTTATCCATGAAAGTTTTTATTCACTTGGTTGCTTTGATTAATACGGAAAACACAGCCTGAAACAAAAGAAAGTCTTTGAAACGGCACTGAAAGTTGTAGCACTACTCTTTTATAAATGTTTGAGATATTGAAGTGAATAACTATATTCTTTATGCTGCCTGAAGATGTGTACTCTGCACTGTATTGAAAACAAACCATATATATATGTATACCTATGCTATACATATATATATATACTTAAATAAATATAGTTCTCTGACCTCGCATTAATTATCTTGTCATTTTGCCCTCTGGTGGTTCTTCTCCTTTAAAAATATAGTGAACAAAATACAAAAATCTTGCAATATGCCCTATCATTAGGAAAATGAATAGGAGCCTGCTCACGCTAAGTAGATCATGCCTATTTGGAGGGCAAAAACAAGTGGCGCAAGAGGATGAGGAGGGTGTGACTGGGGCCAGGACGCTGTCCCGCATCCTGCCCTGCTCCACCCTTGCTCGGTGACCTTGGGGTGCCACCACGGGCTGTCCTTGGAAGCCAAGGAGCTTCCAGAGATGGGAGCGGGGCAGCATCCAGCCCCTTCCTGGAGGTGTACAAGGTGTTGGGAGCAGACCCTGCTCACACCTCTCGGCGTGCCCGTGGATGATGCTTTGGAGAGGCAGCATGTAAGAGCGGCAGTGACTGTGGCCCTCCTTCCACACTGCAGAGCTAGGGAGACTCTTGCACCCAACCTTTTGTGTCCCCTTTACAAGAAGAGAGAATCGATGTGGGTTCTAAGGAGCTTTCACATCGTTGTGGCTTTCCTGGAGGAGCCAGAGCCCAGGGGATCGTTACCAAAATCCTCCTGGGTGGTAGAGAACCTCATCTCATGGGAGCCGGGTGGCTGCTGGAGCATGGGGCTCGTTTTGGAGGCGGCTGGGATGGAGTCTGGTGCTGACCCTGGCTCTGACTCACACCGAGTGACCGCGGTGCAATGTGCCTCAGTTTCTCCTGGGCTTAATTGGGAATAATAATAGCCCCCGCACCAATGTCCCATGTGGCACTGTGCGTCTCTCCAAGATGAAAGGATTTCAGAGGACTTTACAGATGCTAATTAAGAACATTTGGATGACAGGGCATGATGTTATCATTGGGTTAGTATTTTGTTACCTGCACTGGAAACACTAAAATGAATATTAGGATTACTTGAAGGCTACCGGATCTGGATCTTGCCCATAAACTGAATTTATAGAGTTTGTAAAAATGGTGTTAATCTGCTTACCTGTTCTCTGACGCCAGCTTGATTCCTAAAATCTTGGGTCAGATCATTTAACATTAAAAAGGGTGTTATAGTTTAGGGAAGTGAAACGCAGCTAAGAGAAACACAGGCAGGATTTAGCGCTTTTGTCTTCAGTTGTGGAGAATAAGATAAGCCTAGAGAAAGCACTCTTCCCTTTGGTTGTTGTTGCTCTCAAAATGTTGGCATCGACTGGGAAGACATGCACTCTGCTTGCATTTTTTTCCATGATACTGGGTAGAAGTTTTGGTAGAAAATCAAAAATGTAAAAACCAAAAGAGCCTGCTGGACTTTTGTTTTCTGGCAAAAACAGAAATAAAAAATTAACACCGTGGGTCATAGGCTGGAGATCAATATTCTGCTTCTTATCGGTGAGAATTTTTCCATCGACTCCACTAAGAGTACTTATTTCACCCCTTTTTGTTTCAACATGTAGGACCCCATCTAAATTCCCAGCATGCTGGAACCCAATTGATAGGTGTCAAATTTGCATTAAAGGGAAAAAAAATGCCAGGGTCTTTACTTATGCAGATATGACTACGTAAAATCCCATCCCCTGTCGGCACATATGCTCATGCCACTGTTAATTTCCCCTCAGGTTTACACCAGGCATAAACAGGGAACAACGAGACGGTGCAGCAGAGCAGGAAATGGGATCTCTTTTTTTGGGACAGGAGCCTGCTGTGATTCAGCCGCCTTTCCCTGGGCTGCCCCGGTGCTCCCCTTGCTTCTCCCCTTTGTTGTGCCGGAAAAGTGTCACCTCTTCGGGCAGGTTGCTCGCTTCGTGGCAGGTCATTTTAGCAGCTGTCTTGCCCTTAGCCCAAGGCTTTCTCAGTCCCAGTCACACATCTCTTCCCTCGGTTCCCTGTGTAAGTGAAGGAAGTCTGCGTGCCACAGTAATTATGGTCTGCAAGAAGTCGCCAAGAGTCCTTCCTGGACTGTGGTTTCAAAGGCACCGAAGGGCCTTATGCATGCAGCTCCCATGGAAATGAGGAGTCCCTTGGGCAGCCCGAACCCATTCCTTT
Organism: Anseranas semipalmata; assembly: GCA_013399115.1. Taxonomy (NCBI): domain Eukaryota; kingdom Metazoa; phylum Chordata; class Aves; order Anseriformes; family Anseranatidae; genus Anseranas; species Anseranas semipalmata. The sequence continues at coordinate 101,576 of VXAA01005005.1, read as the reverse complement.
GTCTCAGCCAGCACCTTTTTCTGTGCAGAAAGGAGCTTTTCTGCTGCCCTGGATTTGCAGCAGGGAGGCAGAGACGCTTTAGCACCATGCACGGGGATGTGCGGTGCGAGAGCCACAAGCAGCCCTTGCAGGGACCATGCTTGGCCAGCAAGGCTTTGCTTGGCATGGAGAGGAGCAGGACGTTCCCGTGTGGACTCAGAGCTGCACCAGACATCCCGGCGGTGCTGGCAGGCAACGGCAGCCCTGCAGAGTGAGGACGAGGACGGCCATCCCCGCCGGCGCGAAGCTGCACGTGGCTCGGCCGGGACTGGCAGGCAATTAGAGCATCGCCCAAACCGCCTCACTCCCCTAGGGCACTTATTCACTGTATAAAAGCTCTGCCATCGCGGGGCTCTTCTAGGCACTTCTCTCCGGTTGTTCTCACTGATGAAGTGGGTAAGTCTGGCTTTTAATGGAGCTCCTGAAATGCTGTTTTGTTCCCGGGTGGCTGGAGCAGGCAGAGGTCCCTCTCGTGTACTCGCGGAGATGCATCCTCTGGGGGATGCTGCCTTCGGCCCCGGCGTGAGCGGCTCTGGCAGCTGAGCAGCTCCTCTGCGCTGAGCAGAAGAATATCAGGAAAGCGCTTCCAGACGGACTGTGAAGTCGGGAGTGGGATCTGTGGGCTTTTCTACGCTTGCTGTTAGATCTAGTCCAAAGGAAGCTATTGACTACATAAAGGGCTCAATGCTGCCAGGAGTCAAATATGAACCTGTATGTGGAAAGTTGACTCCTCTAAAGGACCTGGCAGAAATTTTCTGCCATTTTATGGAATTTGAACAGAGCAACTTTTCAAGTAATAATAAGGAGCCAATCAACTTCAGTGCCGATGTGAAAGCTAGCTGAGAGACTCTCCAGCTAATCCTGAACATGTTTAAATTTCTATGTAGGTTAACAGATAAAAATAAGTCAGAGATGCAAACAACTCCCTGAAAGTGAATAATCCCCCTATGTTAGAAGTTTTTTATCTTGATGAGCATCACCAGATACTTTAGCATTTTACATGTAGTAGTAGCATTGCTATTGCTGTTTTTCAACTGATTGTTTTTATTAGTCAATGATTATTATAATTGTTGTGATAATGGTAGTAACACACAGCGTTGTTATTGTTAATAGTCACCCAGTGATAGGCTTTTGGAAGATAAAGCAGCTTACTGTAATTAGAGACAGAACTAAGGGCGTTCAGAAAATGCAGTTTCTTTACAATCATTTAATTATATGTTTTAATTCCCAAACAATGTTGGAAAAAAAAAATATATATATATATAAAAATCAGTGTACCTTTCATATGCTCAGTGGTTCCAGTACCTGTTAAAAAAAAAAAAAAAAAAAAAAAAAAAAAAAAAAAAAACAAACAGAAAAAAACTGAAGTCAGTGTTTTCTGAAGGGGAGCACGAAGGGGGTGGTTTTCCCTATGGCTCCCAGGCCAGGGCAAGGTGCGACATTCACAGCAGTATCAGGAGGGAAGCGTGGCCCTGCAGATGGTGCTGCCTGGTCCCTCCCCCAGGGACGTGATCTTGGCTGGGCTCCCCTTGGTGCTGCTCACGTGGAGGTTTCACCATCAGAGCTGCTAGGGCAGGCAGTTTGGCGTGTCTCAGGTTACCATATCAAAACCAGGACACTATGGCTTGGGATGAATGTAGCGCAGGACTGGAGTGAAACTTGCTTGAGATTTTGCCTTGATGCCCTGTCCTTCCTTCCTGCTATGGTTTCACCAACCACTTAGGAACTTAGGAACAATCCTGCTGCATTTCTCTACTTTCTTTTCCTAAAGCTTGCCCATGGAACAGTACAAGGCAGGGACAGCAGAGGCAGCAATGCTGATGGCACTGGGAGGGAGTTCAGAGCCCCGTAATCGCACTCTGCCCTCCCAGCAGACCCCTGTGGGGCCATGCTTCGATAGCAGGCAGGTCGTACGTGCTGCCGCGGACCTATCCTTACCCGCAGCTAGCTCATTTAACCTCAGCTTGGGTTTGCCTCTGTCAACTGCAGCCACGCCTGGGTATTACGGTGTGGACACACCTTTAATTTTGGCTCACCTGTCATCGCCAGTGCTTGGGAGTTGCAGGACATAAACTTGAAAGAACGTCCAAGTAGGGGTTGGAGGAGGTTTTCAGCCAAACAGAGGGGCATAACATCAGCTCTCCTTGGTGAGGTGCTTTGAGGGATACTTAGCTGAGCTTTACAGGGCAGCATGAAAACTCCCTGGTTTGCCCGGCTCCGATCCCAGGTTGTTTCTGGTCTCCTAAGAGAAGGGTGTGGGTGCAGGAGCGGAGAACAGCCTCTCCTCGCTTTTCCTCTCCTCTCCTGGTCCTGAGTCACTCAGAGCCTCTGACCTTCAGGAGAGCCGGGTGTGGGCTCGCCACATGGGGACGCCTGCAGGAAACTCCGAGCCGTGCATCACAAAGAACCAGCCAATACCTTTGTAAAATGTCCCTATTTTTCCTGCTTCTTTCAGACATAACCACCTCACAAAACCATGCACTATTATGGGGAGCGGTATAAACACCTGTACCTGCCGGGATCGAGCTATATCACCGAAAGCCTCCAGCAGTGCATGCCCCAGCCCGATGCGTGCAGCACCACGTGCCACCCCGTGAGCGTGATCAAGAGCCCGATGCCCAGATGGCAAAGCTATGTGCAACCTTTCACTTACGTCTGCTCTCAGCCGAGCGTGACCCAGAGCCAGCTGCTGTCTTGCCAGCCCTACGTCCAGCCGTGCGTCCTGATGTGCCCTGAGCCGTGCGAGACCACTCGCCTCCTGCCCTGCAGGAAGCCCAGCGTGAAGCTGAGCACGACACAGGGTTTCCAGCCCTGCGAGAACGGCCACTTTGAGAAGAAGCGCGCGGCCAAGAGCCTCCCACCCTGCGCACCCAGGTGCCCAGAGCCGGGCAAACTCAAGTTCCCACCATGTGGGATCAAATACTCATCCTCCTGCAAGGACGAGCGCACATCGCAGAAGATATCCAGGTGCTCATCGCAGCGGTATGGCACGGAGCTCCGGTCCCTGCAGGGGATGACCAGCGGCTACTCCCTGCCACTGCGGGGGGTCACTGAGTGCCCCCCGCAGCAGTGCATGACGCAGTGCTTCCTGCAGGAGTGCGTGAGCCCCTTCCCCTATCAGAAGTGCACAAAGGGGTACCCGACGCAGGAGTGCATCACCACCTACACCTCGCAGCAGAATGCGACCAAGAGCTTGCAGCAGCCACAGGTGCCTAAGTGTCCCCCCAGCAATGGCATAAAGGAGAGCTCATCGCAGCAACATGTGGCCAAATACTCGCTGCTGCAGGAGGGAGTCAAGCACAAAAGCTCATCGATGCAGCACATCAACAAGTCCAAGTGCCTCCACCCGTGTGCCACCCAGCACTCGTCGCGGCACCACACAGGGGGGGTGAAGCGTTCGAGCCACCCCAAGAAGAGCCGCTGTGCTTCAAAATGTCTCTGGTGAAGGAGCTGAAGACGTAGTCATGAAAACAGCAAGCTATATAGCTGGGGCCTGAGGTTGTATTTTTCCCCCTGTTCCCAACCCCTAGAGATGCTTTGCCCGCACGTTCCCCTTATTTTAATCAATGCTAAACCTGTAGGGTGCATTGCCTTCCTTCTGTGGCTACACTTTAGTTATTCCTGCAACAGAAAAGATGTTAGCGATAAGTTAAGTAACCCTGAGCAGGTGCTCACACTTTGAACTTTAAGCCGATACGTGTCCAGTAATGTTTGTACCCCAAGAGGTTTTTACTGTTACTGGGTCAATCATACTCACTGGTTGTGCCAGTTGTATTAAATCTCAGGTTGCAGCCAGATTCCTGCTGTCTGGTGTCTGATTCATTTTCCGTCTTCTAAAAATCATTTCTAATACTACCAGGCAAAATTATTCCCTGCTGTTGTGCTGCTCCTTGGTGTAAAATAATGGCAGTAATCACACTTTTAGGACTAGAAAGATTTACCAGCTGTGGGAACAGAACTCAGTGCTGAAAGGTTAGCCAGAGACACAGAAAAAGCAGCAGCACAGGCTGGTATTTAGAAAAAGGCTTGATTAATGCAATGAGACTCATTAGCAGTTGACTTCCACTCTGACAGGCAAGTTCATCCCCAGACAAACCACTGCTGAGCAGATTATGAAATGGGTTATTTCGGATAGCCCCTGGGATAGCAGGGGGAGGGAGGATGATGCAGAAGGTCCCTTACAATGCTGAGACCCTGAGCTGGCCTGGTTTGCATCGAGGATGACCAGCATCAATAGTCTGTGGTTATAAAATTGCAAACGGAGGGAAAAGCAACTTGCAGCTCCAGCTTTTCCTAGAAGAGAACATTTTCCTACAGAACAGGAAATATTTACCTTGCTTGATCAATATTTTGATTTCCTAGTATACACACGTAAACTCCCAAAGCACATTTCTTTGCACACCTGCCCTACAGCATGTGTCGCTCCCAGGAGGTGCAGCGCAGGGCAGCAGAAGCTCTCTGCCACCATCTAAAGGTGCAGCGCGAGGCCTGGCGGCTCCTCCCGTTGCTGCTTCACCGCCTTGTGCTGCTGAGCTGGCTCCCTGGGCAAATCCCAGCAGGAAAAAGCCCCTCAGCTTCCTCTGCTGCACCCTGAATGGACTGAGCAGGATTTCCATAGACTCTTTTTTCTAATAAAGTGACAGATTTGCCCATAAAAATAAAGGCTGATGCTACCAGCAGTCCTCCAGGATTAGGAGTCTTGCTCCCTGCAGGGAGAGAGAATTCATTTTAGCTCTAACCCTGGGGAATTAAATGAAAACAGAGGAGCCTGAGCAAGTGGCTCCCTCCTGACGACCTCACCTGTGATCAGTCCCTTTCTCATCTCGTCTCCTCTCCACCCTGGCATGCTGCAGTGCCGGAGGTGTGCAGCCATCAGAGGGAGATGGAGCTTCACAGATCGTGCAGGAGGGTGGCCCAGCCCGGGCAGGGGGAAGCTCTTGCTCAGTTCAAAGGGCTCTGCTGGTCTCAGCTGCTCTCATTCCCAAAGGACCCAGCTTCCCCTTCGGCTAGCATGAGAAAGATGGCATTGATCAGCAGAAAAAGGTTCCCTTTTAAAAATCTGAGGTTCTGTTTCTGTAGTTTTGCTCTTGATGAAGGGGTTGGGCTGATATGCTAAATAAAAAGCTGAGTTCTCCAAGCAACCATTGAATGGTGCCTGGACTTTTAGCAGCTCTCTGCACAAGGATGGGTTTTATACCATCTTGTTAGCCAGGGTCAGTAACACTACTTTGTCCTGGAGCCAGCATCTGAAAAGAGTCCAAAGACCCCCAGATGCCTTTGACCACTTTGCTCATGCTCAGACTGCCCCTGCTGTGCCCCAAGCACGTGAGGGGGCATCGTCCCCTTCTCCTCCCCAGGCTGCTCTGGCAGCAGATCCACACTCCATCGTCATTATTGGCTGGATCTGCTCAGGAAACATCAGGAGCTCTGCAAAGAAAATGAGCTGGTGGCCCCAAAGGTGACATGAGGCAATGCTGCATCCTTGTGGTGGCGAAAGCCAACCGCAGGCTGTCTGAGCCAGAGCGTGGGCAGCAGCAGGAGGAAAGTGATTATTCCCCTGTGGCTGGCACTCGGGAGGCCACATCCAGACCTCTGCATCTGGTTTTGGGTGCTCAGCCGTGGACAGCCGAGAGCGAGCCCGGTGGCAGCTGCCTGGGCGGCTGGGGCGCTGGTTGCAAGAGGAGAGGCTGGGAGAGCTGGGTCGGTTCACCCTGGAGAAGAAAGCACTGAAGGGACAGCTTAGTACTGCTTTGAACACCCACCGAGCGTTTAGAGCGAGGATGGGCCCTTCTCCGATGTGCACAGCAACAGTGTGGGCTACAAAGGGGCTTTGTCTGTGTCCAGGCTCACTTGGCACAGTCTTCCACATGCAACAGTTCTAGCACAGGACACCCCACCGGGGCAAGCTCCACAGTGCCCACGTTATTGAGGCGCGAGATGTTTCAGGTTGTGTTGCTAACCCCATCCCCAAGGTGCTTTTGTGCATACGGCATCGTAACTTCTAGAAATTACACAGCAACCCTGCTCTCCTTTCTTCCTACAAGGAAGACTGGGAGGTGTAAATGAGTTTCTAGTTTGGGTATTTGGGCGCTCTGCAGGTAAAGTAGCATAGAAACAGGAACATCCACTTTCTGGACACTTTCTCATTTTCAAAGAAGAAGGATATGATCAGAAATTGATTCAGAAGGCACCAAGAAATCAATAAGCAAGCTGAAATTGGCAGAGAACATGAAGCACACTTTTTTACATAAACTGTCAGCAGTCTCTAGTAACAGCTTAACAGGGCTATTCTCCATCAGGAGATATGAATCCTGGGTCTGACTTTTCAGATAACTTTGTGCACACTTTTCCTTGTCTTTAGTGAAAGAATGGGGAAAACAATCCTGAGAATTAAGATTGGTGAGGTGAGGTTTCCACACAGCAAGGAACGTCAGAACATTTCAAAAATATTCATTATTGGTTTATACATGCAAAGAGTTTTATCATTATAATATTAATAGCATGTTAGCTGAGACAAACACCTCAGGGCTGAGTAATAGCACCTTTAGAATATGCATTTTTTGACTGAAGTGCCTAAGTCACTGTCACAGACAGGATGTTTTTTGAGCCTTGATAACTTACAACATTTTGCATTTTCATTAAACAATGCATTTCTGTTTGCATTCAAAAGTAACGAATTCAAAATGGGTTAGGTAAGGTGGCTTCTGCTAAGCCTGTGCAAGTTGAAGACATGACTCTTAACTTTGAGAATCCAGCTGAATTCTTGGGAAATTAGTGAGGCCCCACAAAATTCAGAGACACCAGGCAAGGAACGTGGCTCTCCTAAACCATAAAGTTTCTTAGGGCCTCTTAGGTATTTCAATCTGCTGATGTAGAGGTTTTTCTTGCCCCCAGTTATAGACAGATGTTACTTCTTTAGGTAAATTTCCAAATACATTAAGCCTCCAGAACTAACCTCGCTTGACTTTCAGTCGCCTCTTAAATTTGTATGGGGTTAGTGATGCCTGTCAATGTACTCATCTGCCTGCGTGAGTCTCCCTATGTTGTCTCCTGCTCTCTTATGGATTCAGCCCTGGCAGAGGAATAACAAGGGAGACAAATCCAGTAATCTATGCACCAAATAGCTAGGTCAAAGTTTTTAGAAGTGACTTTCATTGATTTTTGGTACCTAGCCTGAGGCCATTTTAAGAATCCTCTTTCAAGACTTCTTAATTGAGGAAGGCATGAGCTAGTCCTACATGCAGACACTGAGTTTATCTGTAGAGGTTTGAGGGCTTTTGGGCAAACTGACAGTCAATTTCCATAGACGTCAACTGTAGCATCTCCCTGCCCTTAGTCCTGGCTGTTCAGCTGAACCATTCCTGACAAACATTCGTCTCATCCACTGCTAAAAGTCTCCAATGATAGAGACTCCACAAGCTCTCTTACCAATTCCTGCATGTCAGTAACCACATGATTAAAAATTTTACCTGTGCTTAAGGGGGAATTTCTCCCCGATGCACTTTTAGCCCATGACTACTTCTCTTGTCCTCAGGAGGTGTAAACTGCATCTAAATTCTTTCACTTTGGCATTTACCTTTTGTCTGCAGAAATTCTTATCTTATCTCCCTCCAGTCATCTCTTCTCTAAGTGGACATCCTTCAGAGATTATGTTTCTTAACCTTCTGAGCTTGCTTGGTGACCGGTGCCAGACACTCGCCAGCTGCTTAGTACCTGGAGTAGGAGAGGGGATCCCCAAGCAGAATGTCATCCTCTGTCTATAAAGGTGTGACAACAGTCAGTGAAACAAAGAGCAGGAATCAAACAACCAGATTTGTTTCATTGTTAACAAAAAGGGGGGATGTGCAGTCTGCAAAATTCTGTTCTCCACTCCTCCTCTGAGGCACTTACAGGGATGAACACCATGGTACCACCATCTAAATGCTAGGGTGGATTTAGGCAACTGAATTAAAAGTCCCATGCCTGGAAGTATCTAGGCATATCTGCATATCATATTGCGTATTTGCAATACATCAGTTACCATCTGCAAACCACTGCTCGCATGGTTAATGTTTAAGTCAAAGCTGGACAAACTGGAGTGAGGTGCATTCCCACACTAACACAGACGGAAGTGGTAGAATCACATCAGCAATGAATTAAGACCTTAGAGATATAATACGAGGGAACCCCACAGCATGTAACAGTATGTACTGTCAAGAATTGAATAATGTTGGTAAACAATGTTAAAATAATTATAGTAATTATAAATGTTACACATGCGGGAAAAATTGTTTGGAAAGTAATTAAGACCTCATACACAAAGGTTGTCTCATCTTCCTGGAAGTTGAAGAAAGTATATAAAACTCAAAGGATTCAGGGCTCCTCTGGCCATTTCTCTTGACTTCCTCCTGGACAGCTGGTAAGTCCCATTCACCTCAATTTCATTTTATCGAGCAAGATGTTGCTTTGACATGAGCTGGGATTTAACAGCAAAGCACTCTGCAGTTTTTAAAAGTGTAAGTGGGATTATTTCTAGAAAAGTTTGCTAGAAATTAGTTGTATTCTTGGACTGTGTTAGCCGTAAAAATGCATCTGTGGGGATTGGAATCCTTATTAAAAATGAAATGTAATTTTCTTATTATCAGTTAACTGTATATATCTACACATTATCTAATATGAATGGCATTTTAAGCTTAATTCAGTCGGAGTTTAGGTAACATTTTTCATTAAAAAATTGGAAAAGATCTGAGATATTCAAGCCAGGCATTGAATAATGATCATGTTTGCATCCAAAGCATGGATAGAATAAAGAGTTTGTTTCACTAAAAAGTGACGTCTACCAGATTTTTCCATCAGTTATTCTTGCAGCTCTGATCATAGCCATAGCCTCTCTCTTTGGGCTAAGACACCTTTATCATAGTGCAAGGGGGAAGAAGAAACTCTGCAAGAACAATTGTTTTCATGCTGAACGATTTCAGGGTTTGTCTGATGAGAGTATCTGATGCTGAGCAATGACAGACAAGAAATACTAGACGAGATAAGTAAAGCCCCCCCCCCCCCCCCCCCCCCCAAACTTTTTGTCCTAATCAGTGACAGAAACAGACATTTCACATGACTTAAACACCTACCTCTGAATGAGCTTGATTGCACTCTGGAAGTGCCTGTTTCTCTCCAGGACAGAAGTAAAGTGGCTACTTTATAGGTAATCCTCTACATCGTGCAGTTTTTAACTTTGACAGATATATCCCACAATGTGTTTATGTAATTAGTTTCTTGTGAATGGCCTAAAAGATGGATTCAGGGTCTAGGCAATAAGGTAGGCAGCAAAAATCTCCAGGAAGTTCTTGGCTCTACCACCAGTGCTCTCCACAAACCGTCCAGGGGTACCTGGAGGCGAGATGTCCCTGTGAGCGTGGGGCCAGCATGCAGAACAGCACCGAAGCTGGGACCCCCCACCTCCCGCAGAGCAGTCCCAGCTGGCAGGACTAGGGTGACGGTCTTTCCCCCCAGCCCTGCCCGGTGCGGGCTCCTTGGTGTGCATGAGCCTCAGCACAGAGCCGTTCGGTAGCTTTGTGCTGATACAGCGCCCAGCACAATCTCATCAGAGGCACAAGAATCCTATTACAAGTGCTTATCCAAATGACGGCTGGGCGTGCTCTATCACAGACACCAAAACGATCCCAGACAAGGACATTTATCCATTCTCCAGTACAGGGATATCAAGTGCCCATTCCCGTATGACCAGTGGCACCAGCAGTGCTTCTGCTGAAGCCACTGGCCACAGCTGCAGTACCTCTTTGGTCGTCCTTGGTGGCTGCCTAGCCAGGATCTGTGACTGGGAGAGGGAAAAAGGCACAGAGCAGGTGGAAATGGCCTGTGGACAAGGGAAGGAAGGAATAAAATGGGGTGGAGAATGGTTAAACCCAGAGGCTTAGGGGTCCTTTTTGCAGGATAAGAAGGAGTCAGGGTGATGGAGATATGGTGAGTGGAGTAAGGGGACTGAAAATAGGATGGGAAGCCTGGACTGATGTGTGAGCTTCATCTCCTGAAATAACAGGGTCATATTATCTCTGCTACAGCTTCTACATTACCTATACGGCCCCTATAACTAAAATACCTGAGCTGGGCCCTTATCCACTTGCACTGTTTCTGTCCGTAGGGTGCCAATGCTTCACAAAACACTGCTGTGGTCTCTGTCGTGTGCTGCAGGTTCGCCACCATTTCTCCCAGATGTCCGTCGGTGGGGGGCGGCACGCAGGCTGGTGCTCCCACCCATGCGACGTGCAGTGCCCACAGCCTCTTGCTACCAGCTGCAATGACCCATGTGTTGTATCCTGCGGTGCCTCCAGAGTCATTATATTCCCCCCTCCCGTCATCGTGACGTTCCCAGGGCCGATCCTCAGCACGTGCCCACAGGAGACGGTGGTGGGAAGTTCTGCGGTCCTGCAGGGATGTGCACCAGCCCCGCTGACATCTCTGGGGGCAGAAGTCCTGTGCTCAGAGCCACCTGCAAGGAGATTCCTCCCAAAACACTTGCCTCAGTGCACCCCCAGGTGCTCTTATGTGTTTTCTTCCCACTGGGTGCATCCTTGCAATAGGCCCAGCTACAGACGCTACCGACCACCTGATAGCGAGAGGGAAGAACACATTCCAGAAAAGGAGAAACCAGAAACAGAAAATACAAATACAGCAAATGAAGACAAAGAGACCTCGGAAGCATAGCACAGCAGCACCAACCCCACCGAGCGTGTCTAAAGGCCTTGTGGATTCCTACTGCCTCTCTCAAGCAGACTTACCTATGTCTTCTTTGAATTATGCTTTACATTAGGTTCACAGTTTTTTCCTCAAGTACATTCTCAGGTCAATAGGTAATTCAGCCAAAAGCTGCCCCCAGTTCTAACTTGCATTAACAGGAAACATACAGGATCTTGTTCTCAGGAACAATTTGCTCTTTTTGCATTGCTTTGCCAGAACAATGCAGGCAGCAGTTGTTTCAAGATCAACACAAATATAGTCAGTTAAGACATTACAAACCCTTTCCCTGCTAAAGCTAGTTAGACTGGTCTTTGCACTTAAGAGAATTAGTCACTTCACTTTTTCCTTTGATAAATAAACATACACATGTATTATGTAAACGCATGCCATTTGTTTCTGCCTTTCAATTTCACAGTCTAGTAGAAAACAAATCCTGTATTTATATTCTACTTTTATTTAAAAAAAATCAAAAAAAAAAAAAAAACCTATTTGGTGAAATGTGTCACTGGCATATAGGAGAAGCCTGAATGCAGCATGAGAGTGATAGAATCTGCATCTCAAACTGTGTCCTTCACTCTGTTATTTATTCCAGCAGCCTTGTGCTGTCCTTTCCCTCCCCATTAAAGTTACTCTGCATTATCATTGTGGTTTTCTCATTTTCTTTCTCTTCAGCTCCTGATTTTCACACACCTACCAGTGAAATTTAGATGGCAAACATCAAAACTGAGTCTGTCAGTCCTGCTCAGCCATGAAGCGAGAAAATAATCTGCTCCCTCTGCAGTCCTCAGCCCTGTGCCCAAAACATTTTTACTTGACCCTCGCCTTGTTAAGTACAGCCTGTGGTTTTAAGGGTTCATGGCTTGATCTGCCAGCTGAAAGCAATAAGATGAAAAGGGATGATACTGAGAAATTTTCCTTATTATTTACTTTGGTTCAGGAAAAAAAATCAGCTCCCCCCAATTCTACGCTTCTATTCCACCAAAGATTTCTGCACATTATAAGCGCAAGCATTGCCGACTGGGTCCCAGGGGCATGTGAGTGCAGTTCGGCACCTCTGCCTTTCCTTGCAAGCTAACAGCTCGTTTTAACCCAAGGGAAAGAAAATTCTCAGGCAAATTTGTTCCTAACACAAGCATAAAGTTGTTTAACCCCAGAAAAACATGAAAGCTGGCTGAACACCAGCTCCCCATTGCCAGGCCAGTAAGCCGTGAGCAGATGCCGTGCACATCAGGGTGTGCACCTTACTCTGCAAGCAGCCTGTGCAGTCCCATCCAGACACAGTTGTTTTTCCAGAGACTTCAAAGGGAAATGGAATTGCAGGAAACTTTACTTATGGTGAAAACATGTGAAGCAGCCTGGATTCCTGCCAGTCTCCTGGCTTACCCTCCCCTGTCTCCCTGGGAAGCTGCCAGGCTCTGAGAAGACAGCGTCTGTCCGTCTGTCTGCGGCTGCTCCCAGGCTTTCATCCTCACTGTGGTCTGTTCACCTGGATGTCCACCTAGGAGGAGAACAGCCCACTCATAGCCCCTACCCCTCCATAAATCTGCATTTCCTGAAGTGAGCCCCCCCAGATATAAGGTAGTTCCCTTGCCTAGAAGATCAGTCCTGCTCACTGCAGGCATGGGTAGCTGCACCCTCCTAATCAAGAAGAGCTTAAAAATTCACCTCATCGCTTTTATTCATTGCTCTTCTGATTTTCTGCACAACAAGTGAATCCTAGAACTTGGAGCAATTTGAAATTTTCCTTTTTCAAGATGGAAATTCTTGCAAATTTTCTTGTTTGCCTTGCAGATGTAAGCATGTGCCCTACTTTATTGATCCGATATGGATCAATGACTGTATCTCGGAAGACGAGCTTGTAAACTGTGTCTTGGTGTCACGCCCTAGATAAGATGGGAGGCAGTGCAGAGATAAAAGCCAACGTTGTTTGCCTGGCTCACGCAAAAAGTGTTGTGAAAAATTTGGTAATGAGGTCATCGGCAGGGTGGAACTCTCGGGAACCTCCAGTCCCAAAGACCCTGTCTTGACTCATTACCTCCACCCCATCCAGTTCAGTGGTTCAAGGAGTTTAAGGATAATCCAGTTGCACAATAGGGTTCAGGAACCAATTTTCACCTACTGAGGATGACTCAAATTATTCTTTTTTTAAAAGTACAAAGCCTGAAAACAGCTAACTTTGTTCTTCTTGAGAATGAAGCAGCTTGCACGAGTCTGTACTGCAAGATCCTTGCTGAGGCTTTTTAGGAAAGAGCCCCAAGCCTTTCAGCCTGGGGACTTTGAGCTTGATGCCTTTTGGAGAAATTTGTGTGTAGTATCCACCCCATGCACCATAATGCTCTGCTATCTGAAATACAGACATGTCATTCGGGTCCGTTCCATGCGAGTTGACACATCATGTTCAAAGATCCCTCAATGTTCTCTACTCATCTGCCTAACCCATGCCTTGACACATTTAAATAAACAGTCTAGCAAAAAAAAAAAAAAAAACAAGTTTCTGATAACACTGCATCTTTCTGCCAGTTTGACCTTCACTCTTGGTCTTTCCTCCTTTAACTGACTCTAACCACCTCCTGCAAACACCTGTTTCTTTGACAATGCCTGTTTGAGGGCTTTCCACCCATTTTACCTTGCATACAGGAGCCCAGCTGTTCCTCTGCCTTCCCCAGCTCTTTCAGTCATTAACAAGGATGCCGCCTTTCATTTTCAATTTAACATCCCACATCATCTTCTCACTGCTTCTTGCAAGCCTTCATTCTCTTTACACCTGCACGGCACAGTGAATTATCATCTTATGAGATAACTGATGCCTAAAAGCCACCTAACCTGTCTAAGGGCTCTCTATACATAAGGGTGGATCTAGGATTTAGACACACCTAATTATTATTAGTCTTATTACTTATAACCTGTCATTATAACTCCAATATTGCACATTAGCCAAACTTATGACAGAGCCAGGCAGGCCAAGACACAGGACAGACAAGAGAAGGGGCAGAACACATCTTGCATGGGACAACCAAGGAGGTGCTGGTGGCAAGGTGCTTTTACTGTTTAAATCCCTTTTCAAGTTGTGACATGAGTTACCAGGAGCAAGGAAGGAGAACACTGAATCACAGGTCAGCTGAGGTTGGAAGGCACCTCTGGGTCCCTGTGGTCCAAGCCCTGCTCTGGCAGGGCCACCCACAGCAGGGTGCCCAGGACCACGTGCAGAAGCTTTTGAAGATCTCCAAGAAGGAGACTCCACAGCCTCTCTGGGCACTGGCCCTTGTGACAGCTAAAACTCACATTTTAGGCTTATTGACTTGAGTTGGAAGGAGCAGTGCAATACAGGTTCTTGCTGTAGAAGAGAACCTGGAACTCTAATTCGGATGTTTCTTCTGCAAGGCATAGCTCTGCTATACCTTTTTATTTATTTTTATTTATTTGGTGACAAGAGCCTCCTTTGTCTCTAAATTTCATTCATTTAACAGCATTCTGTGCCTCCAGAACAGAGTTCTTTCAGAGCAATGGGCTTGAAGGAGCCAAAAATCAGCTGCCAATTTTTCTTGCTGAGATTAGAATGCTTAATTAAGTAATGAAACAGAATGAAGATTTAATTAATAGCTTTAGAGTTAATAAATTATTAAATTGGATACTAGCACCACACCTCTGTGAGCCATAAGACAGTACAGGAATAAGAATTCACTCTGACAGTATCATTGCATACCATGAGCACCAGGAAAAATATTAATAAAAATACTAAAAATAGATTATCTGCAAGGGTGGAAGTCCTGAGGCTTTGCGTTCTAAAACCTGGACCCACCAGCATCAGCTTTACCAAGAAACGGGTCTATATACACCTCTACCATATGTACATTTGAAGAAGGCCCAGCTAACCTCAGGCACTTTTCTCAGTCTTCACCATGAGACAAAATTGCTATTCCTGGATGTAATTGTCTGAACGTGCAATTCCCACTTCAGCAAGTCCATGACACTACATCCTTCCCACCTCCACAAACCTGGAGGCTCTCATTGAAGTCCTTCACCCCTTTGTTGCAGCCCTGATGCAGAGAAGATGTAAGTCTCTTCTTCCTCAGAGCCCAGNTGGGGCTGCCTCGTGGAGAAGCCTAACAGCCTCACCAGTGCCACCCTGCCAGCTCTTCCCATGTGGGGATTCAGGTCCCAGAGCAGCACAGCCCCATCACTGCTCAAATGAGGCAGCTCTGACCTGGAAAACATGCCAGGATGGTGGGGACGTTGTGTGCAGCTCGCAAGGTGTGCGCTGGCTAGCTTTGATATGAAGCTAAATTATACACGGACACGCAAGCTGCAGTTACACCTTGGGCTGCTATTTAGCATGCCCTCAGGTTTTATCGAGGAGAGCAGCACTCACGTATTAAAGAGCTTTAGTTCTGTTTTGTTTTAAGATGAAAGATGCTCAGTGAGGTTACGGTAGTGTAACTATTCCTGAGCTCCAAGCATCTCATTTAGTGGTGGGGAAGAATTCTTCAGCTTCAGAATTATTTGTGTATATAACTATTTAATCACCACCTTTTGTTGTACTGTAGCTAGAAAATGTAACCAAACTTTTCTGTAAGAGAGGGAATCCATGTAACAAGAAAGCTACATTTTGCCATTTAAATACTTAAATATGAGACTCAGTATCCAGGGCACAAATGAGAGATGAGTAGGCTGGGGTCACTGACTATGAATTCCCCTTGGAAGCTGGGTGACTTTTGCTGAAAGGGGATTAAGTGACAAATGTGGAAAAGGCAAAAAATAGAAGAAAGTCATCTTAATGTCGATGGAGTAGAACACATAGTGGTGGCTGAATAAAGGGTCTCCATGTCGGTGGGGTTTCTGAACTTCCAGTGCTCTCAAAGACCCATATTGCAAATCGCCAGCAGAACTGTTCGCTTCAAATCGTAGAATCATTTAGGTTGGACAAGACCTTCAAGAACATAAAGTCCAACCATCCACCTGACCTACTGAGCCCCATCACTAAACCATGTCCTTTAGTGCCACGTAAGTGTTTATGGAAAGGTGAATGCATGGATAGGTCTCTAGGTTCACTGAGTGTGTCTGCTGACTCCAAGAGAAGCTTAAATACTTATTTTCAGACACCTAATTGTAGATATCTCCATCTGGAAGTGAATCTTACCCCTTTGTCCTCCTTTCTCCTGTGGTAACCACAGAGTTTCACAACCGAGTCCAGCTTTCAGACACAATGACTTGTGTTGCTTTACTGAAAGACTGACAGGACAAGCAAGCCGGGGTTTTAGATTAGTAGAAATGGTTACTAGAGAAGACTGTTATAAATATAAGATAAAACCTGAAAAAAAGAAGGCAGATATGGATCTGATTTTAAGGAGTAATAAAGTTCCTTTGATTTCAGGAACTGGTGGAAGCATCAGTCTGTTTGTTTTCTGGAAAAATATGAATTCTATGATCAATCCAGACTTTTTTTTTTCTTTTATTTTTCTGTTGTCTTGTGCTCTGCTTGGCCCAGAGTCACAAAGTTTCCCATACTTACAGCATGGTCTGGGTAAGTCACCTCAAACAGCTCCAAACACAGGAAGAGGAGCAGGCTGCCAGCACAAAACAAAAAAACAAAACAAAACAACAACAACAAAAAATTATTATTATTATTATTTACAATAGAGATGAACAAAGGAAAACAAATACGTGTAAAGCCCAATTTACAATGAACATAAAGATACAAAACTGGGGTACTGCTATGGTCTAAGCAATATAATAGCACTGAGTATATAGATAATGAAAGAGCAGGCGGTGGTGATCCAGTCCCTTAGTTCCCTACTCCATCTTCAGTCTTGCAATTAGGCAGTGAAAAAGTGCTCAGTAATACTAGCCCTCCAGTTTGAGTTTGTTCTGGAAGTAGGTTTCCAGGTGACAGCTCTGAAACCACACTGGAAACCTGTACCAAAATGTGCATATCCAGGATCCAAAGCAGGGCTGTAGCCTTAAAACTGCACTCTTCCACCACGATTCCCATATTTTGGCTTATTTATTTTGCTGCATGATGGTGTTTGTTATTTTCTTGCAAGCACTGTATTGCACGTCTGCCTAGAATTGCTATGATAAAATCTGCAGAAAAATGAAGGCTAAGGATAATGTTTTGTTACAATCTGCAATAATAATATAGGCTATTTCCTTTCAGACAAATGAGCCTTCAGACCAATTTAGAAAATTATAGCATGGCATATGTGAGAGCAATAGCAATTATGTCGGCTTCCTCTTTAAGATTAAATCTCAGTATGCAAAGCAGTTGTGTAAGCACCAGAGAGCAGTACTGGGATTTCTAAAACCAGAAAATCAGTAAAGCGCAACAACAACAACAACAACATCTTACCAGAAAAAAAAAGTAAGATGAGAAATCTTTCAGGTAGTGCTTCGACATTACCTTACATGAGGTGAGTTTAAATCTAAAGCTGTGAACGCTAAGTCTGGGGTTCCTCAGCTAGACCCCAGACTGCTTCTATATATGAAGCAAGAAATCCTTTAGAGGAAAATGTAAGATCCCTGATGTTTTTTCTTCATATGTTTAGAAGTATTTAGCTTTCACCTGGTGAGGGAGGATGTCTATTTCTTTAAAATAATTCTTTGGTGTAAGATAACTAAGTTTCAGGTGATGTGAAAAGGCATGCTGGAATATTGCCAATTACTCTTGCAATTTTTTTTTCTTTTCTTTAAAGGGTATCTGTAGAATATGAAGGTTGACTACAGTTTGGGCTTGAGAGATCTTATCTGCTCTTATGGTTTTCTGCCTTATGTAAACCATGAATTCACCTTGATTAAAGCAGCCAGGGAAAAGCATCAGTTACAACTACATGAATGGTCAAGCCAGTGTGATGTTCTGCAGGCAGTGCTGTGGGTAGTCAGGGAGCTGTAAGTTGAACAAGTTGTATGTGCATTAGAAAAAACTCAAAATGTTCGAGTCCTTATGTACTTTTATAAAATATTTGTTTTGGTAACTCCTTTAATTGCTTCGGCTGTCAATCACTGTAATTATTAGTTACTTCTCATTCCCACAAATTATGTGACTCATTATTCTGTGTGGCTTCCTGTCATATCTCTATTGGCTGCATACGTTCCTCTGGTTATTACGCTGATTTGATGGTCATGAAACATAAATAAAGTCATCTGTAATTTTTTTTTTTTAGTTTCAATTTTAATCATTTGCCACAAGAAGATAGCTAGGAGGTTTATGATGTAAGTGAGATTAGGTGAATCACAGTATCAGCATTTGTCAGGCCCTGTGAATTTATTCTGCTTGAGGTTATAGACCTGTACTTCATGTAATATTTTTTTTCTGGGACCTGTAATCCCACAGGTAACATGTGTTCTCATCTCTTCATACTGGCCTTCAACATGAATGCTGAAGAAGGAAGAAACAATTTCTTCGTAGCTATTTGTATTTTTTGGTGTTTATTTTAAAGGTATCTTAGAAAGGGATGATTTCTTGAGATCAGGAACTGATGATAAATTGTAAAACACTTGGCCTGGTGCATCTCTTCAGCTAAATTTCTGATTGGATTTTGTGCCAAATCCCAGTGCTCGCAGGAGAGTCCATGAACTGCTTCAGTATCTCTTACTTTCTACTTATTTGGTTTGTGATTTAGTCTGCAGGAGAGCATCCTTTCAAAGGATGGTACCAAGCTATAAACTCCAGTGCCAAAGCCCTTGGACTAGTGTACACAATGGCTGTGGACACTAATGTCTAGTTAATACAAAATTTAATGTGAAAATATTTCCTACCTTTAAAAAGGAAAATTCCACTAGGTCAATGTTTTTTATTATCTGAGATGTCAAATGATAGACTGGAATCCCGTGTTGTTTATCTGCCTGAGCTACCTTCACAATCACAAGTGTTTAAAAGAAAACCAAACTCATTTTATATGAGATTTTTCAACAAAAAGACAAGATGGGGGAAAATGTGTGTACCATGCTGTGTGGGACTGGAAAATAATCTAATAATCATAAGCTGTTATCAACACAGTTGTAACAAAGGATGGTATCACTGGGGAAAACATTCTGTTTCACAAGATGTAGAGAATGATTGCGTAAAGGTGTCTCCCAATTTCTCTTCTCTATGACAGCATATAAAAGTGCTCGTAACTCAGGTGTCTCTAGCTGCCTCTGCTGACTTATTCTTCTTGGTGACTGGGTAAGTCCAATATAACTGTATCTGTTTGTAATTATAGACATGGTTTTATAGGTAGTATTAATATGAAGTTATATATCCTATCCCATTTTAGGCTAGGAACATATTCTTTAAGAACATCTTACTTTGAAACTGTAATATGCAAATAGGGTGGATATAGGCATCACCATGTGTGTGTGGAAAAATGAATGGGAGTTTCAAAAATGTGGATGACAGCAGTTCCTAGGAATTGAGCAATTATCTCCATTTAGAAGAAATGAAAGATGCTGTTACTTCCCCTGTTGCTCTTTCGGAGTTCACAGAACCAGAAGAAAAATCTGAAATACAAATAAATGTTGTCATTAACAAGAACTTGGTGTACCTGAGCTCTCATTCCAGATCCTCCACTGGTGTCCTATTTCTCTCTGTCCTGTAGTACAAACAGTGTGACTTTGGATTGCATGGGACTTACTGTAACAATGGTATCATGCACAAGAGAGGGTGGTATTTGTTATGATGGTGGAAGGCACAGAAAAAAAAAAAAGAGAGAGAGAGAGATAGAAGCTGGATTAAGAAAAGAAAAGGTAAATGAAAGGGTAAGAATCAAAGTCCAAGTAGCTTATCTTTCTAAAGAGATTATCTAAGGAGACAGGACACTCAAAAACATTGGGATATGACTGACTCAAAAGCACAGCAAGAGCTAAAGATGGGAGAAAAGGATGGAGAAACAGTCTTCCTAGGGCTTATTTTGGGAATAGGCTATGGGACAATAACACTAGAGAGGAATGGGAGTAGACCAGAAGCCTCTATCCAGCAATTCATCTCACTTGATTGGAGAGATCTGTAATACACAAGTCTACTTCAGGGTGGAATGGATTGTGCCTTAGAAACGGTGATTTTTTTTTTTTTTATTTTTAATTTTTATTTTTTTAATCACTAACTCTTAAGTTTAGTGTAGGCTACATGGAAATACATATTTGCACCTGTTCAGGTGACTGCCATTCAACACATCTACACAACCCAAGTTACTATAATACCATTTGTTTGTTCGCTCTTCTGGTAGTAATTCTACTGGGCTAGTGCACTCTGTACCTTTCAGGTTGACTTGCCTTCTGGAAAGATGTCTTCCTATGGACAGATGCTTAGCTCCCGCTGTGCTCCGCCATGTGAAGTGACATGCTCGCAACCATACGTCGACGCTTGGAATGAGCCATGCGTCAGCTCGTGTGGAGATTCAAGAGCCATTGTGTATGCGCCACCTGTTGTTGTGACTTTCCCAGGCCCCATTATCAGCTCATGTCCTCAGGAAAGCTTTGTGGGAACTGCCGTTCCTCAGATTGAGGGTCAGTTTGGCTCTGGAGGTGGAGGAATGGGCTCCGGAGGTGGAGGAATGAGCTCCGGAGGTGGAGGAATGGGCTCCGGGGGTGGAGGAATGGGTTCTGGGGGCTCCTATGGGATGGGCTCTGGGGGCTCCTATGGCTCTGGCAGCTCTTATGGTGGCAGGGGAGGTGGCTCATATGGTTGGGAGGGCTCTTGTGGTGGTGGAATCTCTAATTTGGGAAGCTATTACCGAAACTCATTTTTTTCGGGATTTGGTAGAAATGATTTCCCCTTTTTTTCTAGAGGGTACTATAGGTATCGCTATGGAAACTGTGGGACATTTTAAGTCTTTAAGAAAGAGTCATGACTGAAGAAATGATAAGATACAAACTAATGGTTGACATATAGGCCTGGAAACCAGACATGCCAAGCAGCCTCTGCTCCAGCTGATGTCAGTAGGAGCCGGGGTTACTTGGGATCTCTTTGCTCTATGTTTTATCTAAGGCTTACAATCCCAATGTTGCCTCACTTTGTCATTTGCTCATGTTATGTTTTGATCTTTCTGAACCTGAAGAGACTAAAACAAATAATGGGATTTAACTGTGACAGTGTCCAGCTGAAAGAAGAACATCTTGTGAGCCTTGTGCTCCTCCGAATGACTGATTGTAGTCCTTGTTGAAATGGAAATTACATTCTTTGTCTCTGTGTTGCCTCATTCTACAAGAAAGTATTCCACTTCTTGTTTGTATTAAAACCCTGTTGCATCATAGCACGGTCTTCTGGTGTTCGTTTTGTTGCAGTTCCTTAGTTATAAACCAGTCTGAAAGAAGTTAACCTTGTGCATCAATTCTGATGCATCAATGACCATCATCAGGGAAGAATTAATTACTGTCTATGGCCAATATTATTTGTCAGGAATTCTTCATTAGAGTAACTTTCCCCTTTCTGATATGTGCATCAAAATATACATACTAATAAATAGAACAGAGTCATAGAATAATTTAGGTTGGAAGGAACTCTGGAGATGGTCTGGCAGAACTCCTACTCAAAGCCAAGATAACTTTGAAGCTAGGTCAGTTACTCAGGATCATTATCAGTGGTGCCTTGAACATCTCTGGTGAAATTGTTTTAACTGTCAGCTATGGTCTCAATGACTGTATGTGTCCTGACTCCATCAGAAGGTAAGGTTGTGCTCTTATTTATCTGGTCCAAATGGTGAAATAGCTTACCCAATTATGTGTTAGCCTAGTCCTGAGTATTGCAGGCAGGGCCAAAATGAATGGGAAGAAGTTAGTCATATGCAACAGAGAATCAGACTGAAGTTCTTGTACCCTGCATCATGCCTTGAAGTAAGCTGAGAAATTCACCTTGACAGCTATATCAATCTTTTGGAGCTGTTTCGATTGTGTTGCTGTTCACAACAAGAAAGGGCTCGTGCGTAGGCTGAGCAAGGGCTGCTGTGCCAAGCATAACATTCATTTCCTTCCTTTGATTGTCTTAATCATTGTGGTTTGTTAATTTAATTGGAGCATTTATTCAGGAAATGATCTGATCTTGTTATGAACATCACTGTGGGATCCCTCAGGCAACTGCTACATGGATGTCCTTGTGCTCCCTCAGAATTAATGATCATGAAGTGTCTCACACCCACTTGCTGCCAGAACTGGCTGAGAAATAGATACTTCCACCACAGCTTTACTTCTGAATTAAAAAATAAAAAAATAAAAAAAAATCATATCTCATATCCTGTATCTGCAAACCTTCTGATGAAACTGGAATTTCAATCAGAAGATCTTAGGAGAAATATCCAGATACCTATACTCATATTGTGGGCTTATGCACACAGTGCTGTACCATAGTGTTAACAGAATATAGCTGGAATTATGTCTCCCAGAGTTAGGTTATGAGAAGCCTATCAAGCAAAATAATGATGTTCTGCTAGTCAGGCCATAATCCATGGAATTAAGCAATAATACGTATTTGGATAGTTAAAAAAAGCTTTTGTTTGGTTATAAATACTTTCTCTTAGTGCAGGAGTGGTGTTCTCAGCTACAGACTGAGGACACGCACAGAGGTGCACATGTGCATGCACTGGGGTCCCAAAGTACCAAAGGAGTTACTTAACTGCTGTGTCTGCAGTTTTAGCTTGGGAACACCTGACTTTGCCCTAGTGTACTGCAGATAAGACTGAGGCAGCAATGTCCCAGCAATTTTCACTCTTGTTACTCGGTGTTTCATTCCTCAACCTATTGAGTAAGCACTGTGCAAGGGGTGTAACCCTCCTTTGGAAATTGTGAGGCATAACCTTCACTGAAGTCACGTGCATGATGGTTTATATAGATGTTCATGGCTCAGCCTCAAAAGCGCTAGCTCTGATCCTCTTAGTAATATGCAGGTAGAAGTGCATGAAGCTCAATGTAGGTACAATTCATCCTCTGCAAACCACATTATCCAAAATGTTCTTAAATTCAAATGAGTACTCAAAAGTGACTCCTTCCAGGCTCAGCCACTAAAAAGCACAGAAATACTTTCCTACACAAAAAGAACAGTGAGATTGGTGCTTTCATGCAGCCATGCATCAGGACATTGAATTCCACTCCCATTTGTGTACATGGAGCTTCACCTGCTGTTTTGACTCCTGCCAAATTCAATTCCAGTAAACCTAGTTTGTAAACCAGAATGGGAGAAAAGGAAAACCAGAATGCCAGTGATATAATTCAACAAGACTTTTAATATGAGGTGAAAGGAGCGCTACAGAACGGAAGAGTGCAGTTCATTAATGGTCTATTCCACAGTCCAAAGGCAGCCAGAAGGTCTGCGTCGATAATAAAAGGCACTGCACTTTACAAGGTAAAGCTGAAATCTTGGCAGCCAAGTCCCACTTTCAAATACAGAAACATTTCCAGTTCACCAGAAAGGACACAGTACAAGGCTAGTAACAATTTAAGGAGAGAAGGCATTATATGAAACTGCTATTGATAGAAGGCGAGGCATGACATGGAAAAAAGAGGTGTGGGCCTGGTTTTCAGAGGTATCGAGCAAGGGTGGCTCCCGCTGACGCAAAGGGTTTTCGCCATCTCTGAAAGCCAGGCCCAGCTGCAGACTCAGATCTTGCGATTTCATCTCCTAAGTTGATGTGTGGTCTGCAGGCATTGGGGCTGCCTTAGAAGGAGCCACAGTTTCCAAATCGGGATCCAAAGCGGCTTCTGTAGGACTGCCTGCTGTAACAGCCCCCTATTCCCGAGGAGCCTCCAAACCCAAAGGAGCCCTCGTTTCCAAAGGAGCCTCCAATCCCAGCGGAGCCTCCGATCCCTGAGATGCCTCCAAACCCAACGGAGCCCCGAGCTCCAAAGGAGCCTCCTATCCCTGACGTGCCTCCAAAGGAGACCCCCCTCCCTGACACGCCTCCAGAGCCAATGGCACCCCCGATCCCATAGGATTCCTCAGAGCCATATTGGGTCAAAGCACCATACGGCTGGGGAATCGAGGTTCCCACAATGGTCTCCTGGGAGCAGCTGGCGAGAGTTGGTCCTGGGAAGGTGAGGACAACTGGCGGGGGATACACCACGGCTCTTGAGTCCCCGCATGATGCAACACAGGGCTCAAGGCTTCTGCTGCAGGCGTATGGCTGCCCGCACACCACCTCGCCGGCAGGAACGCACTCGGAGTTGATGTTGTTCATCATTTTTCTTGGGGAGTGGAGGTGAAGCTAGAAAATGCAATGTGCAGTTAGGAAACCATCACACTCAGGTGCAAACAGGTTTCCAGTGTAAGTCAAGTGCACCTCATCCTTCTGCTGCAGCTGCTCATCAAATCCTAGCTCATGCCATCTTTCCAATCTCCATTTTTCTGCACAAGTTTCTTCCTGACTGACCCCTTTCTAAGGCTTCTCACTTCTTCCTTTGTGTACTGTCCACATCTTTCATTCTTCAGAATCTCTCAGAAAATATTGCTCTTTGAGACTAAGTTACCTGACCTTATACAATTACTTGCTTAGAAAAGTCCCATTCATTCTCTTTTGAAAGTAAACCTACAGGAAAGTTTGCTCTAACTAAGAAAATCCCTGGAGAAAATGAACAGGCTCTTCCCTACTCTGTTTTTTTCCTTTACGCTAACTTTTCTAATTTTTTTTTTTTGGCTATTCTACTGTTCTCTTTACTTCAGCTTTCCTAAAATTGCTAGCGTTTTGCAAGATAAAAAAAGATACAAATTTCAATATAATCTATAGCTACAAAGACATGCATTGAAGTTAGACTTACCCTGTTGTCTTGGAGGAATAAGTCAGTGGAGCTGGAAGGATAGAAGACTTCTCAGTTCCATACCCTTTTATACACGTTCTTAGACAATAGGAAGGATATGGAGTCATCCATTGTTCATTGAATTCTCGTCACTTACAAAGAAAAAGATATTCTTCTAATCCTTGTAATTGTTTTCCTTTCAGTACATAATTAGTGATCTATTTACAGCCCTACTTTGAGTGACAGCTATCCTACACCCAGCAGTTTCCTTTTGTCCAAACTTCATGAAGAAAATCCTTTTGGCATCATTCTGGTTCCAGCCAAAACAGGAGCTAATCTCGTTGTGTACTTCTCTTTAATGGCTTTCAAAAAGGTGGCTTACTGATGTGTCAGTCCCACAATTTCTTTGCAAGCCTTAGGTTTAGGTATAATACCTCCCAAATTGAATCATTGCATCACATTTGATGGGGGAGTCAGCATTCTTTGCATCCCCACCTGTATCTATTGACTGAATGGATGATCCAGCACCATGGCAGAATCAGGCCTCTTGAATTATTCTTGAGCACTGGCCAGGACAAGGCCCTGAAAAAGTCTTTCAAAAAGCAGATAAACAGGATTGAAGTGGCACATGATATCTCCTTTAAACTCTGAGCACTCTGAGTAATTTCACCTAAGTATGAATCAAAATTCGCTTTGGGATGTTATGCTCAGTGCATTGTGATGAGGATGGCAGTGAGGCCACTGCAGGAACATGCCCAAGTTAGTAAGTCTTTTTGCTCCAAGGTTGACCTCAAACTTTGAAGTGAGGTTGAACTTCTAGATTATCTCATGTTGCTCAGCATTGGGATCAGGCCATTCTTGAAAGCTGACTTGCAGGGTTGATCTTTCTGGGGGCCCTTTCTTGGTAAATAGTCAACAAAAATTAGTAAGCAGGGTTCAATAAGTTTCCATTGTAAATCCAGTGTAGTCAGCAGTACAATATCGAGTAGGAATTTGACTGTACAATTACAACACAACAGAAACCCCAACTTCATTATATGAGAGTAATGTTGTGTAGGTTTCTGGATGAATTACCGAATAGAAACTGTGTAAATAATTACAGGTATTAGAGGAGACACTCAGCAAAGGAAACCCCCTCCTTTGGTAAGTGTTAAAGATTTTATGTGGTGCTTCACATCATTATTGTTACCTGCAAAAAGATATAAAAGCAGGAACAACATAGGAGTCTCCTACGAATTTTCAGAGATAGCAAAAACCCTTTGTGTCAGTGGGAACCACCCTTGCTCGATACCGCTGAAAATTGGGCCCACACCTCTTTTTGGCTTGGTTTAATTAATGACAGCTTCTGTTAATCACCTTATGATTATAGATCCCTATTTTCATTGTGACAATGAAAAAAAAAAAGAAAGAAAGAAAGAAAGAAAGAAAGAAAACTAATTTGAAAGGCCTGACACAGTGACTGTCAGTAAAACTGTGACAGGAGAAGAGTAGCTGGTGGAAAATGCATAGGCAGTGAATGCTGTGCCCTTCCCTGAAAGCAAGGAGGTATCTGCTTCGTGTTGTGTTGCCACCTCATTCTGCAGTGTATCCTATTTCCCTTTTATATTATGATTCTCTCACATCACCAAATTGTGTTCAGCTTTTCTTTCTCCCCAAGACCGTTTTGGTCCTATCCTTTCCACTAGCTCATTAGGCTTCCTAGAGTTTTTTACATAGCCTCTGAGTGACAATTATGTGTTTTTATGGTAATATGATAATAATTGCTTAAGTAATAAAGGCATTGTGAAAATAGATAGTTGAATGAGGCAGTCAAAATTAAGTACGTCAAGCAGTTCGGCATTGCATCTCTATAGGGCACAGAGGTTTCTGAAGCTGACAACTCAATGCTTTGTGCTGGTGTGTGAACAAACATAAGTCTCTTGCCACAGACAGCCCTCAGGTAAATCGTTTTCCATCAGTGCAACTATTTCATTTCATGTCAAATAAGGGATGAGATCGAAAAATGCCACATCTACAGGACCTTTTCAGAACTGGTCAGACTGTTTAATATTATATTTCCCTTACCAATGGGGAAAAGTACAGAAAAAGAAAGTGTAAGGGATGAGGCAGTCAGCTGAAGCCTGGATATTTATGTTTCTTTACTTTTACACTCTGGTGTAGCCCAGCTTTTCTCTTCTGAAGACATCTCTGTGACTACCCATTTTGTCACCATATTTAGAATCAGTTTATAGGAATTACCATGATTCCTTGGGGACGTGTGAGGTTCAGGCAATTTTAAATATGTTATAGAGGGTGCCTAAAGAATGCAAACCAATACAAAAAGACATTTTATTTGGATTTTTTTTTTTTTTTCAGAATTGTCTGGGGATTATGCATGATAACTAGAGAAAATCAATGACATAAGCCTTATTTGATTTCTGAGATTTGCCACCTAGAATTTACAGTATAAGTTCCAGAAGGAAATTAGGAATTTCCTTTTACTATGGCTTTATCAGAGAGTTGCATTTATATGGCAACATAATTCCTTTCAGATTGCAGGGGTGTGCAAGAGAGACTTTCATAAGCTATGAGTGACAGGAGACTAAGAAATAATGCCTTGTGTTGCTGTTTCCTGTAGTTATTGCTGGGAGTAGAAATGCAAAGAGATTGATGAGTGAATCTCCAGGACAAGCCTATTGAATGCTAAAGATATGTTTAAACCTGACTCTACTGCATTTGACTGACGTTACTTAGAAAATACATGACTGTGATTGGGAAACAAGCAAAGATTTTTTTTTTTTTTTTCTGATACTTCAGGTTGAACTATGAAATCGTTCATGTCTGGGCAATCATGAAGGATGAACTGAAACACCAGGTCTATTAGCAGAGGCAGAAAACAGAATGTGCCTCTCATGGATTCCTGGTCCCACTTTGAAAATCTAACTCATATCTTTGTCAAAACTAAGGTGAAAATGGCAATAAGGAAAAAAAAATAACGGAAAGCTTTTGTGGAGATAGACAAAAACAAATGTTCTTTTTCTCTTGAAGATTTAAGGCAAAAAGTTTTCAGCTGTCAGCCAGCTGCATGGCAACGTGTTTCATAACCAAAGAGGTTTCTAGGTAAAAAGGTGAAAAAGAAAACATTAGGCAAATATACTGATGCAACATAGTTTTAATGACAGGGAAATACAGCACACACTTGGTGAAAGCAGTCACACAGAACACAAAGGACATTTCCCAGGGCTTTGGGCAGGGCTGCAGCACCACGTGTGCCAGCAAAGCCAAGTGCTTGGACATCACCGGGCTGCAGTTTCCCCTGCGAGGTCAGCACAGCCCAGGGCTGCCAGAATGGGAGACGTTGCCTCTTCAGAAGTAACCAGAGCTACAGCTTCCTCCGACAGACCTCCTGTAACCAGAGTAGCTGCTGCCCCCCCGGCAGCTCCCTGTGCCAAAGGAGCGGCCTCCCCCGTAGGAACCCCCACCGTAGGAGCTGCCTCCTCCATAGGAGCTTCCAAAGCCTCCTCCGTAGGAGCTTCCAAAGCCTCCTCCATAGGAGCTTCCAAAGCCTCCTCCATAGCAGCTCCGGGAGCTGAAGGATCTCCTGCCTCTGTATGAGCCCCCACTGCCAAATGACCTACCACCTCCATACAAGCCCCCAATTCCTAGGGAACTGCCCCCTCCGTATGAGCCTCCCAACCCCCATGAGCTGCTTCCTCCATAGGAACCCCCAACATCCAAGGAGCCCCCTGCTTCACCAGAGCCCAGTGACCCTGAATATCCCCCACTGGGCACTGGGAATGAGGTGCCCACAAAGCTCTCCTGTGGGCAGGAGCTGAGGATGGGGCCTGGGAAGGTGATGACCACAGGCGGTGGGTAGACCGCGGCACGGGAATCCCCACAGGAGGTGACGCAGGGCTGGCTCCAAGCGTTGGCAAAGGGCTGCGGGCAGGTCACCTCGCAGGGCGAGGAGCATCCACTGCTCATGAGCTGTCCTCCTGAAGACATCTTTTGTGATGCAGATAAACCTGCAGCAGAACATAAAGCATAAGAACAGTGCTCAAATCTGGAGGGAAAAAAGCTTGCAGACCTGAGGTTTTCTATGAGCATGGAAAAAGAGTGAAAGAAGAGAGTTTAGAAAGATTTAGGTTTACCTCCCTTACATGTTTTTCTGAACATGCATGAACAAACATCTGGTACTTCCAAACTTACTTTCTGCTGCTCTAGAAATACAGATAACCATGGAGAGCAGAGCCAAACTCTATGTGACTTTGGAAGTACCTCACCCTGTAGATTTTATTGGATCATAATACACAGCTCTGGAGCTAACAGACAATACTGAATTGATCTGTATGCCTGGGAGAATCCAGTCTTATAATTAGTCATCTGTGTCTACAAAGGCATGCTATAAAAATTAGAGTGCAACAAAAAGCAAATGACATTGTTTAGCATCACACTTTCTGTAGAAGACTGTCGTCTGTTAAATGCATAAAATGTTTTCCTGACATTTCATACAGAGAATGAAGGAGATCTGACTTACCAAGTCTGGAGAAGTGTAGATGATGAGCAGCTGTTGATGAGATTGAAGTGTTCAGAGTGCTCTTATATACCTTTTCAGACCACCAGTAGGATGTGAGCCATGCTTTGTGCAAGAGCTTCATACCTATTGCCAAACTGTGTTTTGCTGTATGGATTATTTCATTAATTGTTCTAATTGTTCTCTTAAGTGATGTGATCACAACTTTATTCTCAACTCCAAGTCATGTTACAAGCATTATACATGCATAAATATATGCTTCATTTTATCCTCTGACCATGACAGATTCAGCTGATATTGTCCCTGGCCCTAGCTGGAGTTGAAATGGGAACAAGTCTAGGTGCATGTAAGGATTATGTTGAGCTGATAAACTGCTTTTATACACAATATTATATTTTTCTCCTTCAAAGTCTGGCTTGCAACTAGTTGGGTGGTTAACAGAATGCTACCAGTCACCAGTGGTGCTGAAACGCAGGAAGAAGCAGAAGGCAGCACCCAGGGTCCTTCATGTAAGTTGGTATTTCTCAACTGTAGGAAGATTGACATCAACTGAGGAGTTAACGAAGAACTGCTGACAAGCAAAACTGTCAAATCAAGAGCTGCCCACTGATGCCTGACAGAACTCGTCTGCACTCTGATGCAAGGTTTTAACCATATAAGCTCCTTGTGCTCTATTTTCTAATGGTGTTTAAAAACACCAGAAACCTGTGACGGAAGCATTAAACATAGCATGACAAGTGGAAGAGGCTGGCAACTCAACCAATTAGTTTCAGATAAACTGTAGTCTGTGACTGAGAGTCAAAATTTACAATTACTTTGGATTAGTTTGATTTAGAAACAAAACATTTAAGTTGGATGTTTGATATTGCCGGCATGTATCCACGTGACACTTGTTATAATCCCACAAAAAGGCTGATCACATCTAATGGCCTATGTTTCTGGTTATTGGTAAAGGAAATTTTTATTGGAGAGATCTCTTCCTATCTATGGATGTGTATCTCTGGCTACTAATACATGAGAGTTTCAAGTACTATTCCAGGAATATTGGTGTGTTATTCCCAGAAAAAAAAAATAAAAATAAAAAGAGTCTTTGCCATCCTTAAGATGCTAATATTTTGTTTTAAATTGTCTTTAGACACACTCTACATGCATCCGTTCTGTGTCTAAAAAGTCTTTATTTTTTCTCAAATAATGCCTCCTGGACAATAGCAGCCCATCTTGCTGGAATACCACAGCTCTCCTGAAGGGTGACAAAAAGAGAACGATGACAATAAAATTATTCTATGTGTGTTCTCACACAGTGCTTCCTTGTACTTAATAGGATAACACTGCCCATTTGACTAAGCATCTCAATAAGCAGTTATTTGGGTGGATGTTAAACAGACAGGAGAAATGACCTGTCCCATCTGAAGAGCTGCAAACGTGGAATTTGCAACTTTCCCAACAATTTGCAATTCTAAATTTAAGCAGAATCTTCTGCAGAACAGAAAATGTTTCTTCTGACAAAGCCAAATTGGTATATTTGTCGTGCTAAAGAGAAAGACTGATGTCTTTGCCTTGCTAAGCAAACAGAGATAACTTCACTGCCATTGCAATTCAAATGAGGTCAGGAGATGGCACTAGTCGTAAAATGAATATAAAATCTATTTAAGGATTAAAGTAAGACAAAGGGTGTGTTGCACATATAGTATGATGTGAGACTGATTTACTAACCATTATCAGTTATCAAAACAATTATTGCAATTAGAAGTAGCTTATACAGCAAAAAGTTTTGCTGGCTAACTATTATGCCCCATGTGCAGAAGTGTGTTGCATATCCTGGCAGCAGTCTGAAGGGGTATATAAAAGCACTGCATTTCTTCCAGGTTCACCAACGACTTCACTTCATCAGGTTTTCTCTGTGAGCCTGGTAAGTACTCTTTCCTAAGTTCCTTTATATTTACTGAGACATTGCTATCACTGTTTAACTGGTGAATGGCTCCTATGTCACTGCTCTAAGATGCTCAGCGATGTCAGTTTTGTTAAATATAATGTCTTTTGTAGCCATTCAACTGTAGCCATTGGTAGATAAAGGTCTTAAAATGTGAGGCTGGTTCTTCCAAGCCACAAAGGGAAGGGGTCAATTCAACCCTTTTAATTTGATAGGGAGGTTACAACTTACAGCTTGGAAGTTATTAAAATATATGTGTATATATAAATACAGAAGCAAGAACCGCAGTTGATTTCTGCTTATAACTACATGGTTTGTCAAACCTGATTCCAAAATAACTCATTAGTTGATATCAATAAAGCAGAAATTTGTCTTTAACAGAACTATTGGTGGAATACCAACCAGAGCAAACACTAGTTCAGAACAAAGACAGGAGGAAGGCACTTCAGAAAGATATATTCCTTAGTGGAAGCTACATTGGATGCTACAGTGTAGCTTCCTACAATGGAAGCTACAGCAAGAGACGTTGTATTTGGCTCTGTATTATTTAGATTTAACCATACTGAACAATAATATTTCATACTAGATTAAAGCCAGATAACTCAACAAGAGTAATTCTCATACTATAAAAAAATAATTTATTCTGGCAGGAAACATACAGCTTGTGTCATCACGGAGGTTGTATAAAGGCATAGAGCTGTGTGTACACGTTATTTTAACTCCTTAACCTGTGCTGCAGGTTTATCTGCATCACAAAAGATGTCTTCAGGACCACAGATTGTGAGCAGTGCATGCTTCCCGCCTTGCGAGGTGACCTGCCCGCAGCCCTTTGCCAACGCTTGGAGCCAGCCCTGCGTCACCTCCTGTGGGGATTCCCGTGCCGTGGTCTACGCACCACCCGTGGTCGTCCACTTCCCAGGCCCCATCCTCAGCTCCTGCCCACAGGAGAGCTTCGTGGGCACCTCATTCCCAGTGTCCAGTGGGGGGTATTCGGGGTCACTGGGCTCTGGTGAAGCAGGGGGCTCCTTGGATGTTGGGGGTTCCTATGGAGGAAGCAGCTCATGGGGGTTGGGAGGCTCATACGGAGGGGGCAGTTCCCTAGGAATTGGGGGCTTGTATGGAGGTGGTAGGTCATTTGGCAGTGGGGGCTCATACAGAGGCAGGAGATCCTTCAGCTCCCGGAGCTGCTATGGAGGAGGCTTTGGAAGCTCCTATGGAGGAGGTTTTGGAAGCTCCTACGGAGGAGGCTTTGGAAGCTCCTATGGAGGAGGCAGCTCCTACGGTGGGGGTTCCTATGGAGGAGGACGCTCCTTTGGCACAGGGAGCTGCAGGGGGGGCAGCAGCTACTCTGGTTACAGGAGGTCTGTCGGAGGAAGCTGTAGCTCTGGTTACTTCTGAAGAATCAACATCTCCCGCTCCGGAAGCCCTGGGCCATGCTGACCTCACAGGAAAATGTCCTCGTACTCTGTATGACTGCCTTCCCCAAACGTGTGTTGTACTTCCTTGTCATTAAAACTATGTTGCATTCAAACTCAGCCGTCTATTTTTTTTTTTTTCTTTTTAATCCATGTTTTCAGGTCATCTTTTGGGTAATTCAGCAGTATTCCTGAGAAATTTGTGAGTATCCTGAAGGAGAATCAGGCCCCTTTATTATACCATAGTGTTGTGCTTGATGGGGGAGAAGCTAAATCTCGCACCATATCTTTTAGCATTTGTGGTAATGTCACCTGTCATAGAATCAAAGAGGTAAATCAGCTGATGCCTTCCTACCAATATGAACTAATGGCAGACATGCTCCTCTTGCAAACAGGAACCTACAATATCTGTTTAAATTAATTGTAATGTAATAATTCTTTGATGTGAAGGGCTCTGTTTTTTAGATTAGAATACTGAATATTTGGATTTGTGTGCACATATGCCCTTGAGCTCTGGCTTGACTAAGTGTTCCCTGCTCCACTTAATTCCCATGAAGATAGTGTCCTGTGATAACGAAACTCATCCTTATGAATCTGGTCATACTATGCCACTGACTAACATGAAGCACATGTATGTGTCTTCATAAGACCTAAATGGGAATAAGTGAAAAGACAAAAACTGAAATACAAGAATAATAAATGAGATTTGCTGCAGTCTCTTCCATACCTCTGAAGGTCTGGAAAAGGCAACAGAGAGAAAAGCAAGACAAAAGCAGCGAGTCCTCACAGACATCACCTGTCTGGTGATGCAACAGGAAGGCGACTCACAGATTTCTACACAAGTCTTAAGACAATGGGAAGAAGCTCTTTCCATCCTTCTTCTTTTCCTCCTTCTTTGGAGATATTCAATACCCACCTGGATGCAATCCTGTGCAACGTTCTCTAGGTGACCATGCTTGGCAGGGGGTTTGGACCAGATGATCTCCAGAGGTCCCTTCCAACCT
This sequence comes from Anseranas semipalmata, assembly GCA_013399115.1. Classification (NCBI taxonomy): domain Eukaryota; kingdom Metazoa; phylum Chordata; class Aves; order Anseriformes; family Anseranatidae; genus Anseranas; species Anseranas semipalmata. The sequence goes on along the minus strand of VXAA01005005.1, from coordinate 68,246 downwards.
CAACCATTCTGTGATTCTGTGATCCCATGTCCATACTGCCCAAAGTGGGTACACTAACTAGCTTAAAGCTAGGTCTACTGTGTTCTTACAAACTGCAGACACACTTATAATGTCATTATAGACATAACCATAAAATTTATTAAATAAGTGTATAGCCTTCGATTAAAAAAAAAAATCAGAAATCTTGCAATACCTTCTTTCCTCCTGGCATCTGTGCACAAAAGGTTTTCTTAGATATCTGTGCTAGTCTGTGAACTGGAATGAAAACATGGAAGTCCCTTTTTTTTTTTTTT
>VXAA01005005.1:55215-67939 GCA_013399115.1 Anseranas semipalmata | reverse complement strand
TTTTTTTTTTTTTATCTCTGCCAAGTTATTTCAATGGTTAATTATAGTTATAATGAAATGTTTGCATATTCTTCCTTCTTTAATTACCATGTTGCTTTCTTGGAGAAATCTTCCCCCCTTGCAGTTACTTGCATTTGCTCAAGTCTCTTCTTGGTCTTATTTCACAGAAACTATCCAGCACATTTGAGTTTTTTATTTTAGAGAGGCTCCCAAGAAGGGATATGAAATTGTAATACATTACAATTACAAGAAAGGCAATAAACCTCCCTTTATATCCAATGGGATAATAGGAGATGAAGTCAACACCTTACATTGCAGCAAAGACAAATAAGATTGGTTTTAGAGGGAAAAAAATCCCCTTTCAGTTGCAGGAGCAGCTGGGTACTGACAGATTGACAAATGAGACAGTGGCATCCCAGTGCTGGGACACTTTCAAGAACAGCTCAGACAAACCTTTCCCAGGGATAATTCAGAGCAGAGTATGAGATGAGCAACCTCACCACTTCTCTTCCACATCTGTTTCCTATAATTCCACCTTTTTCCAAATAACTTCTCTTTTTGAGCCCTTCCATTGGTCAGCACTCTTTCTGAAGACTGTTCTCCTTCTCAAACAATTCATGTAATTTCATTAATTCATGTAATTCATTACATTCATGTAATTTACCTGTTCACAACAGCATTTGTTACTTCACTAGTTTGCCAGTTATCCAAAAATCCTTTCCCAACCGTGACTGTACAATTACTTCTTCATCATTGACTTCATATACATAAATAAATAAATATACCTATGGGAGTAAATACATGCATGGATACGAGAGTTGGGCTCAAAGGCTCCCTCTGGAGCTGCTCCCAGATTATGAGGTGACGCCAGGCAAGCTGAGAGCAGCTCCTCCCACAGACTCGCTCCTGCCACTGGCTTTGCAGGAAACGCACCCAGAAACGTGGCTAAGGATGGGTGGCTGAAGCTGGAGGTGCCTCTGAGGCCACCAGATACAGGTAAAAGCTATGGGAGGAGGCTGCCATGCGAGCTGAGCCTTAGGAAGGGTGCAGGAGGATTGCTGGCAGGGTTGCTGCTGCTGAAAGGAGCTGGAGCTGAATGCCAGGCACTTCAGTCTCCTAAAGCTGCCAGAGGCTGACGTGTTGGGCTGTGCCTGTAACAACAGCACCCGGCAGATACTGTTGAAATCCTCTCCCATCTCCCCTGCACAGCTCAAGAATAGTGGGTAAAAGTTACACGTGCAGCTCCGTCTGAGTAATAATAATTCTGGTTGTCACCATGATCTTGGGATCTGCCAGCCCAGACAAAGGGTACATGTACACACTGAACATTTTCTGGGTTCCTTTCCCCTCCCTCATTCCCATACATAAACATTTTTGTTTGTTATTGATGTTGTAACTTCTGTGCTATCAATTATCTCTTGGAAGCAAAGGGATTTCAGAGAATCCTCTAGGCAAGAACACTTACTGAAAATGTTCTGAGGAAATGCTTTCAGATAGTTTTGCAAACACCCACTGATGTTTTATACATGCAAAGTATTGAGGTGCTATGATGTTAATAACAGGCTGCCAGTATTAAACTCCACAGTATTGAATCATAGCGTCACTTTAAAATATATATGTCAGGGCCACCCATGTGATTCTCTGAATCAGGCAATGATAAACACCTTGGGAATTTGGATCTCTTTTTTTTTTTTTTTTTTTTTTTTGATTAAAAGCCAGCTCTGCATTTGTTAGCCTAATCATGCTATTTAAAACAAGATGGCCAAATATTCACCTTTCCAAATCAGGGCATATTTTGTGATTTAAATGGTATTATGTCATCCAAGGGGTCTGGGTCTGTGCTTCAAACATGGCATGAAATGCTGTTCATCACAGCAGGTCAAGTTGGGCACAGATTGGCAAGTCCTAGTCCTCTGCATCACCAAAGCCTTCCTGAGCAATCTTAACTAACTCAGTTGCTCCTCTTTTCCCTGGCCCACCTGCACGTTACCTGGGGAATTACCAGCTTTGCCAGAGCATTGCTCACTTGCCTTGGTCTTCCCACAGCTCTCTTCTCCACACTCATTCATTTTGCTGGTGCAGCTGTGACCATAACCACAGTGGAAGGGACTGGAGGGACAGTGATTTAATCCAAACCAGACAGAGCAATTCCTAGATCCCTCTCACCAACCCGCGTTAACCAAATGGAGCTTTCTCCCCTCGTGTTTCTTCCTGGGCTTGGCCAAGGGATGGTATTGCAGAGGAGGACACCTGCCCTGCTAAAATGGGGCTAAGGCTGCCACATCAAGCCTTTGCACAGTAAAACATCCTTGCTTGGAAGAGACTTGGACACCAAGTGAGGAGCCAGGCCACCACAGGCAATGCTTGGCCCTGCTAGGAGCGTCTCTCCAAGGCAATCCTGACACTACAGTCATGCAGTGACTACAGTTTCTGTAAACACGTCCTAACAAGCTTCAAACTAGCGAGCACACTTACTACTAATATTAGGTTATGCTCCTATGCATTCTTGGAGGTCATGATGTTAAGGAAGGAAAACAAACCCCTGTTTTCTAAGGAACAACAAGGATGAGTGCTACAGAGCCTCCGAGCAGCTGCAGCATGGCCAGGACTCCTACGCAAGCTTGGGTTCAGTCCCGCGGGCTGCCTTCGCACTCTCAGGGCTGCAAGAATGGGTTTGATGCTTAAAACCCTGAAATGAAAGGAATCCGGGGATGGGACTGTTCAAGTCACATGCTGGTGAGAATAGGGTAATCAACACAAACATTAAGCAAAACAATTACTGTAATTACACATCAAATTTTGTTTGGGGAGTAATGGAACCTAATGTACAAATATGACGTTGTTTTCTTGCATCAGCCTTGGTGGTCTGGGAAGGTATATAAAACCATTCATGATTCAGAAACCTTCCAGCAGGTTCTCTTGACTTCTCCTCGGTGAACTGAGTAAGTTGGATTCTGATATAATTTCTTCTTCCTAAAAAGAAAAAAAGAAAAAAAAAAAAAGAGGATTACCATTTTTGAAATATCTGGGTTTATTTCAGGGTTGAATTTTGGATTAATATTCTGCAATTCTGTGCAATTGTCAGGAGTTAATTTTCATGAAAGTCGTTTGCTTATTATTCATTTGGAGGCACTGATGAACTGAGGTTTAAAAATACAATTGAAATCTGGATAATATTAAAGACATCTACTTCGTTCAGTATACGGAGATTTAATGCGTGTAACCTTTAGGCAGCCTTAGCGAGCGGTATACATCTGGCAGCATTGTTCAGACCTTGTGGCTTCCAATTTGTATCTAATTTTGGATGGAGATATGATGAGTAAATATCGAGATAGGCAATGCAAATACTGAGATGGTGAGAAAGCTGCAGTCGCCCTTCAGACCAGAGTTAGCCTTTGGGATGCTGCATGTCTATGGATGTGGCCCTATAGGGTGCCCAGTCTGACGTTGGAAATGCCCCACCTGAGACCCTCCTGGGCACTTGCTAGCAGTCTGAATGGCCCAGGACACTGTTTTGGCGTTGTTAAATCATCTGTCAGCACAGCTATGCAGAAGAAATGGGAACTTGGAGAACGTCTACTTAAGGTGTATATTCCTCGGGAAGTTGCTTTGGGTGTTTTTGTTCTATTTATGCAAAGCAGTGCTTTTATGCAAAACATTCAACAGGCTGTAAAAGAATATATTTCTAGTGCAAATGCTTTGTACTGTATGTTATGCATTCAGGTTTGATTTCTTAGCCATTCATTTTCTCTGGCTTTCATTCTGCTGAGGGAGTTGCAGGTCAATTGAAGACCATAGAATTAATAGATGAAGTAGCATCAAAGGGCGGGAACCTGAAGATAATGTCTGGATTAGGGTTTAAGGGTCAGGAGAAGTTTAGGTGAACAATGTGTATTTTGGCATAGTGTCTAAAACAACAAGGACAAAAAAAAAATTCCAAGAAAAATACCTTGAGTCAAACTGAGCTCCACCCAGGCTTTTCTAATAGTATTCTCAGCTAGACAAAAAAATAAGTAATCTCTTTGGCTAAAACCAAAGTATTTCATTCAATCTCAAACAACAGATTGCCTAGCTCCTTCATTTGGCCCTTTGATTTGGAATTTGGATAAGTCTGAAATGACATCTCAAGATGTAGTTTAATGATGTTTTCCAAATCGTCTCCCCAGCCTTCAATTTATTTCAAAAGAAAAAAGGCACAGAATGCAGCTCAGGTGTGTGAATAGCTTTACTTCCTCTGATATTTAAATTCAGGAGACCTGCTTTCAGGTTTTTGCTATGCTTCAGCTTTTCCCTTCTGCTCTCGCAAAAGGCTTGTATTTATTTAATTTTCCAAGTGAGCTTGATATTAAATATACTGGATAGAAGCCACCTGTTGCAAACTAACTCCACTGAAAACATCCTTAACCCTTACAGGATTGACTCCTTTCCGTATAACATTGGGATTTTACACCTATTTCTGCCTTTTGTCTGCCTAGCCCAGAGAATATGTCAATTCGGCACAGTAAAACTTGTCACAATTTCCATTTCTTCAGTGCTTGGTGTGGTGTTACCCTAATTTTACTGTGAACTCTACCTCTGGAGTCCAAATTACGTAGAGGAGAGCAGATTTTACATATCTATGTTACTTAAGCAGCAGCCTTGGAGAGGTTTCTGGCATCTGCAGGAAGGAATCTGGCTCTGAAAGGCCTTGCAGGGAAGAGCAAAGCAAAGCAGAACAGGCTGGATATCAACCCATCTACCAACTGGTGTCTCTTCAGGGCTCATTTTAGCATCACAAGCATCGATCCTGTCCTACTGGCTCCTTTGGTTTATATTTGCTCCTTTCTTACAGGCCCACAGCACGGCTAAACGATGTCCTGTGAGAAAGCTGTGTGCGTTGAGCCATGCGCGGCCCCATGCAACGTGAACTGCCCCGAGCCCCGCGCCGCCGCCTGCAATGAGCCCTGTGTTGTCGCCTGCCCTGACTCCCGTGTCATCATCTACCCCCCTCCCGTGGTTGTCACCTTCCCGGGACCCATCCTCACCACCTACCCGCAGGAGACCGTCGTGGGTTCCACAGAGTCGGCTGAGCTAGCTGCGGTGACGGAGTCGGGCGTACCCATCGGTTCGACTCAGAAGGGTGCCGAGTGCTTGCTGCCCTGTGCTGAGCCGTGCGCCCCGAAGCTTGTGACAAAGTGTGAGCCCCCATGCGTGCCCCCGTGTGTGCCCCCATGTGTGCCCCAGTGTGTGCCCCAGTGTGAGCCCCCATGCCCACCCCCGTGCGCACCGGAGTGCTCCTACACCTATTCCACCCGCTGGAAGCATCCTTGCCAGAGGGGCTTCTGCAAGAAGGTCTAATCAGCCTAAAACAGAGTATAATCACAGGAAAAGAACAAGCAAAGAAGTGAAAGGATATGGCGCGTGATTTACAGGCATGGCTTTCAGGGTTCTTCCTATTGCAGAGGGAAACACTTCGAAAATCAGGACCCTACTTCTAATTCCCATACGGTGCTTTAGCTTAGATTAATGCTCTCTTTATCCTTGTGGCTTCGCATCTTACATCTGCGCTTTTCACTTTCTCTACCCAGTTTGACTTTGACTGTGATTTAAAAAAAAAAAATAAAAGTACACATAGGGATTTGAATTGTCAGACTCGGCAACAACGAGGAAAGTGAACATCTCAGAGAAATGCGTCACACTGGAGTGGGTGACTGGTTTCAGCTTTTCTTGTCTCTAGAAATATACTCTCTTTAGACTGCATTATTCTTTCTGCAAATGTTTACTCCACTTTGCATTTACATTAAAAGGCTGCTGCATCAAACCACTGGCCTTCTGAATCTCCTTTTTCCTCTGCTACTTATTTGCAACGCTCTCTTGGCGACACTCAGCCTTATGTAGAGGAACAGAAGCTGGCCTCAAGACTCCTCCTAGACCACTCAAAACTTGATGCCCAGGGAAAATTAAAGATCTAGTTTTGCAGTGCAGGCACCAGTGCAAAAATGGGATGTGTACTGTGCAATCCAGGCTGCAGCCTGGAAACCGGTGAGCACAAGTCCTAGTCATAGGGAAACGTGGATCTGTGTTTTCTAAGGTATACACTTCAAAATTAGAGCAAAATGTGCATTTTTAAAGAATGTCCTGTTCTAACATATATCCAGTCCTATTTGGAAGTCTTCTATGAACAAACAATGCTGAGACAGATGGCAGTTATTCTTCATATTTCTGCAGTAAAACTTTTCCAGCCTGCTTTTGCAAAGAACTCCTCTTCACGCATAAACGTTAGCAGGCATCTGGGGACCTGGAGCACCAGTTTCTTACTCATTCCTTGGTGTCCTGGTCAAAGACCCAAGTACTTACGTCTGCCCGGCTGGTGCCGGCAGCGGGTCCCTCTAGGCAGACGCCATTTGGGATGTCAGATGTGTCCTGCTCATGCCAAGCAACTTCACATGCTGCTTTTACACTAAAGATTACATTCATTTCCTTCTTCTCTAATGGCTACATACATGTGTTGGCTTATTTCAGTCATGGTCTTTTTGTGCCTAGGAAATACCATGTCATTCTGGCAATTATACCCACCCAGAAATATCCCAAGACTTCCGCAGAACAAAGGGCCGTCAGGGTGCTTACAAGCACGCACTGACGTATTACACACGTAAAGTGGTATGTTAATATAATGTTAATAGTATATTACTTGGGTTACATGCCCCAAGACTCTGTAATAACTCTGATTTGGAAAAAAAAGGTCATGATTTCACACACATTTATCTCCATATTTACTCAGGATATATATATATATTTATAGTAAACTGATGATTTTCAATATAAAGTTGCTTTTCTTCTGTTTTATGATGATAGCTTTTGTGTCAATGATCAAGATGCAGGCTGTTTCCAGTCATCTCAAGTTTAAGAGAGGGGCTCATGAAGTACATTTGGGCCCCTTAGCTGAGTAGTTCCAGGAATACAAGCTCACTCTCTCCAGGTGATCACATTTTTAAAAAAGCTACTTTTTTTTTTTTTTTTTAACACTTAAAACAAACAATCAAAACAAACAATCAAACAAACAAAACCCACAAAGCCAGTTTTATCCCTCTGTTAAGCACAGTTTGCTAGTTCCAAGTGCTGATACCCCAGCAGCCAAAGTGATTTTGTTAAGGAAACCTCTAGGATGGCAACCCTGTCAGCCCCATGCTAACAGGCTAGAAAAACTTAATGCTGTGCATTCACAATTAGCAACGTTCTCCCCCCACCTCCCCATCACAAACCCAAATACTCCCAAAAGTTAAACACACAGGATGTTAGGGGAGATAGGCAAGCACAGGAAAATCTGAGCAATAAACAAGCTCTCAAGACAAAACACCAAAGCTACTAACACAAACTCTTGGCACCAGCCAGGAACCTGTCTTCTTCCTACAGCTGGAAAGGTCTGATGGGGCAATTAGCAAACATCTCCATCACTGGATTTGGAAGTTCCCCTTCATTCCCATCTCCCTTGCCAGCCTGGGGGGACGTGCTCTGGGGCAGGCTGGTCTCTCCTGTGGGGTCAGAAGCTGGTGGGGCAGCAGGACCTGGCTGAAATGCAGGTTCAGGTGCCCAGCTCTGTGCTGGAGCTGCTGCCCTCCTGTGGCTCCTGCTTGCTGTGACTCAGGCCCTGTGGTGAAGTTGAGGTGCTTGATCCAAGCAAGTCGAGGTGCATGCCCCAGGCCAAGGTCATGGTGAACCTGCCATGACAGTGGCATGGGTTCGTGTCCGGAGTCCTTGCTGCCAACCACACGCCCTGGAGAGCTGCTGCTAATCCACCGCCTCTGCAAAGCCTTCACTGATGCCTGTGATCAGCCTGGTGAAAAGCCTGCACCAGTCCCGTCCCTTGATCTCTTTTTCTGTTTACATCGTGAGACAGCTCCAAGTGTCACTTTCCCTGCTGTTTTGCTTTCCACCAGCTGTTTTGCTTTTCACCAGTTTATGCCATCACTAATGCATTATGGAAAGCGGGCAGTTATTACATCACTTTTTACAGAAAAGATAATTGCTGCCTTAAAGCCAAATGAGTTGCTTCCATGGAGAAGCTTGGATCAGACTGGCTGTTGCTATATTTGACATGTCTAATGTAAACTGTAGCATTTCCTCAACACCACAGCTGAGCTCTGGTGTTTGGTTGCTCTGATATAAATGAAATAAGACAGATTTCACCATGGGAGCAAGGAAAAGCAGCTAGACAACGAGAGAAAGAAAGATGGCTGGGAGGAGTATTGGTTCACATTTACAGGTGAGGAAGGGACACTCGGTAAGTGGCAAATTTTCAGAGCAGCTTATTAAATATAAAATCTCTGGGAAGTCTGGGCCCCATTGAGCAGTGCAGGGCACAAAAGCCCTGTGGGGTGACTTCAGAAGCCTTCACCTTCATGTCACTCCCCTTCAGAGTTAGCTGGCCCTGAGCCATGTACTTGGCTACCTATGGTTAGTCTTTAGAACAGTTAGATTATAATGTGACAGAAAGGCCAATACTGTATTAAAAAGATTGACAAGTATCAGCAATTATTGTGTATGAGCAAGCAGCACTTTCAGAGCAGTTAGGAATGTTTCATCACACATTTAGGCAAGCACAGTGCTCACAATGCCATATCCCTCATCAAGATTTAATCAATGCACATGAATCAGTCCTGCAAATCTTCAAGGTAATAGTTTCCAAAACTTGAGTCAGGTAAAACATGCTAATGAACCAAAAGATATTATTTTGCAAAGGTAATGCGTAAGAGATAGATCCTCCCATGCAAATTCCTATTCCCTCCCTGCAACACTTCTGTGCCAGCCTACAGAAATCAATCACCAGGCTCTAAGTGGCATAAGCAACAGATGTATGCCAAATAAGAGAGCTAGAGAGACCTACCTTCAAAATATTCTTTCAAACATGCACATCTGGAGCTGAGCACCATTCAAAGTCATATCTGACCACAATATGTTGGCTACATGCAGACCAAAGCCTATTTGTGGACAGAGAAAAAAAGCATGGTGTAATTAATATAGCAAAGCCAGGCTGGTGACAAAGTTCTTGGTGATGGTGGCTGCACTTCATTGGAAAAGGTCAGGACAAAGCTCCGTGCCCTGGGATTACTCATCACTCCTCACCATATTTGTGTTTCTGCACTTAATCTGCTCATGCTTTTGCTTTGTTGACCTGCTCACTGCCAGCGTTTCAAAATGATCTCTAGATTATGTTGAGTCACTGTGGAGATCCCTGGAGCAACAGCCTGGGAAAGTCTCAGGCTTGCTCAGAACAGGAGTTTCAGGAGACGTTAGAGATGGCTGTCTGACCGCAGTGATGCGCAGGCTTATTAGCATCCTGGTAATTGCTGGAGCGAGACACCCCGGTGTTGAGTAATTGCTCCTCTCTAAAACATAACACTGGTGTTGTTTCCCCAAGCAGGTTTTGACTGACGGCCTTAGAACTGATGGTCCCAGTATGCTGGTTAAACCACAACTTTATGACCATAGTTTGAGGGATTTTTAATTTTCTGAAACCCCATAGGCCAAGCCCTCCGTCCTGCACACAGCTGAGAGCACAGCTATGGCAGGGAGCCCATGCTCTCATGGAGATGGCTGTATTGCACGTAGCTGCTGCCTGAAGGATGCAATGCACATCACCTTTGTTTAGCATTTAGAGAAGGGTTGCACAAGCACATTCGCTACTTTGATGGTGTGGTGTTCCTGAAGCTGGGCTGGGAAGCCTATTTAGCTTCCTGGGAATAGAATGATGAATGGGAAGGACCTGCAAGATGGTTAGAGGTGCAGGATTCCCATAATGACAACTTGGGATCCATCCCACTGGTGACTCTAATTGGGTCTAATTGATGGGTGTTTGGAGGTAATAGCTCCAAAACATGTGTTATTATACACTTCATCACTTCTGGGTTTCTTTAGAAGCTTTTGATGCTGGACAGACTTGCAGCCTCTAACCTGAGCTATGGGTGTGTGCCAAGGCACTCCTGGGGTCCTGAGGTAGGCATCATGCTCCACTGCACCCATCCTGTCCTTTCCAAGACACACAGGAGGGCAGGGAGGGGGAGCTAGTGTGGTCTGATCTGACAAGACAATGCATATATTCCCCATTACAAAACAAAAAAAAAAGTTCAGTTTGCCCTGGTCAGCAAGCCATCATCAAAGCTACAGGAGCTCTGAACTCACCAAGAAAACTCATCCCTAAAGTTATGTTTTCATGCTATAAATTGTTTGCTATTGCTGCTGACTCACAGTGCTACAGACCAAAGTGCTGACCAGAGGAAGCGGGACTGCTCATGGTAAATGTTAGTAAAGACGCTGGTAATGCTGTTAAAGTCAGCTTTAAAACAATTAGCATGAGCATTGTTTCTTAACTGTCACTACTGTTCTTGCACCTATTAATTGTTAAATAGAAGTACCACTACTAGCACTATAAAGTTGTTCCCTGCAATTTTGCATGCCATTATTTTATGCTTATATGGTAAACCCCTCATAATGTCTCATGACCTGAGTTTGTGCAGTACCTGTCCCTTGAGGGTGTCCAATATAACCTGAGCATCTAACAGTTACTGGAATTTACAGACTACATAAGTCTACAAGTCCAAAAGTTCCAATCTGAAATTTTCTACTGGTTCCCCAGAAAGGTGTCAGCTGTGGTCAGGTCTGGAAGCCAGGTCTGGAATCTCCACCCTGGAATTCAGTCACGCTTGTGTGTTATTTTTACTGAGTTATCAGTATGGCTCCTTGCTGCACGTTTCAAGCTGAGAGAGACCCAGTTCTCCATCCCAAAAAGCTGTCTTCCTATGCACAGTGAGACAAAACATAAGAGGAATTTGCTTCAGAGACACCTCACTTAGGGCTAAGCCAGCCAGCTAAACCCCCTCTGTAGTTTATGCAAAAGGAGGTGTTGGGACCACCGGTCTCCATCTGCTCTTCTGCGTTTCTGGAGGAATCTCCCCTTTTTCACTGGCTGCAAGGGGCAGTTTTTAAACAGCCTGGCAGGTTTTAGGTCACCACATCATGGCCCCTCTGAGCTTCTGCCCATGCAGAGATCTTTCTGCCTGCTGTGGTGGATGATTTGGTTACTTATTTAATTTCTTACGTGGTTCCTAAGGAATTCCATAGGAATGAGTGCAGTGCAGTATCTGGTTAATGTAGGTGCCTGTAGCTGTTGATGGTAACACCCCTGGCATGGTGCATGGTGCCTCCCCATCCTTCACCTGCTTTGGGCTTGGCTGAAGGTCACATCCCCTTGAGATACCATGGGACAAGGATAAAAGGTAATGGCAAACCCACAGTTTGCAGAAATGACAGACGCTCATAGAGGCTTTGGTTGCAATAGCCATGGTTATAAAGGCCTTGGCAGGGACATTCCATTCTCTGGACACACACTGTGTATTTTAAAAAAAACAAGGTCCGTTGCCATGGCAGCTGCAAGCTGCCACTGCCAACCCTGATGGGTGGCACAATGCAGGTTTCTGGGCAGGCATTTTGCCATTTTGTTCAGCGAGATAAAAGAGAAGGTGCCTCATGTGTAGGCTGAGCAGTATAAACACGCCTTTCTGCCATTCACTCAGGCTTGTTTACACCCTTGACAATTTAAGCCCTGACCTCTATGGCGTACATTATGGTTAAAGCATGTGGGATGGTTATGAGGAAGCTCTCAGCAATGCTTATCTGGGTTGTTCTAATTTTTCCACAGAATAAAGGACTTCAAAGTACCTCTGTATGATTAACATGGTGTAGATAGTGCTCTACTATAATAAAATTAATGACATGTTGCTACATTTTTAAGTCTTGGTAATGAGTAATAGTTTCACTTTAAAACACGATTTTATCCCCCTAAGCAGACCCTTCATATCTCTGCAGGTCAAGTTTAGCTTCTTTGCCATGAAAGACAAATTTTGGTCACGCTATACTGAAACTGAGTTCATAAATTTATGAGCCTTCTGGTCATGGTGTAAATTTGCCCTATCAATTGAAAAGATAGCAAGGGGGATTACCCTACATGAAATCTGGACTTCTATTGTTTAAAAAAAAGATAGAAAACTGTCCTTTCAGTGTGCTAAATTAAACTCTTAATTAAACATATCTAGTACAAATGATACAAGCCCTACTTCTCCAGTGATACTTTATTATTTCCTTGTGTAAAGAAGTTATAATTCTCCGTGGAAATGGAGAGGCCACAGATTTATTTAGTCTCCAGCTCTGCTTCTGGCCAGAGGATTTGGATTTGTTCAACACATTGAACAAGGAATTCAAGCCAAGCTTTTCAAGCATCTAATGAGGAATTTTGCACACTTTCTTTGAAAAGAAACTTTTCAGCTATAACTAGTGATCATAAAGAAACCTCAGCCACTTCTCAGATGGGTGTCACACTGTGTGGGGCTCAGAACTGTCTAACAATTAACCCTAAGCAGAATAATTACAGCAGTTTAAGGAACAATCCACACGACATCATCTGATCTGTAAGTAAATGAGATAATCACCAACAAGTAGGTCTTCTAGCCTCTAGGCAGCTGGAGGAAGTATAAAAGCACTTGCAGCTCAAGGCTGTTTACCCATTTCTCCCAACTTTCTCTCTTCAGCAGATCAAGTAAGTCTGGGCTTACTCTTTTGACTATTGCATCTTTACCTTTAGTTTTGGTGCAAAGCTTTGTGACTCTTAGAATTGCCAGAGCTACCTGCTACAGCCACGTCTCTATTGCAAGCAGCCTACTGTGGGCTCTGACAGATTTGGATTTGGGGAGGT